>JAWLRI010000709.1:3382091-3397733 GCA_034781795.1 Crypturellus tataupa | reverse complement strand
GCCCTGGAACAGGCTGCCCAGAGAGGTTGTGGAGTCTCCTTCTCTGGAGATCTTCAAGACCCGCTTGGATGCTGCCCCATACCACGTGCTCTAGGTGACCCTGCGTGTGCAGGGGGTTGGACTAGATGACCTCTAGAGGTCCCTGCCAACCTTAACCATTCTGTGATTCTATGATCTGTGGGGTCATGAGCGTGTTGTGTCCATGGTAGGTTGAAGCAGTGTGACCTACCATTCCTGAGCTCTCTTGGCAGAGCTAAACAAGGCAGCTGTGGGGATGTGTGTTAGGGGAGTTCCTATGGTTTGGCTTGTGCTGAGGTCCCCACTTTGAGCTGGCGGTGCTGGGGACACGGGGGCATCATGACACAGAAGGGTTGGGGTGGCTGAGGCCACCTGTGCTGGGACAAGAGCACCGACTGCCTCGGCCACCTCCTGCCACCCGATGTCACCCCTCAACCTGGACCACGGAGCTGTCCCTGGTTCCGGGCACCAGTTTTACGTCTTGTCTCCTGTTAATCGCAAACCTGTCCGTATAACGCATGGGTCTGCGTGTGCTCTCAAGGAGATCTCCTTGTCCTGTATCTCTGCAATTGCGTTCAAGATATGAATTTGGATAGGGTTAGGCGTGCTGATGGAAAAGATGCTTATCCGGAGCCTCGCGGCGATCACCTTCGCTGCCCTCAGGCTTGTTGACGTCCGGGTTCTTTCTCGGTGCTGTTTCTTTCGAAACCAGGATAAGGATATCCTGGATGGAGGAAGATACCTATCTGAACGGGTGAGGGAGTGTGTATCCATTTTTAGTTTTCCTTTTTCCTTGTGTTCCTTCCAGCTCTAAATTGCTCGTTGCCCTGAGTTCGCTCCTGCAGTGCTGGAAGTTAAGGCACGCTCTGGTACGGGTGTTTTCTCCGCGGCGCATACCAGAGAACTCGTGTAGAACAGGGCATTTCTTGTACCGTTTGGCAGGCGCCTTCGGCTCCACTTCAGATTTCCAGAGGCCTCAGTCTGCTGTAAATAGGGTCTGTGTGAGAGTGGGGAAGGCATGGTCGGAAGGGACGGATCCTTCTGGCTGCAGGAGCAACCGCTGGGGATGGGTCCTGCTCGTTCCTGACGACTGCAAGGGCCAAATCGCCGGCTATTTTCGGCTCGAGAGTATTTTCAGCCCAAGAAAATTGTGCTCTGATTTCCCTTTCCTGAAGGTGCTTCCTGGGTCAGCATCATCGCGGTGCTTGAGCTGAGCTGCCTCCAAACCCAGTTCAGAACCGCGGTGGCTGGGACAGTGTTGTCCCATCCAGCGTGGTGGCAGGAGACCCCCCTGGAGCTGCTGCTTGAGCCTGCCCCATCCCACTGGATTGCACACGGCTGGTGGGAAGCGTGGGATGAAGCGCATCCCACTGGGATGCCCCAGGGGAATGAAGGAATCTGGCTCGCAAAAACATGGGATCGGGGTGATCTCCCCCCTTCCCTCACCTGTGCCTATCCTGCCCCTCAGGGCTGTTATCTGAGCCAGTCTTAAACGTTACTCAGTGATAGATCATTTATTCTAATGCTCTGCAACCTTTACAACAGCAATGATTTCCCCAGTATCAATTGCAACCTTTATAACCACAATGATTTCCCCAGTATCAATTGCAATCAACATTTCTACATAGCAGATCGATCACTTGTTATTCTGCACGGCTTCGATACAAGTTAACGCTGCTGTCCCCCATCCCTCTGGATGCACCTGGCCTTGGAAAAGCGGGCGGACTCTTGGCGTGGCGGGATCAGGGTCGGCTGATGTCGCAGGGCAGGCGCAGGCAGTGGGATGCTGTTAAAATATGGGAATAATCCCTGCAGGGATGGGGATCTGCAGGGTTGGGAAGTGTCTTATTTCTCTTGTATTCTGTCTGCGAGTGCAGAGACCTCTTGGTGCTTTTGCAATGGGCAGAAGGTTGAAAGGGGGAGCCTTGGGGGACCAAAACAAGCCCCATCCACATCTTGTTTTCCAACAATCTTCCCGATCTCTCTGTGCCGTTGGTGTTGCCGGGCTCCGGACGGGCTCGCAGCGATGTGCAGCCTCCGGAGCAGAGGGCTGCTTGGGGCCGCGGTTCTCCTCAGGTGCGTCGTTAATGTTAATTACTGCTGCGGCTCTGCAGCAGGAGCTCCGTGTCCTTTAACGAGGAGTCGCGGGTCCTCTCGCCACTCCACGAGCCGGCAGCGTGATGGGGAATTTAGATGAGAATTAATGTCGCCGTCGCGGCGGGTGGCTCCGTCGTGGCCCTTGTGGCACCAAGTGATGGGCCGTGTCCCCGCAGCAGGACAGCAAGCCCCAGGCTGGGAGTGTGTTTAGCGATGGGGAAAACTGCTCCCCGTGGTGCAAATGCAAAAACGTCCCGAGCGGAACCGCTGGGAATGCGGCTGCGGCCGGAGGAGCCTCGACCTCGGCATCGTTTCCGTCCCGCTCGTTCGGCACAAAGCGGGGTTTATCCGCCCTGCTCCTTGCACACCCCCGAAGGACCAGGCCTGCGAAAACAGAGAGACTTAATGAAAAACAGGAGCCTTCGGGATCCTGGCAATTAGCTCCTTCCGCCCCGCGCTGCCGCGGTACCGGGTTTGGCGAGGGAAAACTTCCAATTTGGGGCGAGTTGCCTTCAAAGCCTTGCCGAGCTTTATAATTTGCAGCCCAGATAAAAAAGAGTCGCGCTGCAAAAAGAGAATAAGAGATCAGTGAGAGTCGCACCTGAGCATCCCGCCGTCCCGCAGAAGCAAGGACGGGCACTCGGATAAATATTTAACTGCCGAGGCTTTGATATGAAGAAGCTGCTTTCTTGCTGGCCTGGGCAAGAGGGTTTTTGTTGCCTCTTGCAGTAATGAGGAGGATAAATGAAACAGCTGGTAGATACGCTCTTTTTTCCCATATCAAGCTAATATTGCATGGAGCTTGTTCAGCGCGGCGCTTATAACAAGGAAACTCCATCCGTGCAAACAGCTCGGGCAGGTTGAACTAATCTCCTGGATTTCCCAGCACATTTTGCCTTGGAGCCTCAGGGTGCCGAAGCCGCCAGCTCCTTGCGGGAAGGGAAGGCAGCTCTTCCCGCAGGGAAAAGCGCCGGAGGGGCCGCGGCGGCCAGGGTGCAGAGCAAGCGCTTGGGCTTCGCTCTCCTATACCAACTATTGGGCAATTAAGCCAGTCAAAAGGCCATAAATCTTCCCGGCTGGATCCTGATGGAGGCCGTGCACTTACGGCAGCAGCAGGCTTTAATTCTTACGGAAAACTGCAATGGAAATGCAGGGTTTTCCTCCCCCAACGCAGCCCCCCTCTAGCTTTTCCCTGTCTCCCAAAGCGATTCTCGCACAGGGACCGCAAAGGAGGAAGCGCAATGGGAATCAGGCGGCCACGGAGGCCAAACCTCTTGTGCCTGTTAAATCCCCTCTTTTAATTTTGCTTGTTATTAGTGATCGCATTCTCGAGCGACACTGGAGGCCGCGAGCGGCTCCGCTGCATCCCTCCCCTTCCCTCTTTCCTCTCCCAGGGAGCCCTGAGCCTGCAAATGCCACCGGGACGGCAGCTTGCGCAACCGGAGAACGGCTCCGTTTCCCCTTCGGAGGGTGGGAACGTGGCTTTGGGGGCGCTGCGTGACAAATAAGCTGTGATTTTTCCTAATTATGTTTGAATAGGAAGCTCTTGGTAACGCAGTAAGCCGGGACCAGGTGCGCTCGGGTTTTGTGCGCGCCGGGCGCCTTCCCGGCACCGGGATCTATAGGAGCCGCCGCGCGCCGGGACGGGGCTGCAGGGACGAGGGCTGTCAACGCGCTGAAAGGAGGGTTGACTGCTCGTGCGCTGCCTGTCAGGGGCTTTCAGTGCTCATTGAAAGCTGAATATCTCCCCTTTGAAGAGCGATAAGCTCCGCGTCGCAGGTGGGGACGGTGCCGTCAATAGGGATTGATGCCGAAAGCAGCTGGCGTTCGGCGCGGTGGCCTTTGCAAACGGCCCGTCCTTGTGTGTCCCATGGAAAATCACATATCTTCCATCAAGTGTATGACCTTATGGGGTCTGACACCGGGTGGTTGCATACAGAGGGTCCCCTTTGCGCCCACCCGCTGTCACCCTGTTGGAGCGGGTGGCCTGGGGCGCTTGGGTGTTTTATTCCCCTCCATATTTTCCCCCTAGAAAAATGGAGAAGGAAAATAAATATCTCTCTGCTCAAAATCAGTCATCCTTCCTCATAACGAGAGCTGTCAGCAGCCCCGGACAACGAGGAAATGATGAGCTCGGTAAATACTTGCTCTGGAGCTGATTTATGGGTGGAAAAAAATAAGATTACGGTGGCTAATGGCCGCGTGGCAGGAAGCTCTTTGGGGTCTCGGGCCTGTGCTCAGGACCCTGCGGAGCCCTCCAAGCGGCCGCTGCGCTTTTCCTGTGCGGGGAAGCAATTAGCAGCTTAATTTGCGCTGGCTAACGAGGGCCGCCGAGTGCTGCATGGTCATTTCCTCTCCATCGGCAGGTCCAGATGCCCTGGGCACCGCCGGCAGCTCCGGCTTTTCGGAGCGCTGGGCCCGCTCCGCTGCTCCTGTTTCTCCCCGCTGATTCCTGCAAGCAGGAATCCCCTGGGCTTGATAAAAGGCAGGGGGGGAAACGGGTCAGTGGTCGATGTAGGCGACCGTGCAGGCAGGTGTGTGTCGAACATCTGGATTTCTCCTCCCGTGGGGTTTGTGGCTATGGGAGAAGGACACGGGGGGATTTTCTAGACCCGCTTTCACTGTGTCCATGACTTGAGTAGCCTCTGAACCCCGTGACCAAGCGCGGCAGGAGGCCGAATCCTCAAACACGGGATGTTCTTGGAGACTTTATGGAAACAGGCGGCAGTGGATGACCATGGACACGTTGACATCACTGGCAAGCAAAAGGTTGATAAAAATGGCTAAAAACAGGCATGTGGGTAACAAGAGACATGCAACCCCTTGAGTGCATGGCGTGTTTTGGGGATGCTGCTGTGGAACATCCCCTCCAGGTTCCTTGCGCTTCACTTTCCTTCTCTTTCTGCTTTCCAGAGTAAAGAAAAAGAACAAGCCCTTGAACCTCAAGATCCACAACAGCGTGGGAAGCTGCGAGAACATCCCCTCACAGCGCTCGCCGCTGCTCCCGGAGCGCTCCCTGCGCTCCTTCTTCGTGGGATACCCGCCCTTCCTGCCCTCCACGCCGCCTGTCCACACCGAAGCCACCTTCTCCGCAAGTACGTCCCACCGGGAAGGCTTCTCCTTCCTTTAGTTTTGTCTCCGGGGTAGGGTGTTTAACGTGCTCTGCTCAAGGCCACGCGTGAGATGTGACCACCGGGAAACTTTGGGGGAGTCCGACTTTGGAGCTGATGTGATGGATAAATGCACGATGGCCGTTGGCCAACTGCTGAGTAGATGCCGAAAGATGCTCCTGTTTTGGGCTGAAACGTGCCAGTTTAAACAAGATGTGCAGAAGGGCTGAGGCTGGCACATTGCCCCTGGGGTGCTGTCTGCTCCAGGACCCCTTGGTGCCACCTCTGGTCACAGCTGGGAGCTCTGGAGGCCCTTCGGACCTTGGGTGCGCGTTGTAGGGGCAGCCGATGGCGAGCGTGTCCCCCCGCAGATGGTTTGTGTGGGTGTGTGGAGCTGCATGGATACAGCTGCGGACAGATGTGCTCTGGTGTCCTGAGGTCTCCGTGGGGGCGGGAAGGCGGCTAGTTCGGTTTGGAGATGCTCAGCATGCGAGGGGCATTCCCAAGGGCTCCCTTCCCAAGCAGCGGGGGTTTGTCCGCCTTTTGTTTCCCTTTCATCAGGCTCGTCCTCCGCTTCGTCACCTTCTTTCTTTCCCCTTCTGCCACTTGCCCCAAACGGGGTTCCCATCGGCAGCCGCTTGCTCCTCCTCGGGCTCCCATTCCCTGTGCGTACCCGGGAAGCGCCAAGTGCGGGGCAGGTAGAGAGATCCTTGGGGCAAAGCCTCTCCCAGGCCACCCAAGGCAAAGGGCTTGTGATTTATCTATTTACTTATTTACTTTCAAAATCTATTTACTTATTTACTTACCCAAATCAGCTGCCGTTCAGGATCGCTGCAGGGTCCTCGGGGCATCTCTGGCATCCTTTTACTCCCATTTCTGTGGCTTTGGGGACAATGGGACGTGGCAGGCGACGTTATTTATAGAGAGATGTCCAACTACCTGACTCTTGTTGGCGTGGCCAGTGGATTTGCCTGGAGTGAGGGTATTTTTGGGTATCGCTCTTCACCCTGCGGCCTCCAATGAGCCTAACTGGCCGCCCGCAACGAGGGGGAAGTAGTGGACCAGAAACCACGGAATCGAGCCCGTTCCCAGCACACCGACGATGTGTCACGTTGCATTAGGCTTCCTCATGCATCAGCGTTGGATTACATCCCGTGGTGTGATAACCTGATGCAATGTGGCATAACAGAAGCGCGCTGCAATGAGAAGTGATGGACTCCCGAGTGACTAACGCTGCTGCAGAGGTGGCTTTTTCCACTGCCCTCCCCCTGCCACGCCAGCTCGAAGGGCTGCTGCAGTCGTTCGTGGTTGGAGCTGGACAGGAGCCATCGGGAGAGCGAGTCGGTCGCACGGGGCGGCGGGTCTCTAAATGGGCTTTAGCAACGGGCGACACGGTGGTTTTGTAGGTAAAATCGTGGAGCAGATGGGGCTGGGCTGTCCGCCGTGTCCTCCCTATAGAACTGTGACCCTATAGGAAAGCCAGGCACGTCCTGCTGCTGGGGACGGTCCCCTGAGCCCGGGGACGGCGGAGCCAAGGGCAGGGATGGCTCCTTGGGGACAGGCCGTTATGCGATGGGCTTAATGGAGCTTGCAGCCAGGGTTCGTTATGTCGCAGGGAGAAGATGAGTTGCGCCAAGCGGTGCCAGAGCAGACTTATTTGTGGGGAGGAGTGAACGTCTCTGCAGCGTGTCGGGCTCTGGCGCGCTGCTACTCGCTTCCCCTTGGGCTCCTGCATCCCAAGACCTTCCCTTGTTCCCTTATGGGCCAAAATATGGGAATTGTTCCTTGCCCGGCCAGCACCTCGTGTCTCCGGGGCTGCTGGTGTTTTTCATTGCCTACCCCAGTCAACACTGCCTGTCCTAGCTGTTTGCCTCCGTCCCAACCCTCGAGGACAGACGTGGATACGCATCAGCCTCTTGCTTTCCCAAGGAGCATCCTTAAAGCCTTTAACATCCCAATTGGAAGAGTCCTCTTCCCTTCCTCTCATCATGGTGTAGCATCAGCCCTTGAGACGGGCTGGACTGACGTGGAGCCGCTTGTCTAAGCTGCCGAAACGAAAAATCTTGTTGCTGTCGTATTAAGATGCCGCTGAGCAGCCTCGCGAGCCCTTTCCGAGACCTCCATCCCTCAGGCTGAAGGATCCTGTCTCTCGATGATTTCAACGCCCGGCTGGTCTTGCCGCGTGTGGCAGGAGCGTGCTCCCGTCCCAACCGTCTCCGCTCCTCACCGACTGCGGTGATGCTTGTTCTCGTCTATGATTAATGGCAGATGTGTCCCCATTCGGAGCATCTGGGAAAAACACATCCCGAGTGCCAGGGAGACGGCTGGAGAGGTGGGATGAGAGGTGGTGTGTGGATGTGGTCTTTGCTAGGGCAATTTTACTCCTGTTGAGCCCGAAGCTCCCTCTCCCCTCAGAATATCTTCTTCCCAAGCTGTTTCCCAGCTTCTTCCCAAGCTGTTTCTCCATCAAGCCCTGGTAAAGTTGGACCCACCATCAGCTGCTGGGTCTCCTCCATTTCATTTGTACCTCGTGATCTCAAGGAACTTTCCAGCCGCTGATATATTTACATACACAAGTACTCACAGATCCTGCATCCCTGGACACAGGACTTTCATCCTGGCCAGATCCAAAGACCATCTCTTGGTGCCTCTGGTCACTCCCTGTGACAACCATGTGACCAATACTGTTAACTAAGGGACAACAGATAGGAATTAGCAGCCCATGACTTGGCTAGAAGCAGCCAGAAATCAGGTGGGATCTTCATTTTTAACTGTAGGAGTCTGTCTAGTATATCCTGTGCTCCTTCCTCTGTGCTATCAGGGTGCCCTGCCGCTGGCTGGAATCACTTCTGTGCCCGTGCCCGTTGCCTGTCCTCTCCCTTGCTGCAAGCCTGGCTGGGGCACTATCACCATGTGGATGGAACTGCTCTCTTGAAGTCTCCAGGATGGGCAACAACATAGTTTCCTTCTTACACCATTATATATATATAAAACAAACCAAAAAGGGGGTGGAAGGGCACGTTGCATGTGCTTTTGCTGGTCTAGGACAGAGAAAAATAAGTGTTTTCCAGCTGGCTGAACTGTTTTGTGCTCAGGTCCGCAGTGTGGAGCCCTTCCTGGAGGCCTGTCCCCCAGGAGCTGGATGGTGGCTGGCTCCTTGCATCCCTGTGCATGGCCCAGCTTTAGCCCTGGTGACTCTGGAAACAGTCTTGAGGGAGCTGGTTTCTTCACCGTCTTGGACTAGCAAATGTTCCTCACAGATCCAATTAGTTCTAATGTTTCCCGGGTCTGCAGGAAGGGCTGGTATGGTTCGGAGAGCAGAGCAGGGAAGCATGGGCTGTTGGAGAGACCTCATGGGACAGGATGCTGGTTGGATCGTGACCCTTCCCTGGGGATGCTCTTGCTGCAGGAGCAGGGACGGAGTTGGAAGGAGGCTCTTGCGTGGGCTCCCACCCCACTGTGGTGGCTGCTGTGACCCTCAGCACACAGAGACACATGGAAGGACTGTCCCCACCACGTGCTCTTCCTCCAGCCATAGCCAATATTTGATGCTCTAGCCAATGCAACATAACGAGACCCAACTGCTGGTTGAACCTCTTGGATCCCGTTCCTGGCTCTGTCTCCTGGTTTTCTGACCAAGGACAAGCAGCACCTGCGGTTGAGGGTTCTGGTTTTGCCCTCCTGGGGTTCAGGGCTGCCAAGCGGTGGTGGCCGAGCAAGCTGCGAGCGCTGAAATGCCACCAGTGCCTTCTGTTTCCTGGTCCTCTGGAGCTGGCCCTGGGGCTGTGGGGACCTGGGGAGTTAATAATGTCTGGTGGCTCCAGCCTGGGAGGCTTGAGCCTCTGTCCGGAGCTCTCGCATCTCTGGTACCTGCTGCTCCCTCCTACGGGCCAATGATGCTGGTGTGAGGAGGGACACCATGGCCTTGCGTGGCCCTCGTGGCAAGTCCAACTTGGCCCTCGGTCCTCGTGGCTTTGGTTTTACTCGAGCCCTGTCCCCAGGTGGGTTCGCAGCCTTTCGGTGTCTGCGATGATGGACCCGCTCCTGAGGGCAGCGCTGCAGAAAGAGGCAGCGAAGTTGCAGGAAAGAGGATTTCCCATTGCGGCAATGTTATGCCGAGCAGGAAGAATACGGCTCTGTCTGCTTGAGCCTAATTGACCCTGCAAGGCTCTGAATGGGGGGAAAAGTCACAATAGGAGCATTTAAGCCAGGGAAGTGACTGAATGTGACGTCCTGGCTGTATAAACCGGGTTGTCGTGCTGCAAAGATGAACTGCGCTTGTTATCGAGCGAGTGAGGTTTTCTTACAGGGCGAGAGGGGTGTCGTGAGCCCGTGGGTGACGGCTGTGGTTTCATTGCAGCAGCGAGGCTCCCTCTGCTCCCGGTGAGGCCAGCGCCATGCTGAGCCTTGCTGTAGCTGCCTCCTTGTGCTCTTCGGAGATGTTCGGGGCTGTGTCTGCTTTTGGCCCAAGACCTGACTCTTTCCAGCCTGCCGTGCTTGACCAGAGCATGAAGGTGTCTCCCGGAGGATGCCCGCACCCTTGGGTGCCTCCATGGGCACGTTGAGCATCACTGCAGAGGGAAGGGCTGTCCTTGGCACGTGCCTTCCTCCAAGGTGCAGGTCTGCACCATGGGTGCCAGGGTGGGCACAATTGCAGGCACAGCTGGTGCCCGTGCCCTGGCTCTGCTGCTCAGAGCGTTCTCGCTCCAGTGCTGCCTTTTCCAAGCGTGACGTCTGTGGGCGAGAGATGGAAATCTCCATCCTTCCCACTGGGAAAGAGAAAGGTTATTTCAGTAGTAACAAAAGCCCCGTGTGCAGCCCTGCCCCAGCTCATGGATCATACTTGTGTTGCTAGCAAGGTGCTCAGAAATAGAGTTTTGCTCCCTGCATTGCTGGTCCTGCCCCGTTTTGTGCTGGCATCAAGGTGGGAACTTTGTCCTGAAATATTTTTCTTGCAGGGATGGGGCTGGCTCTCCTGTTGTCGTCTCCATGGGGCCTTCCCCGTTGGCTCTATTGTGGGCATGGAGAAGTCTCCTTGGCCACGCTTGGCCACCAAAGTCTGGTGAGGATGGGATGGAGATGAGGTGGCATCCAAGTGTGCCAGCTCCTGATGATCAACATCTGTGCAAGCCGCTTTTCTGAGGCTGGAGGTCGGCTGGTTGTGAAGATGGAGTAGGAATGTAGGAGGTGGCCGTTCCTCTGTGCCATCCCCTGTCTTTGTGCCAGCCTTGGGTCCTGCCTCCCTTTGCTGGGGAGAGCTCCGTATCTCAGCGAGGTCAAGGCCACCTCTAGACTGGCCTTGGTCTTCACAGTCAAGACCTGGAGCGTGTGCTAGAGCCAACAGTTGGCCCTGAAGCAACTGGCTTGTGAACGAAGAGCTGTCATTAGGAAGAGCTGGTTGACACATGGGCTGCACTGCTTGGAGATGGTTTCAGTCTTGGCTGGCCAGGGTATGAGCCCAGGGGCAACAATCTGGTCATGCCTGAGTGAAAACAGCAGTCACTAGCCCAGAGCAAGTGTCTTCCAAGAGGGTTGTGGGGCTGTGGAGCACTCTTGAAGGAAGACTCTGCGCGGGAGCAGGCTGGCAAGCGGAGCCCCAGCACGAGTGTCGAGCACAGAGCACAGAGTCGCCTTATAGCCCCTCGCATCACCCCGAGTCACACCAGGGCCACTCTCCTAACTTGCTCTCATCGGATTTATCCACCCCATTCCCGCTGCTCAAATGGGTTTGCGTTGTTTAGTGCAGAGGGAGGAGTGGGGCTTGTTTACCCGTCTGTCACTGTGACCGAGAGCAAATCCAGACCAGCTGCCCATGCGCCACCAGAGGAAGGGGCCAAAACTCAACCACAGGGGATGCAATTCCTTGTCCTTGCTTGAAATGACTTTGGGACAACCGCTCCCGTTGGCGAAAGAGTAGGGTGCTCACCTCGTCCTCGGGGTGCTTGGAGCATCCCTGTGCAGCTGGCCGGGAGCGATGCTCCAGGAGGGTGCTGGGGACTTGCAGGGCCCGTCAAACCCTTGGTGGCAGCGGAGGGGGGGGACATCTCACGTGGACGCAGCGGGGGCGGCGCGTCACGGCCGCGGCGCTCGCGGTGCCCCCGTCGCCCCGGCTGTCGCGGCTGCCTGTCAGCGGTGGCAGCGGAGCTGTCACCCCGGCCCCGCGCGCCCTGTCCCCATCAGGTGGCAGCTGTTGATCCAAGGATAAACCGTGCCGAGCGCTTGCCCGGCCACTGCGGCTGGTGCCGTTTAACCCTTCTGCTGTCACATCCCACATCCAGCTGGGAAATGCATCAAGTGCGGCGGGATGTTATTTATGAGGGAAAATTCCTTCCCTCCATCGACCCAGGCGCTTTCCCTGTTGCTCTGGCTGTTTTATCCCCCTCTGTTGCAGCCAGCAGCTGCAATTGCCGCTTCCGGACTGGTGTGCAGTTCCTAAACTGCAATTTGCCAAGGCCTTGTCTTGGTGAGGAGGTTACAATCCCCAATACTCTGTAATAAAAACACCTTTAGAAAGCAATTAAAAGCCCGGACCGTCTTCCTGCATCCCCCCTTCTCCCTTTGCTCTCTCAGGGCCAGAGCTGCAGCAACCGCTGCTCTTGGTGCATCTAAGATCGGTCTCGTTCTATCCCGGTTTTTACCGCTCCAAAGCCTTGGGAGCGGTAGCGAGCGCGGGCAGCCGCATGCAAATGTAACCTTCAGGCAGGGAGGGCAATTACAGCGCGCTTGGCCCGCGTTATGAAGCGGGATATTAAAGCAAACAGCGCTGCTCCCCGCGCGCAGGGGTAATATCGAGAGCAAACGCGGCGAGTGGGCGGGCAGCGCGAGCGCGCGGCCGGCACCGGAGCCCTGATGTCTTAGTAAGGAATTACACGGGTGCTGCTTGGGCTTCACTCCCCTTTTTCCTTTGGGAAGCTTGGAGAGGGCTCTGGATTTGCCCTCCTGCATTGGCTGGAGATTGCGTGCACGTGCGTGCGCAAGTGTGTAAATACATGCACACGTGTGTGCATGAGGTTCCTCTGGGGCATCAGGGCTCCCCGGTCCCTGCCTGGGGACCCCCAGTTTGCTCCCCAGGACCCGTCGCTTGCAGCCGCCCCCTGCAAGGGGATTCTCCCGCCGGAGGGGCCCGATTCCCGCTGCCCGCGCGCTAACGCGGGCTTGTCCCGCCGTGTCCCCTCCCTGCAGACACACTGTCAGTGCCTCGCTGGTCCCCGCAGATCCCCCGCCGCGACCTCGGAAACTCCATCAAGCACAGGTACGAGCCCCGCGGGCCCCGTCCCACCCTCCTCCCTGCTTCCCGCGTCGCTCCATCCCTCCCTCACCCGGCCGGGACGGCTCTGCGCTCTCCCCAGGCTCGAAACCCATTTAAATTTCACCCGTGCCTGGTGCAGATAAGACACTATCAGTTAAAAGGAAAAAAAAAATAGCGCGTTATCAACTGCCCCGCCGACCTTCACAGTTTCCCCTTCCCTCTCCCCGGCACCATGGAAAATCGCGGCCAGCAGCTGGGATGCACGTGGGGGCACAGGGACATGGGGGACGCGTGGAGGCGACCGCCCTCATCCCTCCTCTCCTCCCTGCAGGTTCTCCACCAAGTACTGGATGTCACAGACCTGCACCGTGTGCGGCAAGGGCATGCTCTTCGGCCTGAAGTGCAAAAATTGCAAGTACGTTGGCACCGCAGACCTCTCTGAGGCTACCAAATGCTTTACCACTTTACATTTATATATGTTTTAAAGTATTTTCCCTAAAAGCACAGATTTTTCAGAAGGAGGCACAGTTTTCTTGCCCGCTCCCTGCTGTGCTTAAGGGTACCGGGGGCTGCGGCACTGCCCTGTCCCCATCCCTCCCATCCTTGTGAGTAAGGACAAACACAAGGCATTTCTGCTAGGATGGGGAGGGAAAAAGCAATATAAACAAGCAAATAGCTCCAGAAAGGAAAAGCCACCGAGATTCCGCTAAAGCCGCCGAGATTCCACTACCAAATAAATGCTGAACGCTTTCCCTAGGAAGCGCTTCCTAACCAGCGCGCCCCGGCTCTCATTACCCAGCTCACTGGCTTGTGTCTGCTAGAGTTTTTCTCTTTTTTTTTCCTACCCTTTTGCACTTCATTTTTGGAATATTTTTTTCCCCTTTGCCATCCCCACGAGCCGGAGCAGCTTCGGGTGACGGGACACGGCCCCGGGGACGGGACAGGCTCTGCGGGATATTGAGCGGAGCCTGTGGAGCTCAATGGCCTCATTATTTGGGGGAAGCGCCCTGGGAATAAAGCTGGGATTCATGGAGAGCCAAAGGGAGGGAGCGGACCTGCTGGGGGGAGGCGGTTCCTTCCCCTCCGCCGTGCTGGAATTGAATTAAGCGTAACCCTGTGGTCAGCAGGGAAGGGCAGCCGGGGTTTTCCCTGCGTTTGGATGCCCTTGGGGCTGGGGAAGGAGGAGGAGGAAGAGGAGGCAGCAGCTCTTCAGCCTCTCTGACCTCTTGCTTTCGCTGGGGGCAGTGGGAACACCCGGTGGACTCGGTTTTTGATGGGACACTCGCCTGTCCCACCGCCCCGGAGTGATGCTCGGGGATGGGCATCTCTCCTTGCTCACGTTGCAGCTGGAGCAACAGCCCATCGGTTCCTGTCTGGAACCTCCGCAATGGAAAATGCGGGTGTTTTCACGCAAAAACCCCAAAACTCAACAGGTTGGGACAGCAAACTGGGCTTTGCAAAATGGGGCTGCCTAACCGACCACTCTGCACATCTCCCATCTCTCTCCTTACGGATTCCTTCTCTTCGTTCTCCCCGCTAGGCTCAAGTGCCACAACAAATGCACCAAAGAGGCCCCCCCGTGTCACCTGCTCATCATCCACCGCGGAGGTAAGAGCCGGCTGCTCCTCCTCGCAGGCGCTTTCCGCCAGGGATCCTTCCCGCCAGCACCCCGGGCCCTCGGGAGGCTCCCGGCATTCCCGATGCGCCGGGGCGCCCTGCGGAAAACCGCTCCGCGCCGGCGAAATGCTACCCACCGTCTTTTCCGCTTGTAGGGAGACGAGCCGGGCGGTGCGAGGCAGATTTGCATCCCAAACCGCTTCCACCCACCCTCCCCCTGCCACCTTTCCTTTGCAGATTCCCCACAGCTCGGGGTAAGTGCAAGAGGTTTTAGCCTTTCGCTACCGGTGAAAGCTGGCCTGGGTGGAAGCGCGTCCCCCGCGCAGGATGCCGCGAGGACGCGGGATGCCGCTTGCCGCCGCTTCCCCTTGCAGAGCTCGGCCGGGCGCAGGAGGGCGACGGGGCGGCGTTTGGTGTCGGCTCCGGTTCAGGCTGCTGCTGCTGCATGTGCAAGAGCACCCAAATATTCCGAGCGTTCAGAATATTCCTCGCTTTTAAGAAGGGGGATGTGTGTAAGGCGCTAGTGGCTGCAAAGCTGCGGCCTGGGCTGATCCTCAGCTCCGGGAATTGCGGGAGCGCCTGTGCTTGGAGGCTGCGCATCCCTCTGTGAGCTGCTCCTGCATCCCGGTGCTTCCCGCACCCCCTCGGAGGCTCCGCACGGAGAGACGCCGGCAACGGCAGCGCTCGGCCCTGAGCCACCTCCTGCCCGACGTGCTCAGCTAAATCTTCATTCTTTCTCTCTCGCCCCCTCTCCATCCCTCTCCCCGTGTCCTGCCGTCACGCAGCAAGGTTAGTCCGGACCGAATCCGTGCCCTGCGACATCAACAACCCCCTGCGCAAACCGCCCCGCTACTCGGACCTGCACGTGAGCCAGACGCTGCCCAAGACCAACAAGATCAACAAGGTGCGAGGCCGCATGGCGGCGGGGACGGCGTGCTAGAGTGCTAGGACATGGGGTTTCCAAGCAAACCTTCCCATTTCTGGCAATTCCAGAGATTTCTGGAGCATAAACTGGTCTTTGGCTCTTCTTTGGGGAACACATTCAATCTCCCAAGCCCCCCAGGTTCTTAGGGGTGTCTTTTGACCCTTTATTTTCTTTAACCTTTCCCTATCCATAGCATAATGGTCCCAATTATATATACGTATGTATGTGTGTGCATATATCTATCTAAATAACACTACATAGAATCACAGAATGGTTAATGTTGGAAGGGACCTCTAGAGATCACCTAGTCCAACCCCCCTGCACACGCAGGGTTACCTAGAGCACGTGGCACAGGACTGCACCGATATATATATAAATATATCCATATATAATTATACTTGGAAAACGTCAGAGGAAATGCATGTAGCACCAGTGCATATGACTGTGCTAATATGTGCAGATATATATTTATTTTACCCAGATTGTTCCTTCACCCCAGAGCTGGTGGGCACCCCTCAGCAGCTCTTCTCTCCCGCCTGCAGGACCACATCCCGGTGCCCTACCAGCCCGACTCGAGCAGCACTCCCTCCTCCACGACGTCGTCGACGCCGTCCTCGCCGGCGCCG
>JAWLRI010000709.1:3358933-3381803 GCA_034781795.1 Crypturellus tataupa | reverse complement strand
GCTGCCGCCCAGCGCGACGCCGCCGTCCCCGCTGCACCCGTCGCCTCAGTGCACGCGGCAGCAGAAGCAGTTCAACTTGCCAGGTACTGCGTGTGTGTCCAGCCCTGACGAGAGGCGTCCTGAGAGCTGCCCTGGGGAGGGAGGCTTGGGTTTGTGTCCCCTTGGGTGGCCTCGGCGAGATCTGCTTGCCCGCCTGTGCCTTGGCTGGGATCGGGAAAGAGCAGCAAACCCAAGCTTAGGACTAGTGTAATTAGGTCTGGGATGGACCAGGAGTCTCTGGTCCAGACTCCAGCCCGGAGGAGGTTGATCAGGGCTTTATGAGGCTGGGCTGGAACCTCTAAGGTTGAAGCCAGTACAAACCATGGAATCATTACGGTTGGAAAAGACCTTCAAGATCATCCAGTCCAACCGTGAACCCTTCTATACCGTCCTGCCAAACTGTGTCCCCAAGCACCTCATCCACACGTTCATGGACACTGCTGGGGTGCAGGCAACCTTTCCCACTTGTGACTACCAAAGAGTTTCCAGGCTTGGCTTGTCCAGGACATGTGCCCTGGTGTGCTCGTTGCCCCAGTGGCCAACGGGCAGCAAGTTCTTACACCCCTTCAAGGGCAACCTGAGGTGTCTTCACTGCATCTTTGGGATGAGTTACATCAACAAGCTTGTTCTCAGGGTAGGGCCACAGCACACGTGGAGCGATGGATGGGAGAAGCTGATCCTGGAGAGTGTCTGATTACTTCGGACAACTGAATCTTCTCTACCTATCTCTGTCCCAAGGTCTGGAGAGGCACCTTTGCCAAGGAGAGGCTTCCAGATCGGTGTCTCTTCAGGGACAATAACTGTGTGCAGGTCCCTGGTGACGCGGGGACTCTAGTGCTAGAGGATGGTGACGGCTGGTGGCTGGAAGCAGGAGGGATCGTTGATCGTGGGGAGGTGTCCTCAGGGGAGGTGACACGTTCTTCACGCTCTGCGCTCTGGCTGGCAGCGTGGCGGTGCAGTTGGGGAAGCAACCCCGTAAATTGCTCCTGAATTAGGAGCTGGGGCAGGGTTGGTGGAGGGAGGCAGCAGAAACACATTGCATGGCCAGTGACTGTCTGGGCTGGTGCGGCAGCCGTTTGAAGATATCCTTGGGATACTGTTGCAGCTTCAGGAGAGGTCCCTTGCCTGGAGGTGACGGCTCAGCTTGTCTCCTGGAGGCACTGAGGGGCTTCAGGCTTCCTCAGCCGTCGCCTTCTCTCCCCAAACACTCCAGGCAGTGTCTGGGGATGGAGGAAGAGTGGAAGGCGCGACCAGCAGCGGGTTCCTTCGGCTGAATCTCCAGGGAGACTCTTGTTCCCCTTGTGTGACCCGTGCTGGCAAACCGGCGCCCTGTGGCTCCAAGGACCGGCACTCAGTGACCCAACGAGGCCTGGTGACCCCCCGCAAGTCCCTTGGTGTTGCCCGCTCTGATGGGACCTCAGCCACGAGGTCGGGATCCCTCTGCTTTTCCTGGCTACGAGCCCCGGGGTTAGCGCCCTGCCAGCTCTCAGGATGCAGGCAGGGGCGATTGCTGCTCTGCCAGGGCCAGACGGATCCTTCGTGCTCTGTTAATTCGCCTCCCCTTCCATCTTGACGAGCGTTTAGATAGGGAGGAGGAGGAGGAGGGAGGCCGAAGAGGGGGGATTTGACTGGCGGGATCCGTTACCATGGCAACCACCATTTCCCAAAGCTGGGAAAACAAGAAACCTCAGCGCAGTCCTTGGTCTTCAGGCTGGTGCTTGGCACCTCAAGGTGTCCGCAGCCCCAGCGAATTCCCCCTTGCTGGAGCATCCCTGCCCATCCTGCGGTAGAGGAGGCAGCAGAGCTGCTCCCATCCTGGGGTCGCTCCGGCAGAGCCGGATCTCCCGAGCCACTAGTGGGGGCTTCAAGACCTCCGAGCAGAAGCTGCAAAGAGCAAAGCACGAGATTTGTTTCCCCGCGTGTATGAAAACATTGGTGTTGGTCAAGCCAAAGTCAACCCGGTGCCAAGTCTGGTTTCTGTAGACGGCGGTTGTCTGAGATGCTCTGCAAGGACACGGAGAGCTGTTTCCCCTGAATATGTGCATCCAAGCAAGCAAATGAAATGTGGAAGCTAAATGTAACAAAGAAACATTTGGAATTTAGCCTAATATTCTTCTGTTGGACTTGAAACTTGTGGTGGGAGCCAGTTTGATGCAATTTCTTGGCCAGCTTTTATCTTCATGCATGGGAGAGCCTCGGTGCTTTAGAGCAGCCTCATCAAGATGGTCATTTTGGGGATTAGGATTTGAGCTTGGAAACTGATACAGTGACTTTTCCCCTGGAATTACCTTTGAATCTCCTTTGATCTCAGCTCGGAGGAGCACGGATCCTGCTGTAAAGCTGATGGACAATCTCCTGGGCTTCTGGGAGCTTCAGAGGGGATCGTGGCTCCTGCGCCAGCCCTGATCTTTAGAGCTGCCCTGGCTGCAGCGGCTCTGCGCTGATCCATGCCCAGTGCAAGGCAAACAGAACGCAGGGTCTGATAGCATCTAGTGGCCTCCATCTCTTGGGAAGAGCCGTTGAGACCCACCAAGACCCAACGCCTTTGGGGACCGTCTACAAGTCTATCATGTAGCATCTTTCCAATGCCATAGACACAAGCCGTGGCATAGCAGGAGCTGAAACCCCAGGGGCTTCGATAGGTATCGAGTGGCCATACCCCTCAGGTGGCTTCACAGATCCCTTTGGCACTTTATAAATGCTCCTCACAGGCATTAAGTAGTAGCTGAGGCTGGTAAGAGAGGGAGTAGGAATTAGCAGCCGGCACATGCACTCAGAGCAGCGGGCAGCTCCTGGCACCGAGCGGCTCGTGTCACCAGCCGGCTCAGCATCCGCCTGGGCACAACACTTAAGGGCTTGGGATGAAAATAACAGGGAAAGGTGGATGTGCTGGAAACCAGGAGGGAAACTCGACTTCTGCACACGCTGAATGTGCTTAAAGGGGCAGTGAGCGGCTGCGGGAAGGGCTGCGTTGCACCACTGGCCCCTTCTGTTGTGATACGTCCAATTTATTGGAGGGTTGAGGGTCTTATATTTGTGGCCATCCATTAACTGTGCGTGGCCTTCAGTGGAAATGAGGCATTTATGGGAGAGATGGATGCAGGTGAGGGGAGGCTGTGCCCAGGAGATGCTGGCAGGAGGGACCACACGCCGGTCACCTGGATTGTGGCGCTGGGTTTGGCCTCCCTTACGTGGGATTCTCTCTCCACTGGGCTCTGAGGCTCTTTTTGTTTTTTTTTTTTTTGCTTTTTTACCTTCCCTTTCTGTTTTCCAGCTTCCCACTACTACAAGTACAAGCAGCAGTTCATTTTCCCTGGTAAGTCTCTCCAAAAGGCTGGGTGGGAAAGGCAGTGTGCTGGGATGTCCCATGGGGAGCCGGAGCGGGTTGGATGTGTGTGGACACATCCCCCTGGATCTGTGCAGGGGAAGGGGTGCTCGATGGGGTGTTTCTCCCCCAAAACGGGCATGGGATGGTCCCGGGAACACTGTGCTGCTCCGGGACAGTGTACGAATACCACCAAGGCTGGGTGACCCTAAGTTCTACCCAAGTTTTCCCTGGATATGAACCATGGTTCTCAACCCATGGGTTGCATTTCTTGGGGTGCCCTCAGCCAGCTCGCTGGCTGCAGCCCCCAAACACCCCTTTGGGGCCGCGTGCCCTGCTCTCACGGAGCTCTCTGCCTTCCAGACGTGGTGCCTGAGACGCCAACGCGAGCCCCGCAGGTCGTCCTCCATCCCGTCAACTCGAACCCCATGTAAGTGGCTCCCTTTCCTCTCGCCCCATTCTGGTGTCTTGTGCTGCAGCCCTTGATGGGAGCATCAGCTCGTTAGGGAAGCATTAATGAAGGTGTTGTGCCACGCAAAGCCCAAGTGATTAATCTTTTCACAGAAGCACAAAAATTTCTTTGAGTTTTGGGTCTTCTTGAGTCTTTGAGTGTGAACACGTCAGATGACCTAAGCAAAGGTTCTTGTCCCAGCCCTACATGGATAGGAGATAGTCCTTGAACTCGGTGCTGAAACTAGCTTGGAAATTCGGTATATAATTGGCACCCAAAACAGCCCTCAATAATAGGTTTGGGTCAGAGCTTCTCTGTTTAACCCAGGCTTCGCTGCAGCCCTTCTCGACCACCGTCACCCACAGCACCCAGCAGCCACGTTGCGTTTTGGGGTGGCTGCCCTTCCTCCTCATAAACGCCACTTTTGAAGGATTATATAAGCTGGAAATTTAACAGATAGGATCTCGGGCCAGACAGAGATGTAGTTTCTATCTGGATCGCCCACACGCCTCTCGCTGAACCGGCAGCCTGTCAGGGGGGTCTGAAGGATCTTGTCTTTTGTCTCGGAGAGGATGGAGACAGAGCGGCTCTGCCCATCGGAGCTGGCAGCGTGGAAATTAATGGCAAAATGATTAAGATAAAGCCTAGAAAAAAAAAAGAAAAAATAGATTATTTTGCTTAGCCAAAGAAGAGACTAAAATGCATCTAGTCCTAAAGAGATAATTTTCACACTGTGCTTCTCCTGGGTCTCCTCCAGCATAGGTAGCCCATGAGATGGGACTGGAGTCCCCCCTGCCAGGTCCTTGTATCTAAAGCAGTGTCAGAACTCGGACTGAAAGGTTTTGGTGGGTGAAATAAGGTCTGAATATGCAAAATACGTGGTTCTCAGCAGCTCACCCTGCTGCTGGTAACCTTCTGAAACCCCAGACGTGGCTCCAGACGTGGCTGGACTGGGAAGCAGGCTCTGCTTTATATCCCGAGATACTCTGGAGAGGGATATTAGTGTCTGCGCTAAAGTTCAGCCGAAAGGGCCTGCTTTTCCTGCCTGCTGCCCTGCGTCACGGTGGCTGCTGGTCCGGGAGGGTTTGCAATAAGATATCACGCTGGGGCTCATGGTGCTTGAGTGGGGACGCGATGGAGGAGGGAATGTGGGACCACGGTGCCTGCGCGGGGAGAACTTGGCTCTCCACCGACCTTGCCGGCAGCTCCGTGCGAGGGAGCTCACAGCCCTGACCCTGCCGAGCTGCTCATGATGCTCCCCATGAGCATTGAGACCTGGTTGTGGAGCCAGTGCTGTATGAAAGCAAAAAGAGAAGCTTTTTGGCCCAAAGAGCCGGCGAGATAAATTGTTCCTGCTGCTGGGGTGTGTTCTGGCACCCTTACTGCGCAGAAGGGCTCTGCAATCTCTACCTTATGGAAATTATTGCAAACCCCGTTTTCCTCCATTCTGGCAAGGCATCAGGCATGTGTGTGGCATAGGTTGGGATTCATGGGGAAAGTCAATCCGGGTTTGGGAAGCACCAGGAAGGGTTGGGAGCCCCCGTGGCGCTGGGCGGCTCAGCCCAGCGTGCGGGTCCAGCCCCACGGCCGTTGTTTGGGGTCTCCCCTGAGCTGCCCCGCGGGGCTGCCGCTTCCCTCGGGGTCGGTCTCGCCGCGAACGGTGCCAAGGGCAGCGGGAGCCGACAGCCGCGTCGCGGCGCCGCTCCACGCACCGTCGTCCTGCTCTGTTTTCACACCGCGCTAATTCCTTTAACAGCCTGGAAGGAAATCCATTACTTCAAATTGAAGTGGAGCCGACGTCGGAGGTAAGATGCCGCTAGCCGAGGCGCAGGCTCTTCGTTTCCCTTCTGGAATGAAAGGGAAATGTGGGAAAGCAAAGCTCGCGGGGCTGCAGGGAGTGTGGTGGGTCAGCCCTGCAGGTCCGGGTTGACCTGCTGCCAAAACCGGCAGCGGCATCGCGGGTCCTTGTGGGTTTTGTGCCTGTTCTTGTGCTCCTAGCTCTGTGTGATTTTATAAGGCTCATTGGAAAAGTGGCCTGGCCTTGAAGGCCAGCATGGGGGATGCATTTTCCAGGGTGCGTTAGGTCTGGGGAGAAACATGCAGCCCAGGAAAGGGAAATCCAGGCGTATCCCCAGCTCTCCGGGCTGCAGACCTTGGACCATGCAGCGGGAGCTGTTGGTGTTAGAGCTGCTAGGGAGCCGTGGGATGCGATTCTGCTTCCAAGTGGATCAGCGCAGTGCTCTGGGGGTCACTCTTGCTTTTAAGCCTGGGTTTGCCCATTCCCATGGCATCTCCCACAAAATCGACATGTCTTTCCCTCTGCCTTTCTGTGGCCTTATGTAAAATATAGATGGAACCAGGTGGTCACCTGCGCTCAGGTCTTTTGGGAGACACCCGCGTGGGTGCTCAGTTCTGCTCGTCTCCCCGCAGAACGAGGAGGGGAACGAGGAGGCCCAGGAGTCGGAGGACGACTTTGAAGAGATGAACCTCTCCCTCCTGTCGGCTCGCAACTTCCCGCGCAAGGCCAGCCAGACCAGCATCTTCCTGCAGGAGTGGGACATCCCCTTCGAGCAGCTGGAGATCGGCGAGCTCATCGGCAAGGGCCGCTTCGGGCAGGTGTTCCACGGGCGCTGGCACGGCGAGGTGGCCATCCGCCTCATCGACATCGAGCGGGACAACGAGGACCAGCTGAAGGCCTTCAAGCGGGAGGTGATGGCCTACCGGCAGACGCGCCACGAGAACGTGGTGCTCTTCATGGGAGCCTGCATGAGCCCCCCGCACCTCGCCATCATCACCAGGTAAGGCACGGCCGCGGGGACCCGCAGAACCCGCTGGAGGAGGGTCCTTCAGCTTGAGTAGGTGCCCACTGATGGGATTATGTTGGGCGCAGAGATCCCTATGGGCTCCGCGTATGCCCTGGTGCATGTAGTTCATAGAATCACAGAATGGTTAAGGTTGGAAGGGACCTCTAGAGATCACCTAGTCCAACCCCCTGCACACGCAGGGTCACCCAGAGCTCATGGCACAGGGCTGCATCCAAGCGGGTCTTGAAGATCTCCAGAGAAGAAGATCTTCACAACCTCTCTGGGCAGCCTGTTCCAGTGCTAGTTCTCAGTCCTTTCGACTGCCAAGCTAGGAACGTTGTTATTTTGAGTAATTTCCTTCTCGTTCCAAAGTGTATTCCAGCCGTCCCTCTTGATGAGCTGCTAGGAGGCATCATGAGTCGTGTCCTTCTCGCTGCCCTGACCGATGCTCTCTATTGCCGGGGATTTAGTGTGGTGCTCGGAGCAGTCCCTCTGCGATTGAGGTTGCCAGTGGAGCTTTGGTGCCATCGGGGAGGCCACAGCGCGGTGCTGCCACCGGGGTGGCATCACTGTGGTGTCACCTAGTCCTGGCGGAGGTGCAGCTGGAGGGGTTGCTGCCCAGGCACAGGGTCTGGAGCCACCAGAGTGGGACTGCGGCGCTGGGAATGCGTCTAGTGCCGTGTGTCAGCGGGATGGACCTGCCTAGGGCTTGTGGACCAGCAGGGACGTTGCCACAGGGAACCCTTGCAGCCAGGCAGGGGACAGGGCTGTCCCGGGAGCAGCTGGGGCTGCTGAACCGTCAAACCCGTCAGCGCTGCCACTCGCTGCCAGGGTCACAGCGCGGCTAACGAGCGCTCTGAACCTCTCCGGGGGGAAACGCGACTCCGGGCAAATCACATCCCAGCCGGCACGGAGCTCCGGGGCTGGGTAGTGCTGGCCTGGGTGGCCAAGCGCAAAGTCAGCTCTGCCCCCAGCCCTGCGCGGTGCACGAGGAGGCTGCCCCGGAGCCCGGAGGAGACCTTTCCTTAGGATCACTTAAAGCAATCCATGTTTTCACCTAAAATATTCCCATTTCCTGGAATGGAAAAGCTGCGTAAGGCCATTAGCAGTGAAATAGTGCATGGCCCTTTTGCACGTTTGCCTTCCTGAAAGCTGCTCCCAACGCGATTGTCCCAGCTCTGAAGGACAGCGAAGGTGTCGGATGTGTCCCCAAAAACACGGGATTTCTCGTGCCACCTCCTTTCTCAGCACATCCTGCAGTGTTGGGTTTCCTGCTTAGGGAAAACGCGACTTTTCCACCCTGTTCCTCGGAAGTAACTTTTGCGTGGAGAGACCTTTGCAGAGCCTGTTTGCGCAGTCTTTGAGTCCCATTCAGCATCACAGCTTTGGGTAATAGGTTTTTTAAAGCTACAAAAAGCTCTTTTTGACTCTAATGCTACTATCTAAAAAAACCTCTCAGGTGCCGCTTTCTGACAGTTTGACAGAATAAATACGTGCGCTGCAGCGGTTTGATGCGTTAATATCAGGGCTGCGAGGCAGGGTGAGCCGCTCGGGGGTTGTTTTTCCCCTTTCCCCAGCTGCAAAGGGGCTTTTTAAGGTCAGAGTTGGGTGTTTCTGGCTTGCCCCGATACACCGCGATGTCCCCGAGCAGAGCCGGCTCCTTCGGGGGCTGAATCCGGGTGACTCCAAGGGCTCGGATGGAGCCGGGAGCTGGTGCCGGGAGGATCCCGCGTTGCTGCCGGTGCGTCTCGAGCAGCTGCGCGTCCTGGAAGGGGCTTCGCCGCGCGGCCCCATGCGCCTCCAACACGGGTATTTTTAGCCGCTTTTATTTTTACTTTCTCGTGCCGCTCCGTTTTCCTTCCTTCCTTTCCTGCGCCGCTTTCCGTCCCAGCGGAAAAGCTCAGGAAGCCGCAAGCGGGATAAGTAAATAGGGCTCAAAGGGGGGACTGACCTCCTGCTCTTGGGTTGCCCTTTGGGGCGCTTCCCCGGGGACCCCTCGATGTCACCGCGGGTCCCGGGGCGCAGGGGGACGCGCGGTGTCCCCTGGGGAGCGGGATTGGAGGCCGCTCCAAGGAGAGCGCCCATGGGGGCTGCTAATGAGCTGCCTCTCGGGTAACGAGCGCCGGGGACAGTTAACATCCATCTTAATTACTCTCGAGGCAGCCGCACGGGCCGCGTAATGGATAGCGTGGACTCAATGTGAAAGAAAGGACTGAACCCCCCCTGCATTTTATCCTATATGCAAAAAAATCAAGATTTTAGGCCAGGAGGAGGCAAAACCGTGGGGCCAAGTTCCTTCCAGTGCCCTCCCAGTCCTGGGCTTTGGCTGCCCGTCCGCCCTTCCTTTCGGCTGCCTCCCCCTTTCCCAGCATTTAAAATAATGGAGCTCGTCCATCATATAATAAATAGCTATTGACTTCTTGCCAGGGGCTGCAGCCGAACGGATTGACCCGTGGGAACGCGCTGCCCCGCGATCGATAGGCGCCCATCAGGCTGGATAAATCTTGATAACGACCGGCACCCGGGAAGTCGATACGGGTATTAACACACGCGTTAACAGGGCATTTATCTTCCCTCGAGGCCCGGATTCCCTCGGCTGCGGGACAGCGGGGGCGACGGCGGGGCCTGGGGAGGCTCTGCTTCGCTTAACGCCCCCGGGACGGACGTGGCTCCGTGCGCTCCCAGGGACAGCATCTCTGCACAGTAAAATTGCATTGGGTTTGCTTCTTGCTTGTTTATTTTATTTGCTAAATAACTCGTTTCTTGTAAAGCCCCGATGGGATTGCAGTGGCTTTTAGGGGGAGGATTATTTCTCCTCCTCCTCCTCTTCCTCCTCCTTTCCTGCCTCGAGGGGCGGCTACCTCGGAGGGACTTTTTGTGCCCCTTTGGCTGTGCAAAAGCACCCACATGGGAGCTGCCCCATCGCTCCAGCCCCGCTGCAGCTGCAGCCTCGCTTGGGGCGTTCCTGCCCGCCAGGGTTCATAGGGAACAAGTGTTTCCCGGCTGATAACGCTGCCGGCTCCCGGGGGAGCCTGGCTGAGCTGCCCCGGGAGTGTTTGCTGCAAAAATGATCCCTTGTTGCTGCAGCCTGGTATCCCGTAGCTCTGTGCAACCTGCACCTCCTTCGAAGCACCCCGGGTGCTGCTGGCCCTGCAAGAGCCCCCCTGTTTTGCAGCATTTTTCAAACCCTCCTTTTAACCTCTTCTTGCTTCAGATCCAAAGTCCCTGAATAGGAACCAGCTGTCCTGAGCAGGGAACGTGGTTTTGCACTGTGCTTTTCCCCTGGAGCTCCCCAGATGCTGGGGACGAGCCCCAGAGCTGGTGGCTTTTGCATCGGGGCCATGTGCCAGTGTCTTGGGGTCTCCACTTTTCCCCCTTCTCTTGATTTTCAGTAAAACAAATAGGAGGGAGACTCTGCTGCTCTTCCAGCCCTGCTTGAATTCCTGTTTTAGGGAAAATGCACCTTGCAACCTTCCAGCTGTTGCACTGCCCCTTCGCAGTGGCCAAGCGCTACCTAAGGAGCAGAACGAGCTGCTCAGTGGCTCCGTTTCGCGGAGGATTGAAGCTCCCAGTGTCAATGGGAGCTTTTTGCACCGTTCCCCTTGCAAACCCCATGCAGCTGAGCTACCTCGAGCCGTCCCTGCCACCGTCCGGGACCTCTCCAAGCCTCACGGTCTGTGTCTGCATCAGCCTCGTGAATGATACTAAAACCTGAAGCGATGGCGAGCGCAGGAGCTCCCCTCAAACACCCCTTGGCGCCGCGTCTGTCTCCCCCCGTGAGGCTGCACCCCGCGAGCGGAGGTATTTTTATAGCCAAATACATATTATTAATTCGCACTTTCTCCTCCGGTCTCTCCCCTGCCGTCTATCACCATGGCATCCGCGCGGCTTCCCCATAAATCACTCCGGCAGGAGCTTCTCAGGGTCTGGCGTTTATCACTTTGGGGCATCAAAATGATGGATTTGGGGGGCTCTTCTTTGCTGCTTTCCCTCCCGCTAGTCGTTTCGCCGCGGTGCTTTGGTGCAGTCGGGTCGGGCTGCGGGAAGCAGCTGCAATCCTTCAGCGGAAGGTGGTTGTGGAGAGGGGCAGTTTTGCCGTGTGGTTGAGGAGGGACAACCGTGTTGGGACACACGAGTGGTGAGAAATGCAGAATATTGCAAAGCACCGAGATGGGACAACCCCCTGTGTGTCCCCAAAGGTCCGTTTTGCCCAGCGGTGGGAGCGCTGCCTTGTCCCCGGCACTGCCCGAGCTCCGCGCTCACAAGCAGGAGAGACGCTGCAAACTCCAGCGCTGCAGAGACGCTGCCCGTCAGCGTTGCAAAGGGAGGAAATAAAATAAGGTGGGGGATAAATGAGGCTGCTTTCACCTCAACTGGAAAAAAATACATAAGCGGCAGCGCTCCAGATAGTCCCAACTCATCTCTCCCAAATTGCTCCTCTGCAAGTCGCCTTGGCTCTCCTCCCGGTGCTGATGTCTCCAGCCCACGCCGGCGCAACGCGGAGTGTTTATAAAGCAATTTGGGATTTGGCTTGCTTGGCTGCACACTTCAGAAACTCATTTTGAGTCGAGAGCGCATCTGCCGCGGGATGGGGCCGGGGCCGGCACCTCCGGAGCACCTGGGCCGGGAGCCGGGTGACACGAGCGTCTCCGTCGCCTCCGCGGGACGCTGGGGCCACGTGTCACATAGCGGGGACGAGAGCGGTTATAGCCTGGGGACAGGAGCCCTTGTGAGAGCCCGGGCTGTGGGCTAGGGGCAAGCGCTGGCACTGCAATTCCTGATGGATAAATGGTGGGAAACGGCTCTTGGGGCTGTCCTGGCGAGGCGGAGGGTGGATTTGGGGAAGGGTGGGTGACACAAGGCTGCCGCCACCCTCATCGTGGAGCATCTGCCACCTGCTCTAAAGCACCTTGGGGTCTGCCCGTGCAGCTGTATGGAAAAGCAAGGGGAGAAGGTTTCCATCTGGCTCCATGCCGGCAGATCCCGCTGGATGGGAGGAAACGGGATGCCCAATGCGGATCCAGTGGTGCCACCATCCCCACGGCACCAGCCATCTGAGGGGGCTTTGCAAAGCGCTTCCCTGATGTGCAAAACCACCTCCCCGCCTCGCATCCTCGCTAGCTCCGAAAAAAAAGCGAGCGTTTTGTGCAGCAGAGACAAGTCTTGGGTTGCAAACAGGTACTTGAGCAGTGAATAGGCCGGTAGCTGCCGTCACGGAGCGCCCGCGGGCCCCGACCCCGGCGGCGCCCGAGCAGGCGCCTCGCTTCGCCGGTGCGGGAAGCAGCTATTCAGGAGCCAAATTGCGGGGAGGCGCCGTGAAAAGGTAGCGCAGGTGGCGGCTGAATAGGCTCGCGGGCATCCGTGGGGCTTTGTGCCGCCGGCGGCGGCTCCGCGTGCGGCATCGCGGCTCCGCTTCCCCGCGCAGGGATGAGTCACCTGGGAGAAGCACGGATTTTTCCACAGGTCCCATGGACTCACGTACTCCAGGGGGAAAGAAGTTCCTGCTGGGCCCTTCTTTCATAATTCCTTCTATCCTCTTGCACCCATTGCAATCCCAAAGTGACTTCCTACAATGTTTTCCTCTGGGAAAAATGAAGCCCTTGCTCAGGAGAGGGGAAGCTGCGAGCGCTGGTTGTGCATTTGGGTAGTGCCAAGCAGCCCTTTGCACCACGGAGCTTCAGCTCTGCAAGCTGGGTTAGGAAATCAGCACAAAAACTTCACTGCTGAGAGGCTACGGGGGAAAGAATTGCCAAGGGGGAAATATTCTGCTCCAGCATTTCCTTGCGAGTGAGATTTAAGTGACTCTGGCTCTTAATCTTCAGTGAAATTCCTATCTAGGTGAGACTGCAGCCGGGAGATTAGTGCAGGGCTCGTTGGGAGAAGATGGTTTTGCAGTCGGGCAAGCCTTAATTTCCCAGAAAAAGACAGGGGGGTCTCCAGGGGGCTCTTTCCACAATACCTAAACAAGGGGAAGCCCCAGGGAGGAGCAGTTCGGAGGGATGTCGGTGCGTGCACCTGGCTGCTACCCTGGGCTCCAGGGTGTGTTTATCAAGCCGTGAAATAAAATCTTCTCTATTCCTTTTAATTTACCGTCCGGCAAGGTGAGCGCTTCCCAGGTGCCGTATTTCCACCCTGGTTGCAAAGTGCTGGTGACTCGCGCACTCAGTGCGACGAGGAGGAGGAGGCCAACAAGGGGGGATGAAGGAGCGCGGGCGGCTGCGGAGCAGCAAACAAGCCCTTTGCGGCGGGCGGCAGCCGCGGCCGCGGCCGCCCACGTCCCCCATTATGATATTCAAATGCCAATATGGATTTAATTGGCTTACGTGCCCCCCCCTCCAGCTGCCTGCGGTAATTAAGGCTCTGCAAATAGATTTTACTGTAATTGCTACGAGGAGGGAAACGGGAGGCCGGTGCACTGGCTTTACCTTCACCTCCTCTTTTGGCTCCTGTCGCATCCGTGGCCATCGGAGCTGAGAGGGACGAGGTGGAGGGATGTGGGTGTCCTGCACAGGGGACTCGAGCGGGGAGGTCGGGAGGTCCCTTTCTGATGAGGAAATAGGGGGAAAAGGCTGAGGAATACGTCTGGGTTGGAGCCCAAGTCCTCGCTGCTCTGTATCTCCCCCCTTCTGCGTTCAGAAATTGGGGATGTTCCTGGGTTGGGCTTTCTGAAACATTTCATTATTCTCATCCTGATGTTTCTCCTCTCCCTTCTCTCTCTTCCAGCCTATGTAAAGGACGGACTCTCTACTCGGTGGTGAGAGATGCCAAAATGGTCCTGGACGTCAACAAGACGCGGCAGATAGCTCAGGAGATCGTCAAGGTGCGAGGGGCGCCCACGAGGGCCACGTCCTGCGCGGTGCTGGGGCGCTGGGGTGGCCGTGCGGCTCCCAGAGCAGCTCTTGGGCCTGTAAATACGTCCTGGGGAGGAAGGGTGGCCCAGGGTGATGCAAACTGATGCTCCGAGTTCCCCTGCTCGTGCCCGGGGGTTGCACTTGGCCAACCTTGGGTTTGGCTGCAGCCAAAGATGGGGAATGACCATTGGGCCATGCTAGCCCCGTCCCCGCCTGAGCGGCCGTGGTGATGGAGGTGACACGGCCACACGCCACCTCCTCCCTGCATTTTTTGCTGTGCCGGTCCCGGTGGAGTCCGGCACGGCAGCGGGATGTGGCGGGATGGCCAGGTCCCGGCTGGCTCGGGAAGCTGCAGCAAAGACTCGGCTCCCTGTCCCCGTCGCTGCCGCTTGGCTTTGCAAAGCCACCGCTTCCGACAGCATCCTCGGGTCCTCCGCATCCACGCAGAGACCATGCAGAGATGTCGGTGCCTTCCTCCAAAGGAACCGTTTGGGATTCTGCGTCTCCGCAGAGGCGGTTTCATCCGCCGCGTCCCCCTCGCCGGCGCTTGCACGAGGCTGCTCCTCCTGCGGCGTTAAGCACCTGCCCCACGGAGCCATCAGCGCCTTTGGCTTTCCCACCCGCGGCCTCGCTTTGCATCATTAGCAATAATTTTAATTAAGCACCATGAAGTTTTCCTGGGGAAAAAGAATGGATGTGGGGCTCCTCGGAGAGGCCTGATGGAGTCTGCGTGTGCGTGGGCAGCCTCGATGCCCCGGGCCGGGCGCGCAGCGGTGCCCATGGCGAGCTCGATATTTTGGGATGCGCCAGCGGGGCTGTCCCCACGCCGGTAGTCACGGGAGCTGCCCCATCTCCGCTGGCGTCGACCCTCTTTGCTCTATTTTCAGCTGCTTTAGAATTCCTTCTTTTCCGCTCCTAGGGAATGGGCTACCTGCACGCCAAGGGCATCCTCCACAAAGACCTCAAGTCGAAGAACGTTTTCTACGACAACGGCAAGGTGGTGATCACCGACTTCGGCCTCTTCAGCATCTCGGGGGTGCTGCAGGCGGGCAGGTAGGATGCCGGAGCCGCAGGATCTCTGCAAGGATTCGGGATTCTGGGATCGGGTGGAGGATCCTCCACACGGAGCTGGTGGGAGGACAATGCCAGGCTGCTGCATCCCAGTGTCCAGCATCATTTGACACAAAGGGGCCAGACCTGCCTCCAGATGGCCCCAAACACTTCCATGCCCAAAATCCCCTGGGAGAGGCTCCTGGGGATCCGTTTCACGGAGGTCAGGAAAGCCGGCTCTTTCCGTGCCCTTTCCCCAGCGCAGCCCCTATAATCCCCCGGCAGCTCCAGCTGCCGAGTTTTACTGACAATCCCGAGGTTTCCCAGAGTGAGAGAGGGTTTCCACAGAGAATGTCGTGCTGGAAGTGACAGAAGTGACTGAAGCGACAGTGTCACCCGCACCAGCAGCTCCTCTCCTCTCGGAGCATGAGGACATGCTCAGGAGATTAAACATATCCAAATTTACATGGTTTTCTACTTATGGTGTGGCAAGGTGAAAGGAAATAATTCTGGTCTTCCAGTTTTTTTATTATTATTATTATTATTATTATTATTATTACTACTACTACTACTATTGTTATGATTATTATTATTTTGTACAAACTTGCCCCAAAGCTTTGGAAGCCCCAAGAACGCAGCAGGGCTGCTGCTTTCCCTAGCGGTCCGGCAGCGGAGAAGGAGCTTTGGGCTCATCCTAGCAGCTCACTGCACTGAAATGCCAGGATTTGGGCACAAACTTTGGCTGTTTTGGAGATCTGGGGGAAGGTTTCCAGCTTTTGGGGCTGTGCTCGCCAGCTGTGACAAGTTTTGAAGCAGAAAGTGTCCAGGGATCTGATTTCCCTTTTCCCTGTCGCATCAGTGATGTTCCCAGGGGATTTTCCTGGCTTGTTATAGCTTTTCCCAGACAGGGACAAGCCAGGATGGGACAGTGTGGGGACCCTTGAGGCTCTCATGGCCTTTGGGTGAGCGTTGGCTTGGAGAAGGGACCTCGATGGGGATCGGGAAGGCCCATGCTGCTGCCTTGGCTTGTTGTTGCGGATCAGGACCGACCGCGCTCGGGGTTTTCTCCACCAGGACTTGCCTTGTGGTGACCAAAGCGTTAAAAACCCCTCCTCTTCCTCGCGGCGAAGGCTTGTCTTGAGCCGCTTCCCGCAGTCTGGGCAATAATTCAGTCGCTCCTCTTAAGAATAGAGCCGGCTATCATCGCCGCGTTCGAGAGACTTCGTAATTGAACGTCTTTAGCCTGATAAAAAACATATTTATCTTTCCTTTATATAAAACATTGTTGGGCTTGGTAGGGCTGTTCTGTAATTAGGAGGAGCGTGAGGTGGATGTTGAGAGCTCTGAAGAGCTCTTCTGCCGCCGCTCTGAGCAGCGGGCTCGCTTTCCAGCGCGAGACGCTCTCTTGATTCAGCCCCTCTCTATTAATCAAAGTGGCCGTGGCGGGTATGAAACCAGCTCGGCTTTTGTTATGAAACCCTCCGTTGCCGTCATTGGGTTTTGCTATTGCTCAGCCGGCGATGATGGAAGCTCGGGAGCCCCTGGGTTGCCCGGGGGTCCGTGGGTGCCGAAGGGAGCTGGACTGGGCTCGTGTAGGTGCTCAAGGCTGGACCCGGTGCGAGTGGCGGGTCCCAGCCTTGCGCTGCCGCCAGGTCGGGCGAGCTGAGCACTCAAGGAGCTGCCCCAAGTCATCTCGGAGCTGGGAAAGAGCAGAGGGGGCCTCAAGGGAAGGCCACCAGCCCAAGGTGCCACCAGCCTCCTTGCTGAGGACCTGTCTGCTCGTCACTCCCGCGGGCAGGAGCGCAGGCGTCACGAGCGCCGGCGGCGAAGGCGGCGAAAGTTCCTTTGTGCCTCTCTTAATTGAGCCCAGTGCGTAACGGCGCCGTGGACTTAAGAGCATAGAGCAAGGATGGAGATGGGAGTGCGCCGGTGGGAGCTGAAAGCCTCCCCCCCGCGCAGGAGAGCTCTCACCTCGGCCTCCCGCGGAGCAGAGGCGCCCGAGCATCCCCCCGGCTCCTGATTGCTGTGCCGCCTCCTACGCGGCCGAGATGGAGAGGAGATGGAGAGGAGCCGTCAGGTTCCCTCGCGCTGACGGGGATGTAACGAGCGGAACCAGTTCCTCGTGCTGTCCCGAGGCTCCGGTGCTGGCTCCTCCCGCGGTGGCCGCGTTGCTAATGGACAACGGGACTCGCCAAGGCTCCGCGGGGAGCCCGGGAGCGCCACGGAGGAGGGAGGTCCCCCCTCAGCATGGGTGGGATCGTGAGACAGACCCAAACTTTGAGAGGGATTTTGGTCTCGGGCTGAATTTGAGAAATGGATGACTCCAAAAGCTGTTGTTCACCTTGTGGGGATCAGCGACCTATGGAGGGAATCAGGGCACCCAACAGGCGAAGCCTCCTCTTTGCACAGCTCCTGCCATTTCAAGCTGCCAAATTTGGCTCAAACACACAATTGAGATGCTTAAGGCATCACCATCCATCAAGTGGTACCTTGTAGGAGCTCTTGGCTCACTGCAAATGCAAAGTAAAGCTGACCCTGTTGGACTGCCTGTGTCCCACAGCCTCATCCAGAGCGGCTTGTCCCTCCGGGGGATTCCAGGGAAGAGCATTGGAGCAGCTCCTTGGGCAGCAGGAGCGAGGGGAACGCCGCGCTGGTTACCTGGAGGGTGTTTTTTATGGCACTGGTTCCTGGTGGTGCCTGCTGGAAGGTGACGCGATGGGGAAGCAGCTCCCTGAGGGCAACGGAGTCCTCTGCCCGGCGGGGTTGGCCACTCTGCATCCTTGGAGACACTCCTGAACCATCTGGACAGGGTCTTGGGCAACCTGCTGGACAAGATAATGCAGTGTCCTTATAAATCCCTTGAAAAAACAGTTTTCCAGACCATTATTGTAGGGTAATTTAGGTCAGAAGAGATGTCTGGAGGGCAGGGCAGGGTCAGCTTGCACCAGGTTGCTGGGAGCTTTATCAGGTCAATGGAGAGGGGAGCAATCCCACGGTTTGGTGCAAACACGGCAGTGGGACCTTGGTGGTGACGCAGGATATGGCCAGCAGTGAGGCCACCCCGCTCACGGCGGCTCCGGCATTTCCGCAGGCGGGAGAACAAGCTGCGGATCCAGAACGGCTGGCTGTGCCACCTGGCGCCGGAGATCATCCGGCAGCTCTCGCCCGACACCGAGGAGGACAAGCTGCCCTTCTCCAAGCACTCGGACGTCTTCGCGCTCGGGTGAGTCCCCACGGGACACGGGACAGGACCTTGGGACCGTGGCACCCGCTCTGGGCAGCTGCGACCAGAGCATCTTTGGGGGGAAGATCCCACATAACCCCCCAAATCACCAACCCACCGTGCTGCAGCTCCAGCGAGTTGGCGTTTGCCACAGTGTCCTTTAACACCCCCAGAAATCAGAGGGAGAGAGGGATGGGGGACAGCGGTGCTCCAAATCCGCTGGGGAATCCGAATCCCCATCGCTCTCCTGACAAATCCCTCCTCGGGGCTGTCGGTTTTGTGCAGCGGGTTGATCTGCCCGTGGACGCCGTGGTGCTGCAGTCCGCAGTGATTAGTGTGCGGGGAGCTGCCATCGGATGCGATATTTCCATCAAAATGCAGTAATTAAAGCTGGAAGGGGTTGGAGTTTTTTTTCCTCTCTCCCCATCCCTGAGCATAACTTTAGCTCAAGAAAAATAAAAAAAAGAGAAGTAATTAAGGGATCTTATTGAACTGAGTAGAAATTGGTTATTTAGACTCAAGAGTTTTTTTTTTTTTTTTTTGAGAATTCTGCATCATGCCAAGTTACAGGCAGTTGCCTCAGGAGGTTTTTCCCCTTGTTTTTGCTCATTCTGGCATTATTCCCAAAGCCCGGGAAGGTGCTGAAAGCTCTGGGCAGTCACAGCTCCTCCTTCCTGGGGATTGGAGCCAGGGCTCGTCCAGGAGAAGGGGGGATCTGGGATTGCAGCAGGGCCGCGAGCGCAGCCGCGCGCTTGGCGCTGGGTCCCCACGTGGGGCCACCTGCCCCGTGGGGTTTCTCCCTCCTATCCCTAGCGGAGCCGCGTGGCGCTGTCGCGTCGCGTCCCCTCCGCGTCGCGTCCCCTGCGCGCTCTGGAGCCGCCGCTCTCTCCGCAGCACCATCTGGTACGAGCTGCACGCGCGCGAGTGGCCCTTCAAGACGCAGCCGGCCGAGGCCATCATCTGGCAGGTGGGACGGGGCATGAAGCCCAACCTCAGCCAGATCGGCATGGGCAAGGAGATCTCGGTAGGTGGCCCGCAGCGGGCACATGGGCAAGGGGGACGGTGCGTGGGCCTGGCACTGGCGCGATCCCCACTCACCCCAGCGCTTCCCATGGGGATGGAGCCCCGGGTTTCCGTGGATGGTAGGGATGGAGCCCTGGGTTTCTATGGATCGCGGAGACGGCTGTGGCGCTGGCCGCGGGTTCTGAGGCGCCGTCGCCCTTGCAGGACATCCTGCTCTTCTGCTGGGCCTACGAGCAGGAGGAGCGGCCGTCCTTCACCAAGCTCATGGACATGCTGGAGAAGCTGCCCAAGCGCAACCGCCGCCTCTCGCACCCCGGGCACTTCTGGAAGTCGGCAGAGTAAGTGGCTGCTTTCCCCGTCCTTCCCGAGCCCGACGGGGTGTATCCCGTGTCCCAGGACATCGCTGGGGCTGGAGGGGGTGCGTGGAGGAGCCGTGCTGGCTCCGGGGCGCTCGGCTGTGGGCGGCCGCGCTGAGCACGCACCCCGTGCGCTCCCCTGCAGGCTGTGACGGGAGGACGCGAGGGACCTGCCTTACTCCCCGCTCCGGCTCTCCTCTTCCTCCTGACGAAGAGCCGAGGGCGCCGCGGAGCAGGGGGAGCCGGAGCCCACGCGGCGGCAGCGCCCTGACCCATCCTGTGCGAGGGAGGACGCGGAGGACGCGCCACTCTGGCGCTCGGAGAGCAGCTCCTTCCCGGCACCCTCGGAGCAGGAGCCGCCGAGGGACACGGGTCGCTCCGAGAGGCACCAGACCGGGCTCAGGCCCCGAATCGCTGCTGGGTTTGGAGGGACCGGGCGGCTCCGAGGTCCCGCAGCAGAGACTCCCACCGCATCCTGAGCATCAAGGGGGTCCTCGCGGCCGAGGGACAAGTTCCTGTCCCCAACCCCTGGCTCCTTGGCTGCTCCCTCCTCCCTTGTGCTCCTGTTCCCTCCACATCCCCCTTGTCCCGCTCTCCCCTCCGTCTCCCCACTATTTGGGGTTGATGCCCCCTCAACTCTCCGTCCCCAGCTCCACCTGAGCCCGGAGCACCAGGGAATCGGGGGCTCTGGGGACTCCAGGTAGCCGCACACTGGATTTAACCTCAACCATCCAAACCGGGGACCCCGGCTTGGCCGGGGCCGCTCTGGAGCTCGGACCTGTGGCCACGGGGCCGCTCGGCACCACTAAGGATGCTCTTTCCGGAGGTGCTGCCGGCAGAGCGCGTCCAATCCCCTCCTTTGCACCCTTATTTATTCCTATTTATTTCTATTTATTTATTTCTTCCTTTGCCAACAGTGAGTCTTAAGGGAAGCTTCGTCCGCTGCAAAAGCCTCTTGGGTTTCCGCTCCCTGTAAAGTATGCTGTTACATTTTCTTGTACATAAGGTATATATAAATATATATACATATCTCTATATGTATGTATATAGATATATACATATATAACGAGCTCCAAGCCCTGTACAGTTTCCACCTGGACGCGATGGCCTGCTTTGTTTTCTCCGTGTTAGTTCTGACCGCTACCGAATGAGCTACTTTCCGTTCCCACTTTCCTCTTCTCCCTTTTCTTTTTATAAATATATACATAAATATATATATATATTTTGTGGTGGTTGTTGCAAAATTCTTGTTGCTGGAGAAGAACAGGTGATTCTGGTGCAAAAAAAAAAAAAAAAATACCAACACAAAAAGGCAAAACACAACCCACACGAACACACACACCCGAGACAGGCACGACGGCTCTCCCCCGTGTAAATTTGTACAGTAACATTTATAACGTTTTCTACACTTTAAGAAAGTATTTATAATTTCCGCTGTCTGACTGAGTGCGACGCGCTGTGACCTGCCGACGTGGTTCGCCGTTCCTTCCCGGGGGGTTTCCTTTCGCTCCGTCGTCCTCCCCGTCCCGTTTTCTTTCTCTTTTCGTGTGCAGTGTTTGGTGAGGTGACGGTGTATGAATTATTTATGCCAATAAAAACCTTTGCAAACGGTTGCACCCCGGCTCGTGCTGCTCTGCCTCTCCGGGGGACGGGGGGACGCGGGCACCGGCCTCCACCTCTTCTCCCTCTGGATGCTGCTCTGGGATGGGGATGGGAATGGGTGGCCAGGGACTGTCCCATTCCAAGTGGTAGTTCCTCTTGGAGCCGGCTGATATCTAGAGCCAGTGGCTAATGAGGTGCCAATTAATTAGCCACATGTGTTAGGGCCAAGGTTGTGATTATAGGGCTAAGGGGGCCCGTTAGCAGGATTAGCCGGGATCTCCCGTTTCCCAGACCGAGTGTCTCCAGCTATTCCTCTGGAATGGTCTCTATGCGCTGCCCGCTGTGGTGCCACGTGTCCCCTGCTCCGTTGTCCCTCACCTCTATTTTTATACTGCCCTTTTTCACACGGGCCTTTGAAACCGGACCCGGGCCGTGGTGCACCGGGGCGCTCAGCAGTGTCCAAAGGGCTCCCTGGTGGCACCGCGAGGGACCCTGTCCCCTCTGCAACATGGATTGGGCGCAGGGCAATGGTTTGTGCTTGCCCAGCTGCTCTTTCTTCCCACTTTGGTGCCTGGCAGGTAGCGATGGGGCCGGTCTCAACTCCCCAGCACCCGCACCCCATCCACGGGCACGGGATGAGCAGGGAGACCCCAAAACCTCCCCCCGAGCACGTGCGGCTCCGCGGGGAGCCAGGACATGGCGCAGGGAGGAGGCGGGGGGAATCGGGAGCACCGGCGGAGATGCCGCCCTGCGGGGAGCGGTTAATCCGCCGGCATCGCGAGGCCGGGAAGGACCGCGCGGCTCTGGAGGGGATGGCTCTGCGCTGACGTCCGGGCCGGCGGCGGTGGCATTTAAAGAACTCAAGTGTAAGAGCGGCCCCGGGGGCGCCGCGCGGGGTATCCCAATCCCTCCTCCCCGAATCTCACGGCACTGCAGGTTGCGGAGAGGCCTCCGGCCGGGGCCAGCGCGTTCCCAAGGCGCACGGGATCCCTGTGGGCCCAGGCCTGGGGATAGCCCTGGCTCAGCCGGAGCATCCCGGCAGCTCCCGGCGGGATTAGAGCGGTGCCGCCGCGGCGGGGCAGCGACTTGGGTTTCACGCTATTTTGGGGGCTGCAAATCCGCAGCGGGAGAGCTGCGGGCTCCGGAGGAGGAGGGGGAGAGGTGCGCGCAGGGCTTGGAGCAGGGCTTGGGGCTGCATCATTGCGCGTGGGCCGGGGATCTTGTGGGTCGGGATCCGTAAGGTGCAGGCGGAACCGGAGCTTCTGCTCGCTCTCCTGCCAGGCCTCTGTGCACTCGCCTTTACACTTCTCAAAAGCGAATTCAAAGGCCATGAGCTGCTCTGCTTGCTTCCAAGCAAGGGAGTCCCCAGCTGGGCTAGTGCAAACTCCTGTGCTTGGGTGCGGGTGCAGGAGGGGACACGGGACGAGAGGCCCTGGTTTGGCGAGCGTGCCGGCGCCCTCGCAGGTGTCTCAGTGACTCCCGCGCTTGGCAGGTGACAGGAATCAACGCGAGTGCTTTGAGGTGCCTGGCAAGGGCCGTTATCTCCCGATGGAGCCGGCGAGATAAAGCCCAAGGGAAACGCCGCGGTCGCTGCGCGAAGGACGAGCGGGCTCCTTGCGACCCAGCGCGCACTGCGGGCGCTGCGCGCAGGAAGGAGCACATGGACTTTCTGCCTTGGGGGTTGTTCTCAGCGAAGCGGCTCTGCCGCAGCCCTAGGCCGGTGTGAGGGTCATCCATAGGGGACGCAGGCCCCGGCGCCCGGGAGGAGGAGCTGGGCCTGGGAACAGCGAAGCTGCGAGACGGGCTGGGCCTGCGGGTGGCTCCGTGCCAGCGCGGGAGGAACGCGGGCACCGCGGGAGCCTGCGGATCGCCGGCCACCTGCGTGCGGGAAACCACCGAAACGGGCGCTCCCGCGCGGGCTTCCCAAGGACGAGCCCTGGGATCCGCCGCCACCTCCCTGCCGTCGCCCTCCGGAGAGCCCTGCTGCTCTGGGATGTCCCCGCCGGGGCCGGGGCTTTTGTTTGCTGTCCCTTTTTGGGCTGCGATCCCGCGGCCCGGAGGGAGGGAGGAAGGGGAGGAGGGAGGAGCGGTCCCCGCGGTGCCCTCGGCCGCGGCCAAGCGGCATCTGCGGCGGGGGCGAGCGGCC
>JAWLRI010000709.1:3343343-3357029 GCA_034781795.1 Crypturellus tataupa | reverse complement strand
CTGCGGCGCTGGCATCTCCAGGACAGTGTCACCACTGCCACGGGTGGCCCTGCAGTGCTGGCATCTCCACGGCGGTGTCACCACTGCCACGGGTGGCCCTGCGGCGCTGGCATCTCCAGGACAGTGTCACCACTGCCACGGGTGGCCCTGCAGTGCTGGCATCTCCACGGCGGTGCCACCACTGCCACGGGTGGCCCTGCGGCGCTGGCATCTCCAGGACGGTGTCCCCACTGCCACGGGTGGCTCTGCGGCGCTGGCATCTCCAGGACGGTGTCCCCACTGCCACGGGTGGCCCTGCGGCGCTGGCATCTCCAGGACGGTGCCACCACTGCCACGGGTGGCCCTGAATGTCCCCGTTCCCTCCTGCCGAGGCCCCACGCACCTCTCGGCCCTCCTGGACGGGCGAAGCGGGAGGGTGTCCCAAGGTGGTGGCCGCTGCTCCCTGTCCCTCGGCGAGGGAGTCATCTCCCACAGGCCATGTCCTGCACGCGCCGTGCCCACACGCGTGTTGCACGCGTGCGCGCTCGCCGGGATGCGCCGTGTGCACGACCGAGGCGTGCGTGAGCACCTGCGTGTGCACGCGGGAAATGCACGCGTCCACACGCCTGCGGGCTGCACGCCTGCCCCCTGCACACGCGTGTGCCCTGCGCGCGCACGTGCACTGATCCCGCTCGTGAAGACAACTCGGTGCACGAGCTCTCGGTGTGCGTGAGCCCCGTGCGCAGGCTGCGTGTGCGCCCGCTCCCACGCGTGTGCAGGGCCGTGGGGCGCGCGCGCGCAGGATCCAGCCCGGGTTTTCGCGGTGGCTCCAGCCGCTCGCGCTCCCGGTCGGGGTCTCCGGCCCGAGCGCGCCCGGCGTTCCCGCCGCCCCTCCTGCCTTCCCGGCAAAGGTCACGGAGCCGCTTCCCGCGCGCAGGGCTGCGCGGGGCTGTTTTCATTTACTCTGTTTGCTCTGGGCTCGCTGCAAACACCCCGGTGCCCCTCGCAGAAGGGCCCAAGCAGCTCAGCAGCGAGCATCCTCCTCCTCCTCGTGATGCAGAGCGGCGCCTGCCGCCTCTCCTTGCTCTTTCAGACGGATAAATTTGCCAGACAGCATCGATATGAGGTCTCAAAGACTTTATCAATTTGCAGTTGTCTCTTGGACGCTACTTTTGTTTTTTGTCTCTTTCGTTATTGAGCCGTTGGAGATGATTTCCAAAGAGAGGCCTGCAATTCAAACCATTAAGTAATTTGGAAGAGCAATTAGCGTTAATCTGGAAACTCCCCGTGTTGCTCCCGAATAAATCACCCTCTCAGCCAGAGCCGCGCTCCAAGTCTGCGCTGATTTACATAACGCGGGGGCTTTTGGGGGCCTCCAAAACAACAAGGAGCAAGTTTCTTTCCCAGGAATCTCGCAGAGGAAGGCGCCGTGCTGCGGAAAGCCACCGGGACCCGTGGGGACATTCCCGCTGGGAAGAAGATCCATGCTGCAGCCTCATGCGGGAGCTGGAGCTTGGGACCATCCAGGACCACGTTGGTGAGATCCTATGGGTTGTGCAGCTTGGATTTTCTGGTTCACGTGTCCTTGTGTCACAGGGGACAAGTGGAGCCTGTGACGGTTGCCTGTGGCCATGGAGGGGTAGGTTGAGCGAGGAGGGAGCCCGAGAGCTCACACGGGCCACTGACTTCGTGAGAAGTTGTCTTAGGTCCCGCTAAGAGCCAGGAACCCCGACTTGGACCCGCTGCTCGTGGTTTGCTTCTGACCTTCTCTTTGTCCACGGGGAGATGCAGGACACGCAGCAGGGACCCAGGGTGGAAGGAGAGATGAGTAAAGGGTCTGTGCATCACGGACGTGTGGAGGAGGCCTGGGCCTCCTTCTTGCAGTCCCGTGGGATCTTATTTAGCCCGGGATGCCGCAGCTCCTTCCCAGAAGCAGCTCTGCCCCTGAGCATTGCATTGCACATCAGGCACCAGAAACCCTGCAGATCCAGCTGGCTGGAGCTGGCTGCTCGCTGCGTGAAGCCTGGTGTCCTCCTCCTCCTCCACCACCTATTTCTCGGGGAGCGTTTGCTCAAAAACAAGCAGCAAAGTGAAATGCGAAGGCTCCAGAAAACCAGAGCGTGCGGGCGAGCTCCGTGCTCTGCCCTGGCTCCTTCCCAGGCACCTGCAGCACGAGAGCTCCTTGATCCAAGCAGCACCAGCTGCAGCAGGTTGCTCCGGCATCTTTCCAAGTTGTATCTCCAGGAATGGAAATCCTGTGTGTCCATCAGCCCTTGTTCCGCTGTTTGACCACCTTCGTGGGGGCATTTTTTCCTATGGGGAGTCAGAATTCCCCATCTTCCTCCTTGTGCTGTTGCCTCTCGTCCTTTCCCTTGTCACCGCCAAAAAGAGACTCTGTCTTCTCTCCAGCTTCCACCGAGGTGGTTATAGACAGCAATTAGGTGTCTTCGTCCCTTCTCTTCGTAGCCTGCTATGGTTTTCCCAGTACGGTCCAGTAAGCGGATGGCGATGGCCAAGGTGAATGTTATCCCACCTTGTTGTCCACTTGGCTGTTCCCAATGTCCTTCTTGTCCCAGTGACCTTTCTTATCCATCCTGCCATCATGGCAATGCCTTGCAGGAGGGATGGCTCCATCCCCACCCTGGGCGCTGCGGCCGGCTCGCCAGCTTGGAGCTCTCCTGATGCCCCTTCAGGAGACACCGCTGCTCCCTGTGACCTTCCAGGGTGGAGATGGCCTCGCAGGGACATTCCCCAGCTCCCTCAGCTCCCTCTGATGCATCCCAGCTCATACAGAGGACTTAGGTATGTTTATCTGGTGAAAACGCTCTGTCCTCATGAGCAGCACGATCCTGTTTGCCTTCATCTTGCTGCCCCGTCCCTGGAGCAGCCCTTGTGGCCCTGCCACCTCCAGCCCGGTGAGCTGTGGCTTTCCCAGCTCCATCCCTGCCCCGCTGGACGCTGTCCCGCTCTCCCCATGCCCACCCTGTGCCATGCCTCATGCTTCTGCAATCCCTAGGGATGCCCTGGGGCCTGGGGAAGGACAGAGCCCAGCCGGGGAGGGCAGAGGAAGGTGCAGCCTCTTGTCCCCTCTCCTCCTCTGTCCCCCTTGCTCCCCAGGGCTGTCCCAGGGCTCTGCTTGACGTCCGCGTGGTGGCATGTCACGGGCTGCAGCCTCTCTCTGCTTGCTGGCAGCTGCTGTTTCCACATTCAGATACTTTTACAATCCTCCAAGGGACCTCACAGGTCCCTTTTTGTTCTTTTCTTTTTTTTTTTCCTTCTTTTTTTAAAGCAATTAGCTCAGCTTAAGCCCTCTGCAATACATCAATTAATACAAGCTGTGGCAGTAAATTAAAGGCAAACAGGAACAACTATGCTGGGATTAGGTCACTGAAACTATAAACTTTGGAACAAATCAGATTTCCTTGGGAAGTGGAATGGACAGCGATGATATGTCAAGCAGTGAGATGAGACAGGCTCCGAGCAACTTTCCAGAGTCTCTGCACTTGCCTGCTGGATGCAAGAACTTCTTCCCTAGGGAAGTTTTGGCCGCCAGACCCCGCTGCTTCTGATGCTGCTTGGAGGGAAAACAAACAAAAAAGGAGAGAGGGGAGATGTGGGAGAGGGTGGGGGAAGCTCCGCGGCTCGTGTGTCCATCCGCAGGGTGCGGAGTGGGAACGCTGCACCTGGACGCGGCGGGGAAGGAGGAGCAGGAGCAGAGCCACATACACACAATGTAGGGCAGGATGCCGGGACCGGGCTCCCTTTTTGGAGCTGTTGCGGCGGGTTATTGCACCCAAAAGACGACAAACCCAAAGCACTTGTCTGTAACACATCAGTCTTGGACCAAGACCCGGGTGAGAGGTTCCTCTGACCGGGTTTATAGATGTGGTGGCCAAGATTTGCTCCACCCAAATCCTTGCTTGGCTGCAGAACAAATCACAGGACTTCCCGAAATTCATACTTGTTTGAGCTGCAGCACAAGGACAGACCGATATTAGCCTTTTGATACTGGCCCTTTTTCATTTTCTACATGCAAACAGAGTCTGTTTGTATCCTAGCACTTTCCTTTTAAGCAGTTTCTTGGCCATTAACCCGTCTCCAAATGCTATATTGAAAAACGTGAAGCTGGTGAGGTGACTTCTGCAGCAGCAACATGTCACAGCACCAGGGATCAATGCAAAGGAAGACGAAATCTCCTCTTATTCCTCCTGAGAGTATTTCCGAGTCTTGCTGCTGTTCCCAGGCCATGTCCCCTGTCCCATCTCTGGTGTCACCGATGCTCTCGGAGGCATGTGGCACACTAAAAGGGCATGTTTGCTCACACGCATATCCCTGCCCTGTGTGGCTGATGCTTGGAAGGGCAAAGCTGTGCAGAGCGGCAGAGGAAGCCACTTGCCCATCTGTTCCAGCTGGCAGCCGAAAGGGGAAAAAAAACCCTTGCAAAGGCCACGGTGACGGGCACAGCTGCAATCTGTGTGCTGAGGGATGGGGATTGTCTCACCCTAGAGCTGCTGCAAGGTGTGGGCAGCTCCTGCACCGCCGCTCGGGCCCCAGGACGCACCGAGTGCCCAGGGACACACTCAGGTTTGCAGGGGCCACCGCTGTGTGCAAATCCACACCGAGTGTTGTGAAGGCAGCAAGATGCTCTCAGACAGAGGAGGAGCTCGTTTGTCACCCCCTCCCGATGAGGATCCCCTCATGGTCTCGGTAATTAGACTGGTCGAAGGCCAAGAGCAGGGTTTGCAGCCCTCCTTAGGCTCCCTCATCAGCGGGATGATTACAGCCCATGTATTCTCATTAGCCGTAACAACGCCTCGTCCCTTTTGGCCTCTTATTCAATTCTTGGCTTCGGTGAGATCCTGTAAACTGAATTACGCCGTGTGCATGAGCAAAACTTTCCTGACTCTCAGGTCTGCATCATCCCTCCCTCGTCTCTTCCCACCGAGCACCTCGACTCCGTGAGCCTCCCGCTACCTTCCCCGACACGGCCCTCGCTCTGCTCTGACCACAGCACTTAACCCCTGCCCACGCGGCCTCATTAGCAGCCGCGTGGAGGCCACGGAGCCCCTTCTCTCGCAGCGGAAGGTCCTGCTAATGAAGGAGGAACATCTCCTTGCTGAGCGAGGTCAGCGTGGGAGCTCCGGGATGCAGCGTTCTCCCAAAAAAAACCCAACGCCACTTGGCCTTTTCCTCGCTGGCGGTAATGATGCCTCTCAGCCCTGCCAGCTCGGTCACAGCGCTGACATTTGGAGCTCGTGCTTTTGGCTCCCGGTGCTGTCAATGAGGAGAGGTCATCTCCGTAGGGCTGCGTGAAGGTTGGCTCAAATGTTTTCCACAAGAGCCTCTTCCCACTGCTCCAGGGATAGGGACCGCCTGGGTCCATGTGTCTACGGGGCCCTAGGGCAATCAGTGCAACCCCGGAGCCACCCCCGTGGGGATGGGATGCTAATGGGGTGACGACGCTGGAACGTCATCCGGGTAAATTGGTGGAGACGCAAATTCGTCGGGATGTGGTTGTCTTGCAGGAACACTCATAGAGATGCCCATGAGACCGTTCGTGTTGTCTTAATTAGCTCTTTGTGCAGGACTATTCAGTATCGCTCCTGCCTCCCTCGCGCACGGGGCAGGTTGTGTTGGAAACGCGCTCGCCGGGTCGGAACCGCCAGCCTGCTCCGCATGGAGCCGGCATTCGCTTTCCCTCTCCGTGTAAACCACTGCCCTAATGAAATGCCGGGAGCTGGTTGTGCTGAGAGGCAGCTGTTCAGCCCTGGCGAAACCGTAGAGCCATTTCCATCGCCCTGCACTGCTAATTTATTGGCCTTTCACCTCCTCTTCATCTCTATCGGCTTGGAGAGGGAGGAGAAATGATGAGATCTCAGCATTGCCGAAGAGGAAATCGGATATAAATGATGATCTTCTCTCTTCCACGGGCCCACTATAACTTGGCTTCTTTCCTGCCCTTCTCCTCCCCTTAGTCCTTTTCCTCCGGACCCTCCTGACCAGTTGCAGAGCAGAGAGTTGGCCCTGGTGCACGGGCAGCCTTGCAGTGTGGGGCAAACTGGAACCCTCCGCGTTCATTTAGCTCAAAGACTTGGGTCAAGAGGAGCCTTCTTCAACCTGCACGGGCAGTTTGATACGCCTCGGCCCCATGGAAGGTGCTGTGAGCGCAATGAGGAGTTTGCGTGCAGCATGTCCTACCGAACACTACAGCAGAACTTCCTTATTCCAAAGTCTTGTTGCTGTTTTTGAGGTTTTATAACCCGAGATCCCTCCTGGGATGCAGCACACTCCATGGAGTGGGAATGAGCCATTAGGCTGGAAGAGCAGAGCAGGGCAAAGCGGGATTCGCAGCTGGCACCGGGCAGAACCGACCCCTGTGCACGCAGGGAGCTCCAAATCCCGTTCCTACGTGTCCCCCTGCGCTGGGGACTCCTGCAGCTGCCTGGGGCTTCCTGGGCTCCTCGAGCCCGTTGCGGGGTGGAGACGACTGCAGCGGGACCGGGAGGTTCAGACGCTGGCTAATGCTGTTAGGAAGCCGGTGGTTATTGCAGGGCTTCCAGTGGGACCTGCTAAATGAACTGTAATTCTGTAATGTGATTTCCTCTTCCCGGCCAGACTAAATGTTTCGGGCCACTGGGAATAAAAGTAAAAAAAATAATAATTAAAAAAAAAAAGGGAGAGAGAGAGAAAAAAAACTCAAAAAAAAACCAAAAAAAAAAAAAAAAAAAAAAAAAGGAGGAGGGAAGCCTGTCTCAGGCTCTGTCAATCTTGATTGTATCCAAGACCTGAAGAGCTCTCAGATGTGCCTGTTTATTGCAGCTCACTTCTGCACCCCGCGAGCGCGGCTGTAAGGGCAGCAGATTGCCCTGCGCTCCTCGGCAGGCGGTTGATAGGGCCCCGAGAGCAAGAAAAACACATCTGAGGTTGTGATATCGCTCCAGACCCCAGCCAAGGCGAGAGAGACTTCTTTAAGAAGCAGCAGGGAGCTGCAGAGGGAAGAGGAAAGAGGCCGCGGAGCTGGCGAGCGGAAAACGTACCCTAGAAAGACAGTGATTTCTGTGCAGAACAGGTAGAATTGCACGGAGCAGTGGCCAAAATACGCTCCAACATAGGTGTCCTGCAAGGGGAGAAGTGAGGAGACTCATTCCCTCTCCCGCAGATCCTTGCGTTTGAGGGCAGAATTTGCCCCCTTGGGTTATTGCCCCCAAAGCAAAGGCCGAGAGCCCTGGTGTGCCCAGGGCCCAGGGTGGCTGCGGGGCAGCAGCTCGTCCCCAGCTGTCCCCAGCAGAGCGGAGGTGACAATGTGCTGGCCTCTGGCACCGTGGGGATCGGCGGTGATGAAGTGTTGTCCCTGCAGCCCCAAGGAGGCTGCAGAGGGGTCGGGAGGCTGCTCTGTTTGCACGAGTGAAGCAGCCGCTTCCACTGTGTCCGCTGAAGTGGGGACGCGCTGGGGACTGTCATTAACTTAAACACTCTCCGCTGCCGCCCTGGCACCGCCTGTGCCTTTCCCTGCCCGGCAGCCGCTCATCCAAAGCGGATGGACACGGATCCAGCCCAGGTGACTGCTCCTCCGAACCTGTGTTGTGTCCCCCATGGAGGGACACGTCCCGGGGACATGCAGAGCACGTTGCACTTCTCATGCAGGCGGTTCCACTCAGCAAAGGGCTCCGGGAAGCATCCCGGTGCTTTCTGCTCCTCGACAAAGTGGGAATTCTGGTTGTGGAGCTGCAGCCAAGGGAATCTGGGGAGGCCCCACTTTTGTTGCAGTGCAAGAGACGGGCAGGAACGTGGCATTTTTCCCAGCCCTTGCCTGCAGGGGTTCCTGAGTTATCCAGATTGGCCTCATTTTACCATTGCGTGAGGAAGCAGCCCACCCCTGAGGGAGGTTTCTCCAAGTGGGGAGCACATTGGGCTCCTCATCCAACATTTTGCTCCAAGTTCTTCTCCTCTTCCTTGGAGCATCCTCCCTGACTCCCCAGTTCCTCCCTGTTCTTGTGGGAAGCAGAAGCTTTTGGCCAGCCCAGCCCTGAGCCTCTCCAGTGCTCCAGGGTGAACATTCCCAGTGCTCCCTTGTTTTGGGGAGAGGTGACATTCCCTTAACCTTGTGCTGGAGCACATGGATCCTGCCTCTGATTCCAACATGCAGGTGAGCTAAAGAAAGGCTCCTCAGCTCTTTGGTACCGCCTGAGAATGAGCCAATTGCCCCTTCGCTCTGTATATCCCGGCTTATTAAACGGGAACCAGCAGACTCAGTATCTGTGGAGATGTTTTTCCCTATTCGCTGTGTCCGTAGCCTGGATACATTCCCTTGGGACATGTGCCCCTTGCTCCCCATCTATTTCCCAGCCATCGGCTGCTCGGATCCTACTCTATCTCCAGGGACCTCAAATTAGGGGAAGGAAATAATTGCTAAAAACAAAGCGAAAAACGGGAGTGTGGGTCGGGTGGCAGCTCTATTGGCATCTCCCGACGGGAGAGGAAAGTTTTGTGTGGGTGTTCGTGGCATCTGATGTGACACAAGTGACAGTCGCAGCCGGGAACGTTGTGGTGAAGACTAGGGGAAGGGCAGCAACATCGTGAGCTCGTGGGTCTTGTTATGGAGAGAGGAGGTGTCTGCAGGGCTGTTGAGGACCAAAAAAACTACCCCTGGCAGCAACTAGACCCATAGGTTGGACACCAGTGTCCTGGTAATGGGTCACACAGGGACCTTGCAGGGGATGAAACCTGTTGTGTGCCCATCAGCGCCAGCAAAGGCACTTACCTACTCTCAACCGAACGCAGTGGAGAGGCAGAAACCTCCAAAATGGGTCATTTGGGAGAGTTCCCCTCAAAATAGGACTCCGGGCACTTAAGTGAGCAGGGTGAAAGCGTGCAGGAAGCGAGCGAGCGTGCAAACCACTGCAGAGGGCAGGATTTCGGGCAGTGTTTGCACCTCTGAGCTGGGTCCCTTGGTGTCCCCGCACCCAGCACTGAGCTCAGGGTGGCACTGGGGGCCGCTTCCCGCCCCGTGGGCGCTGGGATCAGCGGAGCCACCGGGATGGAGCCCTGGGGAGGCGCCTGGCAGTGGGACCCAAAGCAGGTGGAGCAGCGAGCAGTGAGCTGGAGAGCCGAAGCTCTTGCAGACCTTAGAATTACAGCAGCCTTTCGTCATCCCGTTGAAACCGTTCCAGGAATACATCTAATTCCTGGCACAGCTCCTGCAAACTTCACGCTGGTCGCTGGGAGGGCTGAGCGCGGGTTTTCCTTTGTTCAGGTGAGAGGGAAAAAAGGGAGAAAAAGTCCCCGGCACCGACTGAGGGTCGTTATTTCCCCTCTGGTTCAGGGAGCTGCTGACGGGACCTTTTGATCCGGGAGAACTTCCCAGCGCTCCTTGGATGCAACCGATGATTCCAGACCTGTCAGGGAGGGAGCTGGTCTTCACTGTGCGCCTTTATCTCAACATCACCCCAGGTCCTCACTGTTTTGGAACTTTAAATTTTAAAATTTAATTTAAATTTTGGAAATTTGGAAGCTCCCTGGCAGCTTTTCCTCTGTTTTTAGGCTGCTCCCTGTTCTCTTTGGGTTTTTTTTTTGTCTTTGCAAGAAGCGTTTTGCAGATTGGGCTTATCGGGGCCGGCAGGCGGCTCGGAACCTCCTGCCTCCGCCTGGGCTGTTTACCCAGGGCGCCCGCTGACGCAGGGCCCTTTCCTGCGGTGCCAGTGCCCACCCCGCGGGTCCTCCCGCAATAACGGCGACTCGAGGGGCCGGGATTCAGCCGGCTTTAACCCCCACTGCTCCGAAACACGCAGCTTAGCACGAAAACCTGCACTATATTAGCAAAGATCAACCCTTGAAGTGATCTTTTGCGTTATAAATCCCCCCAAAATCGATCTGAAGGTTAAAAGCGACCTGATGCTACTAGAAATGAATGGGCTTGAAGTAAAGACTTAGCACAAAAATATTGAGAATGCAGGTTTTTTTTAACGTAGCTTTAATGCTCTTGATTCTGCCGGTTTTGCTGGAGCAACAGAACTTTGCCCCATGCCCAACGGTGCCAACGTCGCATTTAACAGCAGCGATTGCGGCTGAGCAAGCCAGAAGTATCCTGAACCTCTTCCCGCATGGGAAGCGAGGCCCGCGGGTTTCTATCCTTTTTTAAATTAGACCTTGAATGTAAAAGAAGTCCTTGAACTCGGATATGTTTGTGAGCCCTCCAGTGCGTTCGCAAAATGGTAATGGGAATAATTTAAATGTTGATGGAAAGGTGGTAGGACTCGTGCTGGAGGAAACGCGACGCCGTGACTCTTCGAGGGGGGAGTTTCGCATCTCGAAGCGCCGGGGGAGGAAGCGCGAGGGCAGACAGGCAGGTGCTGCTCCGCGCTGTGATAGCGATGAAACATTAATTCATCCCCCTGGAATTTCTTGTTTGTGAGCTCCCGTAATTTCATTTCTTTGGTGTCTGCATGAAGCTTGAGCTAGTTTAATGCCAGAAGCCAAATACTCTTCGACTAATATCTTTTTATTAGATTCTGCACGCGTGCGTGTGCGTTTCTGTGCGAGAGAGAGAGAGAGCGATCACCCCTCGCATCCCTCTCGATGCCGATGCAGCCTTTGAAATTGGCTCTTGAAGAATCTTTCCGGGGCCGCGTTGGGAAGCGGAGCCCCCGGCGCTGTCGCATCCAAGCCGGGCGCTCGGGATTTACACCCGGCTCTTTGCGGGGAGGGAGGTGGCTCGGGCAGGGAGCGGGAAGCCGTGTCCGTGCCGGATGCCTGTGTTATCCTGGCGGTGTCCTGCCTCGATGCTTGGGATTCTCCGCTTGCGGTGCGTGGTGGCGGGCAGGGAGGAGTGACTAAGACCCCACAAATGGGTGCCCATGTCTGCGGGCAGCTCCTGCGCTCACAGAGATCATCACGGGGACATTGGCAGGGAAAATACTCCCAGTCCCGTCCCCCAGCCCCTGGATGCAGCCTGGATGGGATCAGAGCAAGGCTGCAGGGATGAGGATGCTGGAGAACCCCCCATCCACATGTCACACACAGGAGGTGACAGGACACCCCCCGGCACCGTTTGGGCACAGACCCGGCCTTGCTGGCACCGGGAGCACTTTGCCACGGGCTGAGGCCGGTTTGCGGCGCTGCGGCCGGGCAGGGGAAGAGCGAAGGTTCACTGCCACCTCTAGGCAAGCGCCAGCAAAGGCAGCGCTCTAAACTGGAGCACAGACACAATCCTGGGATTTGTCCCAAATCGCTGCAGTCTCTGTGCCAGACCCCCATCAGCTGCTGTGTGTGTGCGTGTGTGTGTGTGTGTGTGTGTGTGTGCGCGCAGTTGCATAGGCTCCTTAAGCTTTAGTATAAATATGTTCAGCCGTTTCTTGATTCCCGCGGCGGTAATCCCTCGAACACGTTCCGAGGTGAATAGAAATAGCAGCCGGCTAACTCCAGCGCGGCGGCTGCCGGGGAGACTGTGCGTGTGAGCAGCGCCGAGGCCGCGGCTCCCTCCGGATCGCGGCTCCCTCCGGATCGCGGCTCCCTCCGGATCGCGGTGCCCCACGGGCGCGCGCAGCCCCAGCCCGAGGAGGACCCCGCGCCGGCTCCGTCCCCAGGGCCACCGCAGGGAGCCGCCGGCTCCCGCAGGAGGTGGGTGCGAGCGGGAGGCAGGGATGGAGCCGGGGAGGAGGGGAGGAAACTTGGCGGGTGAGCGGCCGGGTGTGCGTTGGGCTCGAGCATATGGCGAGCGGCGCTGAGGGGGTCACCGGGCGAGAGGGCAGCCCCATGAGGGGCAGCAAGAGGCTGTTTCCTCTCCCGAGCCCTCTCATTCCCATGGATCGCTCGGCGGTGCTGCTCCTGGCTCCAAGTTGCTTCCTTAGGCTCGGATGAGCAGAGGGACCCAGCTTGGTTGCCCTGCACCTCGGCTTTCCAAGCAGGATGAGGCAGGGATGTGGCAGGAAGGGCTGTTTGCAGCTGCGCTCGGCTGCAGCAAGGGAGTGGGCTGGGGGGCTGCAGGCGGCTTGAAGAGGGTCTCTCTCCACCCTCTCCGTTCGCAGCCCGGCAGCTGTGACACCGGTTGTTTACCAGGCTCCGGGCTGAGTCACGGCTCCGGGTGGGAAGCCAGAGCTCCCCCCCGGCTCCAGGGGCTTCGCGGGACGTGCCCAGGCTGGCGGCTCCCTGCCCTGCCGAGGTCCCGCTCGCCGGGATTGATGGCGCTCGCGGAGCGGCGGGCGCTGCGCCTATAAAAACCAGCGCCACTTCATTAATTTGATGCAGGTGGAGGCTGTGGTGCCCTGGGAGGACTTGGCCCCGGGATGAGCAGGTTGTCTGGCTCCCCGCTCCGCAACGGAAAGGGGAATGGAGCCCTCGCAGGGCTGGGACCGTGGCTAGTGGTCAGTGGAAGGGGCTACCAGCCACAGAGGCCACAGACACGTGTGTTTGGGGCAGGTTTTGCTGCCCAATGTTTCAGAGCAGATTTCTGTGGGTAGCTCACTGTTAAATTAGCCCTCCTGCATCTCCATGGGTGTAATTAAGTGTTCATCAGCCCCGGACCGGGCGCACCCGCTCGAAGCGAGCAGGGGCAGCGGGGGCGAAGCAGCCCCAGGCCCCAAACCGTTCCGGTGCCGACTTCGCCGGGGCCACCCTCTCCCTTCCCCTGCTCTGCGAAACTCCCCGCGCGCAGGAGGAGGAACAAGGCAGTGTGATTTCCTTTCCCCTGTGGGAAGCGGAGTAATTGAATCCCCTGCCGCGCTCCGCGTGCCTCCGGAGCTGCAGCGGGGCGGCCGGGCGAGTGCGGGGCTGCGGCCACGGCCGGGGCTTGGGAGCAGGTTGGGAGCAGCGCAGACCTGCCCGGGAGCCCGCTCGGGTTTATATGATATTATATATCCCTAATTGTGTGTTTGTTGTTGCCATGGGAATGAGCGCGGTTGCAAAGCCTGGCGACTGGTGTCAAGCCTGTGTCTACACCGGCCCTTGGCAGGTGCGAGTCGGGGCTCGGAACAGAAAACGGGGTGAGGAGAAGCGCTCTCCCCGCTCCCCTGCGTGTAGCCCGGCTCTAGCAGGAGAAACGTGGCAGCTCTAGAGTTGTCCTGCGCCCAAGCCCGGTCTCGTCGCCCAGGGCAGGTCGTGGCAGGACGCTGGTGGGGCTGGCACCAAGGGTGGAGGTGGCCCTGGAGGGAGAGGGGGCTCATCTGCAGCCTCCAGGTCCCCCAGGCTGCAAGCCGGCTCCTTCCCAAGCCGCGAGCAGGCTTGGGGAGCGAGGAGGGACGCAGTGACTTTCCAGGAGCACCAAGCTGGGTCCTGCCGTAGCGCGGCTGGGCAGGGGTGCCAGGCAGGCTGGGCCCCCTCGGGACAGGCTGAGGTGGGATGTGGGATGCGGAGCGGTGCTTCCCGCACACAGGTGGGGGCTGCGGGGCCGGGGGGTGTCTCTCATGTCTTTAATTGGCGGGGGAGGCGATGCTCCCCGGCGAGGGGAGGGAGGGAGCAGAAGAGAAGCCACCCTGGAAATGAGGTTATATAAAAGATGTATGATTTGGAGAGCGGAGTGTCTCCTAATGAGGGCTGCACCGGCTCGCTCCACACCCATAAAAACCCTGGTTGGACGCCAAAGCGGATTCGTTTCGGTGCCGCGGGGATAAAGGGGCGCAGCGAGGAGCGGCTCCCTCCGTGCGAGCCGCGCGGGGCAGCGGAGCCGCCGAGCCCCGGAGCGATGCGCGGGCCCGGCCCGGCCACGGCCCCTCG
>JAWLRI010000709.1:3318535-3343196 GCA_034781795.1 Crypturellus tataupa | reverse complement strand
CGCCCGGCCCGGGGCCGCTTTGCGGAGCGGGCGGCTCCGCGGACGCGCGCGGGGCTAAAGCCGCTTCTCCGCGCCCAGCCGGGGACCCACGTGCCGAAGTCCCCCCCGCTGCCACCGCCTGTCCCCGCGCTGTGCCCTCCGCGCTGCCCTCGGCGGCGGGGCTGCTCCGCCGCAAACTTCACGGGACGGCTCCGTCCTCGGCTCCCCTCCGGGCTGCGGGAGCTGCGGCGAGGGGGGCTCTTTCCTGCCTCCCCCCGCAACTGTTTGCAGCAAGTTTGAGCGGGGACGGTTCGCCCGGGGCTTGCACGGCGGGAGAGGACGAGGGCAGCTCGGCGGTGGGCACGGGGCAGGCGGCCGGCGTGCGGGGGATGCAGAGGGCAGCTCCCCCCCGGGACACAGGGGCAGCTCCCCCCGGGATGCGGGAAAGGAGGGCAGGTCCCCCGGGATGCAGGGGCTGCTGCCCCGGGATGCGGGGAAGGGGCCGCAGCTCCCGGCGCCGCCCGGCCCGGCCGCGGAGCTGTCCCGGGTGCGGAAGGGCTCCCGCTCCCGGGGGGGCGCGCGGGGAGCCCGGTCACCCGCGGGGCCCCGGGGTGTCCCAGGGCGCCGGTCCCTCGGGGTGAGCCGGGTCCGGACCCACCTCCCAGCCCACGCACACGGAACCGGGCAGATCCCGCTGCGCGAGCGGGAAGCTCCGGCGGGAGGTGCTGGGGCAAGGATCAAATCCCGCTTGCCCTGCCAGGAACCTGGCTCTCTCTGATTTGTATTTAGCGGCTGGGGCAGGAGGGTTTTGTAGGCAAAGAGACCTTTGCACGTCCACAAGTGGAGTGTCCGGCTCTGCGATGGGTGCAAATGGGCATCAGCCCTTCCCGTTCTAGGTCTCCCTTTGCCTTTCCCTGACTCAGACGTGTGCTCCCCAGCCCAGGCACAGACATTTTCCTCCAACGCTCTCGAGTTCTGACTGTCAGGAGGAAATTCTGGCAGGTGACTTGACAATTATCCGCTGAGTCCATGAGGAGCTGGTCCATCTCTCGCTGAAATGGAGAGATTTCTCCTGTCCTTGCAGTGGGAGCAGTGGCTGGACGGGGCTGCAGCTCGCACGGGGGCACTTCCAGGGGTTTGGGGCTTGCCTGCTTTGAATGCCACTTTGCTCTGTTTTAAAACGTCTTCCTTTTCTGTGTCAGCCAGGACAGAAGACAGAATAGGACTTACAAGGACAGTCACAGAGAGGTGTGTGGGGAGGCTTGTTTTAAGGCTGTATGAAACAGCACTCTTAGATTTGCTAATAACTCATAGGTGACTATGCCTTTTCAGTCAAAAAAAGGTCTCAGATGAGGAAGTCTCATTTCAAAGAGTGTGATTTTGCACCCACATTTTTCTACTCGAGCTCCTTCCAACATCTAATACACAGACTATTTTCTTAAAGATGCCACAAGCTTGGTCCTGTGCTCTGTAGTCCTGAAACATCTGTGTGTGTTTGCCCACAAACTCCCCGTGCAGAGCGTCTCCTCCTGCCCGGGCACGCGCTTCGGAGGACGTTTCTCCGTGCAGGTTTCTGCGCTGGGGGAAGTGTCCAGCTCCCTCCCGAGTCCTCGTGCCCGTTTAATTCTGTTTCTCTCTGTGCCGTAGCGTGAACGCAGGGGCCATCTTAGGCAGCAGGGCTCAATCCGCACCCGCCGGTAAGTGTGGCTGCTCCTCACTGACCCTTCCCGGCATTTCAGCCTTGACAGATATATATATATATATATATTTCTTTCCTCCTCTGCTTCGCTTCCGTATTTTGTGTTTTGCATTTCCGTAGTGGCTCTGTACAAAGGCATAGGAAATCTGCCAGTTTGCCTAAATCGGTGCCTGCAAACAACTATATTTAGTAACCGATCAGTCACATGAGCTCTGCTTGCATAGATTAGCATTTACCTTTCCCGAGTCGCGAGGATATTGTCTGATACTTGTTGATACTGTCAATTTTTGCCAAAGAAACACGGCCCCTAAAGCAAGGAACCAGCTTGGAGCTACGGATGTGACTACCGCGTAGCCCATCTAGTCACGCTGCTTTGATTGTATCTGTGCATCAGATCAAATCTATACGCATTATCTGACCCCTTGTGCGTATCCGCAAATAAAAATACCGTGTCCTTACGAGAGGAGCAAGTTGCTGCCTTTGGTCGAAGGCAGATGAGAGCGAGTCCCCTCCCGGCAGCTCAAGGCAAGCGAGTCCTGCCGCAGGGCAAGCGCGCGGCACGCGCCCTGTGTCACTGTCACCTCCCGCGTGTCCCCGCGCGCAGCAGCTGTGCTGCCTCGGTGGCCACGCTCGGTGCCCAGCTGGGCAAACGGGGAGCGCGGAGCCAAGGAGCGGGGCTGCTCAGCCCATATGCTGCCAGTATGTTGCTTTCCACGCACCGAGCTTGGGAGCTGGCAAGTGCCGTGTGTACATATAAAACCTGGCAGTATTTATGCTAATACACTCTCTTTCTGGAGCCCTTGTTTTGCATGACAATTCGAAAATGCTTAACGAGACCTTTCAACACGCTTCTCGGGTTGTCTTAATCCCATTTTGCAGGCTCTCCAGCTTATGTCTTCAGGCGCGAAGCTCTCGTTAGCAATGAGAGCCGGGTGTTTTCGGAGCTGGGCCCTTCTCCATCCCCAGGTGCCACCAAAATCAACCCAGACCCTTGCCAAGGGCAGCCGTGCGCATCACTCCCAGACCCTGGTCCTCTCGGAGCGCTGCGGTTCATGGCCATGGGTCTGGGTGCAACCCCTGCCCTGCTGTGTCTCTCTGATGACAGTCACCTACTAAGAGCTGTGGAGAGGCTTCTTTTAAGGCTATCTAAAATAGTGATTAGATTTAGATTTGCTCATAGCTCTCATAGCATCGGTTAAGACAAAGAAGTCTCATTCTGAAGAGCTTGTGTTTGCACACATATTTTTCTACTCTAATTCTTTCCAGGGACCTTGGCACGGCTGAGGCTGTCCCTAGGGAACAGCATCCCTGTCACTGGTAACATCTTGCCCAAAAATTAGGAAGCAGAAATTTTTTCTTCCCTTTCCCCATCCCGTCCTGCCCAAATTAGTCACATTGCTCCATGGGTCAAGACACAGGTCCCAGGAGGCTTGCAGAAATCTTCACGGTTGATACAAGGGCAACAAGTGATAACACAAAATCCCAAGAAAAACATGAGCAGAAGCTCAAGGGGCTGAATTAAGGGTGCTCTGCTCCATGCCCATGCAGGGAGCGAGACCTGCGGGGTAAACGGTGCCGAGCAGCAATAAGGAATTGCACCTCTCGGCTTTGCTGCACCATTCGGCATTAGAGCAGCAGGAATGCGCAGGAGACGGAGAAAATTCCTCTGCTTCTCCTGATGTTGTAGCTGGGTGTTTCACCCAGGCAGGAGATTGAACCCTTGAAGAGGAAGGAAGGAGGCAAGGAAGGGGAACCAAGACGCGTGCCAGGAGAAGTCTGATGTTTGCAAGAGGTTTTTTAATAGTGATGTGAGTCACTCTTTATGAAAGTCTGCGACAATAAGGTTTATTGCCGTTTAGTGTCCTAATTGGACTACTTCTCTCGCAGGCTCGTTAGAGCTGGGAAAATTAACCCTGTGCTGCAAGGGGAATGCAGGAGCAGGAGAGAGCGCAAGGTTGGAGCGGGTCCGGGCTGAGATATCCCCAGCTGCTCTTGTCGATGCCAACCGGCTGCTCGGGAGCGATTACGGCTCCAGACAACCCGCTGCGATTCTAAATGCCCTTTTTCTTTCCCTTAAATGAAAGCATGATTCCTCCCTCGTGCTGCAATTCGACTGCAAGGCCGTATATCAGGGACTGTTTTCTCATTTATTTCTCATCTACCTGTTTTGTCACTTAGGATGACACATTGTTGTGTTAACACGGACCCCATTTGTCACATCACAGGCACTGGGGTAATTCCAACGCGCTCAGCAACTTGATGGCGATGAAATTTATGTCTTACAGATGGACCCGGCCCTAATAAGAACATCGGCGTCAGATGGGGCTGGGGCAGGATTGACCGTTTCCTCTAGGCTCCAAGAAAAAGTTGGGCCCTGCAGGAAAAGAGGAACATCAATCCCACTGCCAAATACGCTCAGCCTTGGGCTGCAAATTGAAACAAACACCGGGGTTTGACCAAAATTCCCCTTTTCCCAATGACAACAGAGTTGTCTTGGCAACATTAGGGCTCGGCGCCCGCAATCCGCTTGGAAAGGTGCCGTCCACGTGCGCCGGGGCAGGGGAGGCAGCAGGGGGGCGAAGGGCCGACCCCCGCGGCGCCCAGACGCGGCGGTGACGGGCGCCCGGCCGAGGGGCGCGAGCTGCGGCCGGTGGCGCGAATTGTTTTGCTTTGCAGGGAACAAAGCCCTGATTAGAGGCAAATGGAAGCTCTCGGGGAGCGAACATAGATTTATTTATATCGGAAAGCAAGCATCTGGTTTATTAACTGTTCTCCTGCCAGCCAGAGCCCCGCATCAGCTTTCAGCGGGAGCAGATGAGCGATAGGGAAGCGTGTGGGAAGAGCTGGGCCCTAGGGCTGAGAACGGGCCACTTCATTCCTTTGGTGGGCGCTAGTCCCTCCTGGAGCCTGCTATGGTCCCTGCCACGGAGTAAAAATGGGTTAAAATGCACCAGGAAAAACTCCAGTGGCCCCTGGGGCACTAAGGGCATCTTTTATTAACTCACCCGTTGGCATAAATCACCTTTATGAGGGGGTGAGGAAAATAAGCAAGCAAATATAAGAAATAAGCAAATATAAGAAAATAAGTCTGGGTGAAGCAGCCGCTCTTGCATCACGACTGGGGCTGAGGGGAGAAGCAAGTCCCGTGTTTTGCTATTGGACAGGAAGAGCAAAACAACTTGCACTCTTCCAGGTGAGATTGAGCTGGTCATAGCGGGATGATTGGGGATTGCTAGGGGAAGAAAAAAACATATTATATATATATATATATTTCAGTTTTAAAAGGCCCTGGAGCATAGATGGATCGTGGCCTTGGTCTGAGCCGAAGGGAGCTGAGCAGTTGGCACGAGCGCGGGCGCCAGTGAATCACTTTAATGCTCCCCTTTCGGCTGCGCAGACCCGCAGGTTTACAGTAACTGTGCATATGTTGCATCCCATCGCTCCTCATCACGCTCGCCGCCGCGCCACGGGTTGCACGAATTAAGCCGGCATAAATCCATCAGCCCTGGGGTTCGCCGCCGAACAATATAAATCCCACGAAAACTAATTAAACAAGACGACGGTGGCCGCTGAACGCCGGGGACAGGACGGCGAGTCGGGGCGAGGGACGAGGTTGGGTCTCGCTGGCCATGGCGGGGTGACCTGGTGCCCGCTCGGTGCCGCCTTTCCGCCGGGTAGTGGGAGATTGCGTTAAGCTCTGGGGAGATTTATTTCTCCTCCGCTTCGCTTTTGAAATCAAATCATCCAATTAGCATATGCGCTGGAGTTGGTTGCGAAATGCTGTTTGGTGCCTCTAAAAGCTTTTCTTTATCGCTGTGTTGGTTTTTTTTTTCCTAAGCACTCGGCATTTCTTAAGCAAATGCCTCCAAAGCCCCGGGGCGCCTGGGCCTCCCCGGCTGCTCCCGCGCTCGCAATCTGCAGCTTGGTGACCAGATCTGTCAGTGCCTTCGCCTGAGGTGCCGGGGAGGTTTGCAGCGTCTCTCGGCTGCCTTTGGGGTGAAATGAGAGGTTTTCCCCACGGGGAAACGCTGCTCTCTGTGCAGCTCACGTCAGATTTCAGGAGCAAGATGTGCCACCTCTGGGGCTACCTGGTAAATGAGACACCGCTCTGGGACACGTAAATAAGGTGCTCAATGATCCCTATAAAGGGAACCATTGCAGCCGGAGACTGCGTCTCCTGGACCTGTGCACAAAGGAAAACACTCCAGGTTGATCCAAATGTGCCCCTCGATGAGGGAACATCCCTTGTTGTCCTGGGGCACCTCTGGACTGGGCTGTGTGGGACATGTCCTGACACGTAAGTGTCCTGGGATGTCCTCCCGGAGGTCCCCCACAGTCTCCCACGTCCTCACCATCCGCCTATCCCTCATCCCTGCATTCCAATCTCCTCTCCAGCAGCAGCTCTTGGTCCCGCAGAGCCTTTTCCTGAAGTCCTCGTGGAACCTCATGACTTTCTCTTCAGACAGGGTTTTCTGCCTTGAGTCTAGCAGGGAGCTAAAAGGCACCGTGCAGCTTGCATGAGACTTTGTGCCTGGGAAATTCCTGCCTAGATCTCCTAGGAAAGCAGCCAAGTCCAGGTCGTGGGGCAGGTCATTCCTGGGGGAATAGCAACGAGTTCCCCTCTTCCCTTCCTGGGAGAGGCTGGTGCTAATCCTTGGAGGAATTCCTGGCTGGACAGGTAGATCTCCTACAATCTGATTTTTTCTCTCCATACATTTAAGCAGCGAGGGGATTGCAGTGGTTTTCTGGGTTGCAAACGCAGCGCGTCCAGCGGCGCTGGGATCTTGCAGCCTGGGTGCCGCTGCTCGGAGTTCATGCCAGTAGAGATGAGCGGAACTGTTTGCTCTGCTGGGAGATTGGCGTTTTCTCACCCTACCTGATTCTCCCTTCAAAAAGGCCTTGGTTACTTGACACATGATGGCCTCTAATAGGTTCGGATGTGTCTAGGAAAACATCGCAGCAGCTGCGTGTTGACAATAACATTTCCAGCCCGGTGACGCTTCCTCTTGCTCTCCTTCCCCGTTGCTGAGGAGCTGCCATCCTTTCCCACCTCTTATCCCCTGCTACCGGGCTGTGACACCGCCGAAGGGAGCTGCCTCGACATGAAGAGCATTTTGGGGTGCTCACAGCTACCGTGTGGCTGGAGCAAAGCTGGTGCTTCAGTCCCTATGTTAGGAGGAACAGTAGGAGGGTCCAATAATTGGAGGTCCTTGAGTCCTATGGGCATCACTGTGCTTAATTTCACAGATGTGACACTGAGCGGGGCTTTGGGATCGGGATTTTTCCTATTGCTGAGGACATAACAACATGCAAGGCTCTATATATTATGCTGGCTGTGATTGAGGGTTGCGTTTTGCCATCCCCAAAACTACCCTGACCCTGTGGCTGCACTAGTGCAAGTGAAGGAGCAGCTTGATGACTCCAAGGAGCTCCGTGACTAATCACGAGCAAATAACAGGGCTCTCCCCTTGGCAGCGAGGCTGTCGCTTAGACTCCTTTCCAAGCCTTGTTTTGTGCTCACGGAGTCAGCTTAAACAGTGAGGATGAATCCGCGTGAATCAGCAGGCTCACCCGGGCACCGGGGTTGCAGCGACCTCGTCTGCACAAGGATCCGTGACTGAGTTGGGTCCAAGTTGTCCTGCCCTTGGCCGGAGCACCGGGAAGGACTGGGGATGCAGGGAAGAGCGCTCTGCTCCCGGCCCTGCTCTCTTTCCTTCGGGAGAGGAAAGAAACCTCCCATGCAGGGAGAGGGAAGCTGGTGCTGGGTGCAGGTGCTGGAGAGCCCCAGGGTTCTTGGCTGTTGGAGAAGGAGGGTTTTTCCCATGCGGGTGGCTGCAGAGTCCCAGGGAAAAGCAGCCCTCAACTCCATCCATCCATCCATCCATTCAGTCCTGCTGCATCCCTTCCTCCTGCTCCAACAACTCTGAGCACTGGGCTGGTGCTGGAAGGGCCAGTAAATGTCCCCAGTGAGCGGGTCTGTCCCCCCAGGGCCACTGTCCCCCGTGGCACTCGGACCTCCCGCCCAGGGCAGCGCGGGTGCCACGGAGGGGACAGCCACCCCCGTGGGTGTCCTGCGGGAAGGGGGAACCTGCAGTGGCCAAGGGTGGTGACAGCAGGAAAATGACTTGTTCCTCTGCTGCTGCTACTGCTCTGCAGGGCGCGAGAGCAGCAACAGGGGTCGAATCCCTCATCTCGGGTTGTCGCTAATCCCGCTTTGTGCTCAGCTCGGCTGCAAAGAGCCCGCATGGGGTCGTCCACCCTCGTCACACCTTTAAAGCACCCAAGGGAGCTACCGGCATCACAAGCCTCTCTGCCCCTCGGCTCCCTGCCTTTGCCCTCGTCCCGCTTGAAGCACCGGGTCTGTGTCCCCCCTGTGCCACCCCATGGGCACCGGGGGATGTTCCCATCCCCAGGAATGGCCCTGGTGCCATCCACCTCACAGACCTGCTGGGTGCTCCTCGTGCGGCTCCCCAGCTGCTCCAGGGGATGTGGATGTGGATGCTCCATGGGAGCATCCGAAGGTGCTGCCCGACCCTGAGCAGGGTGGATCCAGGGGACAGGGTGCCACTCTCCTTTGCCTAGTCACCACCTCCGGTCTGCAGACCTCGAGAAGCCCAGAGCCACGTTAGGGAACCGATCCTGCCTTGGTTATTTCTCTGAAAAAGAGAAAAAGGGAAAAAAAATCTTGAAAAAAAATCTTTAAAAAAAAAGAGGATTTCAACTTGTTAAATGTCAGCCCCATGGAAAGATGTTTTCCAAAGTATCTAAGAAATGGGAGAGAAATGTGGCAAGGATTTGGGAGCTGAAGTTGTCTAACGCAGGCATGTGCATGTAGGAGCCAAAGTCCCAGCAGAATCAATGGGACGCGTTTCCCTGGCCGCTCAGCGCTGCAGAGGGTCGTGCCTGGGTGCACCGGGTCCTTTGGGAGCTGCATAAACCCCCTGCGTGTTCTCTCCACATGATTTCCCATCAGTGAAAGCAGTTCGTTTGGGAACTGCCTTAAGAACTGCCTGAGTCCAGCTGAGGTTGTGCCCTCCATCCTGGGCAGGGATGCAAGGTCCCTGCCTGTCACCCCAACCCTCTCTACCCGAGGGGCAGGTTCTTTAAGACACCCTGATAGCTCCTCAGCAGGCAGAAACCATTGCTGAGCTGCGAGCAGCTCCACTGCTTTGTGCAGCTTGCGTTTTATTTTGCTTGTAACCACAACGGCAATAGGGCAGGCTCAGAGCAAGGTTGTCCAGCACTTTCCTGCCCGGCGATGCTTTAGCTTCCCCCGGAGAGCAGAGTGTGGAGGTTTGTGCAGGGGGAGCAGAGGGGACTACTTGGAGCAGTGCGAGGCTGCAGGATCCCCTTGAAATACAACCTAAGGATGACACCTGTGTGGACCAGCTGATGCATGTGGGTGACAGCGGCATGCAGAGGCTGTACTTGCACCCGCCCAATGTCACTTCTTTCTTTTCCCTTTTTTTCCCCTTTCCTCCTTTCTAGATAAAGAAGCCGCCGCTCCCTTTGCAGCCTGAGAAGTAGCCTGGGGCTCTGTGTGATGCCGGCAAACCCCCTGCGCCGCCGTGCCCTGCGCGGGAGCAGAGCGTGACGTGGAGCCGTCCCCGCGTGCCCGTGCGATGCCCGGCCCTGCGCCCGCTGCCCCTCGGCTCATATCCCTCTAGCGACGCGTTTGGGAGAGAGACGCACGGGGGAACATGCTGCGAAGCACCGGCCCAGCCCCGCAGGCCAGAGGAGTTTTGCCGTGAGCCGAGTTTCGTTCCCCTTTCCCCAGCCCAGCGCAACCCCGGGCAGATAAACTTCTCTCTCGGCTGGTGAGCCCCGGGCACTGAGTTTCTCTGTGCTCAACAGGTCTCGAGGGCCTCCCGCGCAGGCTAGGAGGCTGCCATGGAGGAGCATGTGTTCAGCGTGCAGCAGATACAGCCCAACGTCATCTCGGTGAGGCTCTTCAAGCGCAAGGTCGGGGGCCTCGGCTTCCTGGTGAAGGAGCGCGTCAACAAGCCGCCCGTCATCATCTCGGACCTGATCCGCGGAGGGGCGGCGGAGCAGAGCGGCCTCATCCAGGCTGGGGACATCATTTTGGCTGTCAATGGCAGGCCCTTGGTGGACATGAGCTATGAGACGGCGCTGGAGATCCTGAGAAGCGTCGCCTCCGAGACCTACGTGGTCCTCATCCTGCGGGGCCCCGAGGGCTTCACCACGCATCTGGAGACCACGTTTGCTGGCGATGGGACACCAAAAACCGTCCGCGTGACCAGGCCCTTGTGCCCGACCTCGAAAGCGGTTGACTTGTCCAACCCAACCCCGTGCAGCAAAGAGCAGCCGCTGTCCGGAGCCAACCGCACCATGGGCTCCCTGTGGAGCAGAGACGTCCGACGGGAAGCGGAGCCCTTGGTCCACGTTAACGGTGTCGTTCCCAACGCGAAAGGGCAGGACACCGAGCAGGGGAAGGACGGTGCCTGTGGCCACTTTTGCCTCAACGGTGGCGTGGAAGATAACGAACTGCTCAAAGAAATCGAGCCTGTCCTGGATCTGCTGAAGAGCAGCAGTAAGGACAGCGATGGAGATGCGCCCTTCAAGGTAGAGACAAGAGATATAGAAGTCCAAGTGGACTGGTAGGTCCCTAAATACTTCTTTTTTATTTGGTTGTTTTTACTTTTGGAGAAATCTGCTGGTTTATGGCTGTCTAAAGTGGCACTGTTGCCATCTCAGATATGGGAGAGGATGCAAAGAAAGCGGGGGAGGTGGAACGGAATGAAATAATGGGAGTACTCGGTGGAAGAAAGGGAGAAAGATATATGGGAATGTATGGGAAATTGGAGAGAGAGAGCAAGAGTGACACTGTAATAATGCGGTGTAGGAATGACAGTCTGGCCTCGGCTTTGCCTCTTTCTGTGCTCCAGGACGTGCTTGAGGCAACATTTTGGCAAAAATGTCCTGAGTCATTTCCCCCCTTTGCCAAGTGAGATTCACGGTACGGGCTGTCCCTGTGCTCTGCTTGGGAGCTCCCCAGCTGAAATCCCAGCTGGGGGGAGGAATGTCAGCACGACCGAGTACGGCCCTAGAAAGAGAGGTGTTGGAAGCAGGACTCGGTGGGGTTTGACAATCAGGCTTCGGTGGAAGGAGACAAGCCCAATCTGGCTCCGATTTTCCACAAAGGGCAGTGGGATCTGCCTGGGCTGCTCTGATTTTTGGCTCTTATGGAATTGGGAGGATGGATCTGCATCCAGGAGCTCAGCGGGACCAGTCCCTTGCAGCGGCAGAGCTGCACGTTCGCCCCTTCTGCTGCCTTCAGGCTGAGTTAATCATTTCCATACATGTGTGCAAGGAGTGCGACCCACGTGGGTGTCTGCCCCATGGCCTTACAGAGGGTGAAGTGACACTGGTGACAGCAGGAGGCTCATTCTGTGCTATGGGTTCCTGCAAGAGGCCGTGCACGTGGGATTGCCTCTCCAATCATCCTCGGGTTGCTATTCCTTAGGATATGCCTACAGGGGGACAGCATCCCTGCAAAGCCAAGGCATCTCCCTGTGGCCCATCGTGCTTCACAAAGACATTTTTGGTAGTTACATTTTGCACATCCCCACCCTTTGCTTCCCGGCAATATATTAGCAATGGTCCTTGGCCTTTTCCTCTTGCTTTTCATCGTGTCCCCAGGCGTGCTAGGAGTTGTCTCCGGCTTGTTGCAGTCATAATTTAGTGCCTGAAGATAAAAACACATCTTTTTTTCATGAGGGTTTGCTAGTCGCGTTCTAGGTGATACAGGTGACTTGCAGGTTCCTTGCTGCGTCTGCTTGTTTGGGAGGTGCCCCTTGTGCTCTTTTCTTATCAGAGGGGAAATCCAGACGCACGGGCTGCGGTGGAGCTGATCCCTGGCTGGATGCTGCCACGGGCTGGATTCCCAGCCAGGGACACTGCGACCGCAAACCACATTCCTGGTTGCTTCCATTAGACACTAACACTCACACTTAATGTTTATTGATTTGTTTTTCCCCAGAGGAGTGTTTCAGGGTTGTTGTTTCTGCCTTCTCAAACGGTGCAGTTTTTACAAGGAGGATACGGTTACTTCAAGCTCGCTAGGAGAGCCAGACTGAATTGGGGAAATATCTGCTCAGTTCAGAGTCAGCAACTGATAGCAGATATCTGGGGAAGAAGGGGCAGGGTGAGCTCAACCACCCCTGCCTTCCCCTGCCTGCAGTGAACACCCTCAGACCTTGGTATTTGGCTGCTTTTTGAGGTAATTTTGGTCTCTACGGTGGATTGAGTGGGAAAAAATCAATTATTCAGTTAATCTGCTGCGTTGCAGTCTGCTCTGGCCAAGGGGCCGTGCGGTTGTGATGGGTCGGGGAGATGTGTCGCTGCCCAGGGAAGCCCAGGGCACGGGGCGGGTGATGCCAGGTACAGCCTCCCCCTTCGGTGCGTGTCTGCCCGTGTCCCTGTCCCACGCCACCAGCTGCAGAGTGTCCCAAGAAGGTCTGTTCTAGCAGCAGAGGGGAGGAAAATGCAGCTTTTCTTTTGAGTATCTCATATATTCGTAGAGAAATTAAATCAAAATTAAATCAAAACAGCCTCGAGCCCTATTGGTAGATTGAACGCTTCACCAGACCTCAAAATTTGTTTATTTTTCAAAATCCATAAAAAAAGGGAAAATAGCACTTTGAGCCCAAAAATCCACTTTTCAGTTGAAATCAATCTTCAGTCGTTTGCTTGAGGAAAAAGCTGCAGCTTTGCTTTTGTGTAGGACTTGGTATGAGAAGAATGGCCTGGGTTTTAGCAGGGAAGAGGGCAAGGACGTCCGCGTGCGGATGGGGAGCTGTGGGGAGCTGCTCGCGGGCGCTCCCAGTCCTCTCCTCCGTCCTGCCCTGTCTCAGGATGATTCATGTCCTCTGCTCGGTCTCAGCAAGAGATGAGGCATCGTAGAGGTTCTCTACAAGGAGAAATTTTTTGGTCTACAGGGTAGGAACATAACTATGGAGACTGTTGGTAGATGCCAAAGAAATGTCCAGAAATACAACTAACCCTTTTCTGATGGATGCAGCTTAGGCTGTGACTTCTTCAGGCTAGAGAAACCAGGCAACGCTGACGTTAGTCAGATGGGGAATAGAGGGCTGCCTAAATACCAGACGGGTCTAAAGGGGCTGTCACCTCTCCAGGTTGAGCTCTGGACGTCACTTGGCCATCAATCTGGCAGAAAACGCTGCCTTTGGGGTCGGTCCTGTTCCCTGACCTCCCGCCCAGCTGTGCTCTGTTCAAGCCCATCCTGCCCACAGAGCTTGGACAGGTTTCCTAGGGCAAAAAGGATCGGTACAAGCTTGTTATTCCCAACTTTGCCCAAAGTGATTCAAACTACACCCAATGCTCTGGGATTCCAGCCCATGTCTCTAATGTTACGTGTAAGGAAATTGGAAGCTGTTAAAATTGTACTGAAAAAAAACCCAATCAGTTTAATTACATCCTCTTCACCTGGGCAGTTTCTCCGGGAACAACCTGGCATTTGTCCCCTGTTATTTTCCAGACCCCTCGGTCACGAGGTTCCCTGTGCTCATGTCCCATGGGACAGGCTGTAGCCACGGTCACACTTCTGCTTTAGGGGCCACACATCTGCGATGAGGTTGGTCCCAAACGCATGGAGCATGGGAATGGGGGAGCAAGGTATGATGAGAACTGTCAGCTCTCCTGTGAGGCTCACCTAGGGCTAGAAAATAAAAATAGAGATTGATTCACTCCTTGCCAGCTAACCCAGGTCTGTTGGTCTGTTTTTCCCTCTAGGCTCTAAGGAGATTGTCATGTCCCATCTCCCCTCTCTCCTCCTGCCTCAAGTTGCCAGTATTTATTTTTCTGCTCGAGTCTATTCCATAGCATGATTGAAACATGGCAGTTTGGGTCCAAAAAGCAGCATCAGCAGCCCTAAGAGGGAGAACTGTGCTGAGAGCAGGAATTCTGTTTTATGAAGGGTTTCAAGGTTTCAGGCTCCATCCTGCTTTGGAACAAACCCCATAATTTTGCAGTTCTCTAAGAGAAAATTCTCTTCCTCCCACCTCCTTCGCCGCTGCCAAAATCTCTTTGTGTTGCTCAAAACATTTCATTTGCATTTCTGATGTCTTCATTATTATGTACTTGGACACAAAACTTTAAAACCTCCGAAATGAAAAGGTTCCCTGAAACTATCCTGCTATTTCATTCTGCAGAGCGTTGAGGCAGGAAGCCTGACGGTGAAGAGCCCTCCCCTTGCTCCCCTTCTCCCTCTGCAGATTCTTCCTCCTTGTCCCTCTGGCCACATCCGCGTAGTCTGGAGGGACGTCTGGTGCCTGCATGCAGCCTGCTCCACCGGAACGTGTCTGATCCCAGGAGAGGGTGTTCAGGGTCCTTCTTGCAGGGTGTCATGTTTATGCCCTGGTCCTCTGAGACCTCCTTGCAGGACGTTGTGGTGTTTGGGCCCTAGAAGGCTGGTCCAGCAGGATAGAGAGCTTGGGATACTCAATTCTCCTTCCTGTTCTGTCCAGCAAGCTGCAAATTACTTGGTTTGGTATTGCCCCTTCCTCATTGAGATGTTTCCAGCACACAGAGGTGTAAACGCAGGGGCCAAACCCAATGTAGGACACTATGGTGGCAGTGTGGCTGGTGGCATGCCTGTCCCTACCCGCTGCCACGCACATTCCCAACAGCAGGAGCAATTTTGAGGGCAAAGCTTGAGCAAAACTCCAAATTCTATCGCTTGGGGCTTGGAAGTCCTTTGCCTTCTCTGTCACTGCAGCAAATGTGAGCGCAGCCCTCTGTTGTGGTGCTCCTTAGAACGCAAGAACTTCCTTAGATGGAAAGTTCTTCCAGGACTTGATCCTCACAGCCTGTCTCAGAGCCCATGAGCGAGCCCACACTCTCCCGAGACACCTGAATTGCATTTAATTTTTTTATTCCTCGCTGAAACAAATTGTTAAGGCTGAAATCCTCCGGACGCTCCTTGTGTTCAGCAAGGCATGGCCAGAAAGGCACAGGGAGCAGCTGAAGCTGTCTGAATCCATGTGATGTGCCACTAGAGGGGTATTCGGGAATCTTTTGGATTCCAGGACAAGTGGCACTCGAGAGAGCATCCTTTGTAAAGCGCAAAGGTTAAAAAACCAAAGTGGTTCTGCACGTATGACTCTTGCTAGACAGCACAAACCAATTAACACCAGACAGCCTGCGAGTACCGCAGAGCTCCGGAGCACAGTAAAGAACTCAAATTGAATGCTCGGATCAGGCGTTTACGGTTAAGCCGCAGATGTGGCACCGTGACCCTTCTTGTCCTTACGGGCCACCCGTGATGGTTTTCCTGGAATGTTGTCATCATTCTGGGCCTGCACCAGGCTGGTTCACGTTCTGCCTGGCAGCGTCCCCAGTGCGGGATGGGTTGTCAGGTCCAGGTGACAGTGACTCCAAGGCCGCACCGGAGCTATGTGGGTTCCTCTTGTGAGCGCAGGGCAGCGCTCCGGGGACACAGGAGGGTGACAGCAAGCTCGCGGTGGCCGTGGTGCACCCAGGGCTCCTGAACTCTTGGGGGGCACCCAGAGCACCCCCCAGTCCTATGGGTTGCACCTTGCGGAGTCCCACCTCACTTGTGCAGCATCTCTCGTTTCCAAATGGATTTGGTGGGAGATGGCCAGAGCACGGGGAGGTGTTCCCATGCCCTCGCTGTTCCCAAGCCATTCGTGGCGTTTAGCAGCCTTGCGTTTCATCCTGTGACCTCCCTCAGAACCGGCTCTACTCAACCCGCTCAGCTCATTAGCTCCTAATCCCGGCTCCCGGCGCAGCCGAGCGGCGTCCCCGGCCTCCCAGTAGCGTGGGACCCGCTTCTCCGGGCTCATTAGTGACGCCCGTGTCCTCTTCCTCGGCACCGCGCAGACATTCCCTGCTCATTTGGGAAGCACTCGCCTGCTTTGATCATCCTGCCATCGCCTGCTCTGCTTGGAGCGCGCTGCACAGGCAAGCTGGCCCCACTCCAGCTCCAACAAGTGCTTTCTGCCTCCTCAAGCTTTTCCTACGGCCACTTCTGACGTCCCTGCCTCTTCCCGAGCTCTATTCCCACCCATTCCTGCTCTCTGCAGATCCCTGGCCCTGCTCCACGCGAACACGTAACGCAGATCCCTCCTCTGGCCTCTCCCCACAACCTTGTCGGTCCCGTCTTAGTCCTCCAGCAACGAGGCAGGGGGTCCATAGCCAGCAAGTTTTCCAGGATTGCAGACAGCTATTGTACCCCAGGGGCACAATACCAGAGAAACATTAACCTCTGAGGGCGAAATGGCTTTTCCAAGGATTTCCAAGCAGCAAAAATAAGGCGAAGAAGAGCCATTTAGCTCAGCGGGAGGAAGCAGCATGTGGTGCTCTAGTAGGACAACCTTGCAGCAGTCCCCAAGGGCAAACCAGGATGGGGAAAAAAGAAGGTATTTTGCACCGGCAGCTGAGAGCGAGCGGTGTGTGCACGTGTGACGGGCACGTCCCAGCGGCTGGTGGAGGTTTTTCAGCTGCCAGGACCGGGAGATCTTCCTCTCCTCCCATCCTTGCAGCCTGCAAGCGGCGTCACGGCACGAGGGCCACCAGGTGCGCGGGCATCCACATCCCCAGCAGTTCGTCCAAATTGCTCCCTGGGGATGGCTGGAGCTGCCTGTACCTCTCATCTCCGCGTGGGAAATCAGAGCTCCTTCTCACAAGCAAATTCAAAGGAGCGAAATAACAAACTTTTGTTAATGCCTTTCGTTAGGAAAGGCTTTGGAGAAAATTCTCAAAGGCCTGTCTCAGCAACTTCCCTTCTGCTCCATCACGCCGAGCACTGCAGCATCATCAGATTAGTCAAAAGAGAGCGGTGGTGCCTCTCATTTTCCCCAGCAGCCAGATGCTCTTTGGAGGTGAGGCTGCAAACCCAGCGCGGGGGATGGCAGCTCTCTGCCTGCTTCTCCTCAGAAAGAAAATTGCCTTGAAAAGGGCTAAGCTTCGCTCCATGCTCCAAAACCTGCTCCGGATCCGGAGAATTTGCTAGTGCATTCAATAGATCTGGAGCGGGATCTAGGCCAGAAATGAGAACTTTGAATCTTAGGAGAGTGATATTAACCATCCAGCAGAATAGGTGTCTTGGAGGACAAGATCTTCAGGATCTTCCAGTCCTTGAAAGGTGCTGGATTGGGATTGGGAGTCGAGAGGATTCTCCAAAGGCTGACGGCAGCCAAGCCTAGGGAAGCTCCCTGTGTCCTCTGCAGCAGAAGGAACCGCTTTGGCTGCAGCTTTGCTGCAGGGGCCGAACGTGGTGATTTCCATCAGCCTTGATCGCATTCTTATCTGGGATCACGAGCAAGGTGATTCCAAGGAAAGGCAGGAAACACTTAAGTTAAGCAAGTATCTAAGTTAAGCAATTGATTTTTTCCCCTATCTTGGCTCTGTCTAGGATGAAGCTATGGCTTCAATCCTCTCCCAAAGACAGAGCCTGATCCTGCCCAGCCCACGGAGCACACACCAGCCGGTATCTCCGTAGCATCCAGCCTCCTTAACTAACTCTGCACAGATGCAGAGACGAAACCACAGGTTTTGTCTCATGGTTTTGATGCAGCTGCACTTGGCTGCTCTAAGCACAGGGAGCAAAGGCCGGGGCAGCTCCTTGCTCCCTTGCCATAAGGCTGAGAACAGCAAGAAGCAGCCCGTTTCTGCCCCGATTGCAGACGCGCAGCGGGACGCAGAGCAGCCACCGATGCCTCCCTGCTCCTCGGGATGCCGTGGCTCCCGGCGGGATGAGCCTCGAGGCCAGCAAGCAGGAGCAGGGCCCACCTCCACCCTGTTGTAACGCACAAGGCGACCAGCGACAGCGATGACTTAATTCAAGCATCTGGTCTTTTTGCATGCCCTTGGCACAGGCACCGGCGCTTACGGCCGTACCGGTGTGCAGAGAGTGAGATTGTGCGTGCGGCTTCCTAGCCGCGTCCTCCAGCTGCTGCTGGGTGATTGATTCCTCTCTGAAATTCCATCGCGTCTGCAGATGCCCATTTAGATGGGCTTGCTAACACCTTCCTGGAAGCAGCATTCACACCTGGCGCCCATGGAATATCTATGGAATATCTGCCCTTGTGGGATGTGGCCAAGTGCTCTTAGAGAGGTACCGTGATCCCCCAAGAGCTTCTTCTCCCCCAACTCCTCTCCCAGAGGGTAAAGCTGAGGGATTCCTCCCATCTCCCTTTGGATTTTGTGTTTGTATCTTGATTCCAACGCTACTGCCGGGTGCCCTGCGCATCCACAGGACAGTTCTGCCCACAGGCTGCTGAAAAACCTGAGGGAGGTCAAAGAATGATGCAGAAAACCTTAGGGCTTTGTATGCAAGACATCATCTCCCCTTCCTCCTCCACAAAGTGTTTCACCTCACCCAGAGTACTTATTTTTCCAAGGAAAACCATTTAGCAACTCCCCTGAGTAACAGAAGGGAGCGATTCCAGCAGAAATCTACCCCCATGGCACTGGTGCCTCCTTCCTTGCACTGAGCCGGCCTCTCTCACCCAAAGGCATGCGGAGCTTGGAAGGTATCCAGGAGCCTGCTGTAACATCTTGGCAGCCGAACGCTGCTCAGTAAACACTGAAAATTCACTGAAAAGCTAGAACAAAGGGAAATTGCCTTTAAATGAAATATTTTGCCTAAGCTGTACCCAAAGATAGGGGCTGGAGGCGAGGCGGGGGGTGAATCCGGATTCATCCATATGTGAAACATGAAACATGAAACGGAGACGGTTTCAAGAGCGCCGTGTTGGCGGGAGTTACGGCTCGAGCGCGAGCGCCGGCCTTTGGGCAGTGCCCCAAAGCCGCCGCTGCTAATGGGGAGGCTCATTACTGACTTTCGTGGGCATCTGGAAGACTCTTAAGAACTGACAGCAGGAGCGAAATAATTGCCAGAGCCCATTAGCTCGACGCTCTGTTGAGCAAGGGCAAAGGCAGCGCGGCGAGGCCGTGCCGGCCGCTCCCACGCGGCGCATCCTGCGGAGCCGGGAAGCTCCCGCCCGGATCCGGCCGGCACCGGGGCCCGCGGTGCCATCCCCGGAGCTGGCGCGGCGGATTTGGGAGCGGTGCCGGTTCCGAGCGCTTGTAGCCGGCGCTGGAGACGTCCTTGTTCCCCCAACCTCCCCGATGCACCGAGCTCTGTGTAAGCAGCGCTCTGTTTGCTCGAGCAGCCTCACCCGGGTTAAATCCCTCGCCTGCAGAGGCATTTTCAGCATCGGTAAAGGTCAGGAAGAGGAGAGCGAGCCGCCTCTGCCTCCCGGGAGCCACCTCTGTTTTCTTGGGTTTTTTTCCTCGCCTCCGCTCACAAACACAAGCCGCGCTCTGCAAACCTGCCCGGTTTTGCCATGAGGCTTCGTAAATAACCGTTCGAGCTCCTCTCCTTGCCTCCAGCTCGGTGCTGCTGTAGATGCGGGGCTGTTTGGACTCACTTTGCAGAGGGAGCTGCAAGCCCGTGGGTGCAGGTGGTGGGTGCCGAGGGCTGACACGGGCTTTGGGTGCGAAGGGTCCCACAGCCAACAGAGAGCACCGGTTTCCCGGTCGCTTTTTTTTAAGCTTCTGCACCGGTTTCTCTGAGAAAATGTCCATTGTGTTTCGGTCGCCCTCGTGGAAGGTGATTCATTGCCTTGGCCAACGCGGAGCGGTGCCTCCCTCCGCCTGGGCGCGACGCTGAGGTCGTCGCTCCGGCGCGGAGTGAGTCCGGAGCGGAGCCGTCGGAGCCGCTCCATCCGCTCACTCGCGCCCTGTCTAACCCTCCAGTTTCAGAGAAGGGGAAAACAAGCCCCAGCCCCTGCCTGCTCGCATGGAGAGTGACCGCATCGTCGGAGACCTGTGGGTCAAGAGCGACGCGCCCGTGGTCCTCAACAACCCCTACTCGGAGACTGAGCAGGTAAGAGCCACCGTGGCCACGCGCAGGACTGGGCTCCAGGGCAAAGGAACAGCCATCCCGGTGGGTCTCCCATCACGGACAACGCTCAAGGAGCCCCTTTGCTGCTCCCGATTCCAAGGGGATGGAGGGAGCTCAGCGCCGGGCAGAACAGCATCCAGCACGGAGTAACCCGGTGCCTGCTGCTCCTCGGCAAAGCCGTGATCCCAGCGCATGGGATCCATCCCAAAGGCGCCGGCACCGCACTCCCATCCCAGCACTATCCCCCAACGGGCTCCCTCGTGCACCCGGGGGCACAGAACCGCTCTGGGCCACGAGCCAAACTCCCCTTGGCCGCGCTGGGAGGGAGCAGGGGCTGCCGCAGGGTCGGGAGCGCGGCAGGGAGAGCGGGATCGTTCTCGGAGCCCTTCCCTCGGGATCGCTGTCGCTGCCCGCGGCGAAATGCCGAGCGCTGCGGTTAAGCCTGTTTTGATTCGCGCGGAGGTAATTCAGTAGAGCACTTCAGCTAATACGGCGCACGGTGCCTTTTCATCTCCGCGCTCTCCGCGAGCGTAAATTCACAGGCTTCCCTGCCAAACGGGGATTAACTCCTTGTTTGTAGCGAAGCCAGGGAAGCGAGGCGGTCCCTGCCAGGGCACAGGGATCTCCTCGGGGGAAACACGATGTTACCTCCGCGCAGCCAAGACCTTTGGGCCAGACACGTCCCCCAGATGAGACTAGGCAGAAGTGGAGGCAGGAGCGGCGGGTACCAGTCCTGGGAGCATCTTGCCTCTCCCCATTGAATTTCTCGGGGTAACCCGGTACGGAATATTTTCTAAAGGGTGGGAAAAAGGCAGATTAGTGGTTACACAAAGACTTGCAAGAAGGAAGCTCAGGAGCTTCCTCGGTGGAAAGGGCAGCACTGCAGGGGCTAAATACTGAGCCTGGTACCCGCATCCTGAGCCTGGTACCCGCATCCTGAGCCTGGCATCACTGCCCTAGTCGTGTGTAGCAGCTAGTCTTGGTGTTTCGCCTTTTCTGAGGATTTTCCAGGCTCAGATGAGCTGCAAGCACAGAAAGAGGGAGGTGAGGGGATGTGCCGCTCTTGCCTATGCCGACCCTGCGACAAGGCAGGGAGAGGAAGGCGCCGGTCAGGTCCTGCGGTGCCACTTGTAACAGGGATGATCCTGGTGTCGAATCCACACTGGGCGCTCAGTTTGGAGCGATTTCCCTCCTCCACGGGTCACGCCGTGTGTCCCCATATGCCAAGCATCCGGGTGCGTCCGAGGGCTGCAGCGCTCCGCTCGGCCGCGGAGACGTCCCTGGGCAGCTCCGTGTCCTCCCTAATGCGCAGTGGCAGCTATCACGAGTCCATCTCACCCAAGGACAGGTGACACGCCGGTCCCTTTCCCCTGGCTGTGCAAAGAGCCTGTCTTTCTGCCTTCTTTGCTAAGCTCCCTGCGTGTGTGTGTCTGTTACTCTAAGCACTTTATAACCTTCTGTGTTCAGAGCTTAATTTCTCTCCATGTTAGGGCTGCTAAAATCCCCAGTCTTAAGCTGCTATTAAACTCATTTTTGTTCTTTCCTTTTATTAGATGCAGGCTTTCTTTTTATCCTTCTTATCCCCAGATCACTGTGCCTCCTGCGCCGGAGGCAGCTCAGGGTTTTTCTCCTCCTCTCTGCAGTCTCCAGGCTGCAGCCACCGTCCCCGCTCCCCCGGGTCGCCTGTGCTCAGGGCAGCCGCGACCTCCACACGGCATCTCCAAAACCCTCCAAAAACACCTCCAAAACGAACCCCACAGCACCCACCTCCCAGAGACAAAAGGCAAATTATCAACCTTTAACACAGCGATGGTGGCAAGATTTTTTGTGCATGAGCTTTTTATGCCTGTTGTCTTAAAGCGGTGTTTGGGGTGTCACTTCTGCAAGTGGAGAACGCTCCCAGGTGTTTGCAAGAGGCTGCTCAGAGCCCAGGCGGGCGCGAGCCCCTTTTCTTGCCTTTATTTATTTTGCAAAACCACACGGCACATTTTGCTCATCTCTGAGCAGAGCTGTTCACCCGTCCCCAAACCTTTCTGACAGACGCGAGCTGTGACTTCACCAGAGCCCTCCGGGGCCGGGCGTGAGCCGTATTTCAGCCCGTACGGTCTGATTTGTGGGGAGCAGCGCGGTGACCGCGGGCGCGAGCCAGCAGGCTCAGCTCCTGCCTTGTGGGGATGATTTACAGCTTTATAACGAGGAGAAAACATGTTTTCAACCAGCACAGCTAATGCAGTCTGGTAGGAAATGTCAGTGGGTTAATACAGCTGTGACCTGGGAAAATGCTCCCAGTCTGCTTCCCCCCGGAGCCGATGCTCCCAGCAGGGCTGCAGGCGCTGTCCTTGCAGGGTGTCCAAGGCGAGGAGAAGGGGCTGAGGAGCTGTAAAGTCCTCTTGGATGTGCTAAAAGCAGGAGGGTCCTTTGGGCACCAAGAAGCGCCCGAGGATGAGCGCATCCCTGCTCACGCGAGCTGCAATAAGCACCATCCCGTGAGGCTGAAAGAGCTGCTCACGTAACGCGTGTGCCCCTCGTCTCCGCTCGTCCCGCTCGAGTCACTAGGATTGCAGCTGCCTAAAGCACGAAAGGGTCGTGATGACACAAACTTCCCGGCAGCCTGCATGGAAAAGAAGGCAGGACTCTTCTCTTCTTGGAGAAGACCTTTTGGTAGGACATCAGAAGGCATCCAGCAGCTGCAGACAGCGAGGGTTTGGTTGCTCCAAGCATGCAACATGCAACTTAACACAGGGTAAAAACCCAACTTGGGCAATAATATGGCATTATTGCCACCAGAGCAATGCAGTGGTTTCTGCAAGGCTGCTTGTTCAGAAAGAAGAGCTTCTTCCGCCGTGGGATGCCGCTTTTCCAGTTAGTCTTTCAGTGAATGAGGCTGTAAGGGCAAATTTACGCGCGCTGCCAGCCCATGAGCCCAGAGCAATAGTGTCCTCCGGCTCTGCCAAGAAGGAGTGTGAACCTTGACGTGGATCATAAAACATGCTGAAAGAAGGGCCATTTTTATGGCGTTTGTTTTTCTTTCTTTTCTTTTTTTCTTTTTTTAACTTCTAGATAAATTAGAATGGGACAGAGGCTGCAATGTTCACAGGGAAAGTGTGTATCAAACCGCACCGCAAGCCCACAGCAGCTCTGCAGAGGTGCCAAGCATTTAAGTGGTACTAAATTTCAGTAGGTTTTGACAGGATGGTCTGGTCTGGGCTTGGGTTTCCCCTTGAAACCTCCAGCAATTCCCTCACAGCTGCAGTGATTGAAACACACCCGACTATAGGAACTAATTCCCTGAAGAAACATCTCTGTTCCAGGGCTGGTGGGGAGGTCGCTGTCACGGAATACCCTGGTAGATACAGGTTTCTCTTGAAGCATCTCAAGTGCTTGGAGCGAGCAAGGGTTATGGTGCAAATACTAAATATTGTATTTGAAAACCTGAGCAAACACACGTAGGTTTTTGGAAGCAAAACACGCAGTCAGGGTCTCTCATTATAAGCTCTTTGCTGGCTGAGCGGGCTCCTAATGTTGAGATATAATTCACGATGTGCCAGACGAGCGCACCTTGACGCAGATATCAGGGAGGGCTGGATGCAGAGCTGTGACCAAGTAATCCAGCGATGCATAATTCAATAGCCTGTCCGCTTGCACCCTTTATCCACCCTCACTCCCACCTCCTGCCGGAGGTGATATCGGAGCCGCGCGTTGCGGCTGCTTGGAGGAATGAGCAGCTCCGTCTCGGAGGGCTCATATCAGCGAGCACTTGGCGCAAGTAAAACCTGGGCAGGTGACGCTCTGTAAGAAGATCTATTTAATATATGTTTTAGAGAGGAAAAACTTGAGCTTCATATCCTCCAAAGTCATTTCTGTCCTGTAACACTTCTCTCCTCCAGATTTGCAGTAAACAGAGTTAACTTCCCGAAAGCAGAGCTGATTGCTCCAATGTAGGATCTCAAATGAGATCTTTAGGATCATGCACATCCTGTGTCACTGTATTAGCGTTAGGATTTAAGCACAAGCATCCCCGGGAGAAATGCGCTAAGCCAAGACGTGCTTGGGGCTATGACCCGTCTCCCTCCTGTGATTCCAGTGACAAATATTAACCGTGTCCCTGGTCTTCACTGTTGTCCAGCCACCACCGTCAGGGCGGCAGTCCCCAACGAGGAACACGGTGAATGGGAGCCCTTCCAAATGCCCACGCTTCGTCAAAATCAAAAACTGGGAGACAGGTTCCGTACTGCACGATACCCTGCACCTCAAGACAGCAATGGTGAGTCGATCTGAAAGCAATGGACAAAAATTGTCTGCCCATAACTGAGTGGATTGCAGTGTTTCCAAGATGAGCTTGCCTTGATATACTCATGTAGACCAGATTTCGTGGTTCCTGAATGTCAAACTGCTGGATGCCGGTGCACTAAGCTGGGGGAGAGGGAAATTCATCTGGGAGGAATGAGGAAAAGTGGGTGACTTCATGCCAGGCTGTGGCAGGAATCCAGCAAGCCACAATCACAGAATCACAGGATGGTTGAGCTAGAAGGGACCTGTGGGGACCACCCAGTCTGCATTGGGTGGCTAAGAGATGACTATGCAGACTTGAGGTCTTCTACACAACATTATTTACAGGTGTGAAAACAAATAAATTAGAAATGTCCCCATTTGTCAAAATGCCACCAACTTCAATGAACGGTGACTCAGAAACCCAAGACCCAAGACCCACTCTTTTTTCCCCCCAGGCTACTGCGTGCACTGAGCAGATCTGCATGGGCTCCGTGATGACCCCCAGCCAGCACGTCCGCAAGTCGGAAGACATCAGAACAAAAGAGGAGCTGCTCGTTTTGGCGAAGGACTTCATTGACCAGTACTACTCCTCCATAAAGAGGTAGGCACTGTCTGGAGAGAGTCACAAGCCCTGGCTATTGCTCATGCAAAGATATAATGAGTTATAGAATCACAAATCACAGAATGGTTAAGGTTGGAAGGGACCTCTAGAGACCACCTAGACCAACCCCCTGCACACGCAGGGTCACCCAGAGCACGTGGCACAGGGCAGCATCCAAACGGGTCTTGAAGATCTCCAG
>JAWLRI010000709.1:3306076-3318435 GCA_034781795.1 Crypturellus tataupa | reverse complement strand
TCCTGGGGGGCCCAGAACTGGACACAGGTCTCCAGATGTGGCCTCACCAGGGCTGAGCAGAGGGGCAGGATCCCCTCCCTCGTCCTGCTGCGGACGCTCCTCTTCAAGTACCCCAGGATCCATTGGCCTTCCTGGCCACGAGGGCAACTGCTGCCCCATGGTCAACGAGTCGTCCACCACGACTCCCAGGTCCCTCTCTGCAGAGCTGATGACTCATTCTTGCAAGTCGTGGCAGGGTGAGACTTTGGTGTTGCAGGTGTAGCTGATTCCTCAGTGGAATTCATGGTGTTTGTCCTGCGCCCAAGGGAAACTGCTGACCTCTCCTGTTTGCGTGTGGGTCTGTGTGAGCTGAGCACCTACGTGGGTGGCTGTGCACGTGCATGGGGATGTGCTGCACACACGCAGGAGCCTCTGCCCTGGCTGGTGACCGGTGTCTTCTCCTTGCTCCGCACACGCAGATCTGGCTCTAAGGCCCACATGGAAAGGCTGGAGGAAGTGACCAAGGAGATTGAAGCCACAGACACGTACCAGCTGCGGGACACGGAGCTCATCTACGGAGCCAAGCACGCCTGGAGAAACGCTGCCCGCTGCGTGGGCAGGATCCAGTGGTCCAAGCTACAGGTGAGGCAGATCGCCCGGCAAAGGATTCCCTGGAGGTTTGAAAAGGCAAATCTTGCTCTTCACAGCATGGGTGCTGCTGTGGGTGATGAACACCCAGGGCAGCCAAGCTCTCCCCAAAGGCTGTGGAGGTGCAGAGGCTGCGGAGGGAGCTGGAACTGCAAAAGCAGCAGAGGTGTCTGTGTGTGAAACCCGGCCAGCTGGAAGCCGGCGCTTCAAAACCGCGTTCCCAAACCAGACACTGCTTCAATATCCCACATGCTGCCTCCAGAACTGCAGCTCTGCTGAGCAAGAGGCAGCAGGACACACGCATCTTCGGTGCAGAGTGGCTCAGGCAGGACAGGACTTGGCTCAGTGCCCTTTTCACTGAGCTGGGAGCACACCGGGAGGATCTGAATTTGCAGTCTCTAGGGGAATTTGGATTTCCTCGATACGGAGATGACGTGTCATTTTGTAACGAGAGCAGAGCTCCCTGCTAAGCCATTCCTGTGACTGCTCGGAGCAGGGAATTGTCACCGTTGCAACAAGCAGGCTGAGTTTCCTTCGCTCCCAGAGCCCTCGGCTCTTCTGTTCTCCTCTTCCTCTTGGCTAGTCCTAGTTTAAACTCCAGGGAAAGTAGCTTCTGCAAGGAGCTCTCTCACAGCCTCCTGCAGCTGCCTCTTCTTCCTGGCATTCCCGTCCTCTCCGAGTCCCTCAGATCTTACACCTCTCCTAGCTCAGTTTTGAGTTTTGATCTGTGAGTGACAAACAGCAGAAGCCAAAACTACTGGCGGGTGAGTCAGAAGCAGCAGTGGGTTGAGAGCTCCGTCCGGGGCCGTTCTTGCTGGTGAATCAGCTCTCCAGAGCACAAGGGGCAACAATATTAGATGTCTCCATACTAAAATGGCAACGAGCACGTGATGTTTTAGCTCTTCTTCTGCTTGGCTTTGCATGATCCTCCCTCGCGTCTGCTCTTCCAGGTGTTCGATGCCCGAGACTGCACCACAGCCCACGGGATGTTCAACTACATCTGCAACCACATCAAATACGCTACCAACAAAGGGAACCTCAGGTGAGCGTCCGCGAGGGATGAGGGTTGAAATCCGAGGGCCTGTGCGTGTGTGTGAACCCAGCTCTGCTCCGTGCTGACTCTGTCTCCTCCAGTTGTAACTGCACAGCTTGGAGCTGGCAGCCGTCCTGGGCAGCACGAGAGGGCTCTGATGCCAGGGAGAAGGTGTCCTGCTGGTGCAACCCTATCTCTGTTCTTGCTCTCCTTGGGACCAAAAAAAAACCCAAATTTTCTGATTATTTGGCCTTTCCTCCATCCATGTGCTCCTTCCTTCTGCACCAAAAGCAGAGCATGGGCTTCAGCCCAGATCTCTGAAACACACCTGGAGACAACCCGTGTGGAGCTGAATTGCTGGAAATTCCCCAGATTCCAGAGCTGGAGGACACCAGGATGAGATTTCTTCCAGTGAAAGGAATAGAGTAAATGGCCCCAACCTTCAGTATTATGTCAGTATTCAGTATTGTGTCCTTCCCCAAAGTCTTTCTCTGAGTCTATCCCCACCTCAGAACAGGAAGCCAATTTCGCTTGCAGTGGTCAAATAGGAATAAATCCTCCCTATCCAGATGCCAGCTGTGTCTCCCTGCTGTCAGGAGATAGGGAAACCCCCGGCTTTGGATCCTGGGGCTTATGCTGGTCGCAGAGGACCTGGGGCACGTGCGGAGGGCAGGCAGGGGCTGCACGTTTCCCCCACCACATTTCTTCTCCGTTTCTCTGACACCCGCTGCCCCATCTGATGGCCACGGCGCTCACCGAGCTGCCTCTCCCTTCCAGATCCGCTATCACCATATTCCCACAGCGCACGGACAGCAAGCACGACTTCCGCATCTGGAACGCCCAGCTCATCCGCTACGCCGGGTACAAGCAGCCCGACGGGACCGTCCTGGGAGACCCAGCAAACGCGGAGCTCACGGAGGTACCCGGCCTGTCCTAGGAACTACCCAGGAGGGAAATGCAGCAGCTCCGGCCTTCATGGGGGCCAAATAAGTCAGAGCATCCACACAGGACTGTCCATCTAGCCCATCTAGCACGGGGATGGCCATGCCACGTTGCTCTTGCATGGCAGTTCTCCCCAAATTCTGGTAGATCCCCCCCAAATTCTGGCTCTGCGCATGGAGTGAGGATGCAGACCACGACGGGTCTGGTGGGACTGGTCAGGCCTGCTGCAGTGCCACCCAAGTGAGATGTAACAGTTCTCCCGGGAATTAAAGCTGTTCCAACATGTGCAGGGATTGGCCATAGCTTCACTAAAAGACTTTTGGTCTTATTTTCCTTTTGGGAGAAGGGGAAGGCCAATAGTGTTAAGGAGACTGTTGCTGGAGCATATTTGTGCTCACCACTGATCTAGGTCAGTGGGAAGCAGAAACGAGAGATGTGCCTTGTGCTGATGTGCTTTTCTTGCCCACTCGGCCTCCATTCTTCATCTAGGCACTAAAACGGCGATCAGCTTTCCCAGACCCATGATCGTTGCTAGGATTTTTGCTCGGCATTCGCTTTCATGGCAGTTCCCTTGGGCACCTCTTACTGTGGCCATGGGAGGGCTGTGCCAGGCACCCCAGGTCATGGTTCCTTTGGATGGAGAACGTCCCTCGACCATAGGGACTCAGCAGAGATGCTGTTAGGGGAGGCTGCCTGGCGATCTCCAAAGGGACCTTTAACTCCAGCTTCCTTTTGTCCCTAGATCTGCATCCAGCAAGGCTGGAAGGCACCGTACGGGCGCTTCGACATCCTGCCGCTGCTTCTCCAAGCCAACGGCAACGACCCGGAGCTCTTTGAAATCCCCCCGGAGCTCGTGCTGGAAGTGCCCATTCGGCACCCCAAGTAAGTCAGAGAAGTCAAGGGGGTCAGTAGGACTCGATTCCTCCAGCTTCCTTGCTCTGTAATGCTCCTGGTGTACAACCCTCTCCTCACAGCAGCCTCTAGCAAAGGTTTTCCCTCCGCAGACTTCATCTCCACACTCTGCTCGTGCCTCCTTGGGTCGGGCACAGCAGAGCAGGCTCCTCCGTTGCCCCGTGTGCAGTTGGCAGGGGAGGTTTGGCCGCTTGCCTAACCCTGTTGTGTCCTGGCAGGTTTGAATGGTTTCAGGAGCTGGGCCTCAAGTGGTACGGCTTGCCGGCCGTCTCCAACATGCTCCTCGAGATCGGCGGCTTGGAGTTTTCCGCCTGCCCCTTCAGCGGCTGGTACATGGGCACAGAGATCGGGGTGCGCGACTACTGCGACAACTCTCGCTACAACATCCTGGAGGTAACTCCCTGCTCCTTGTGGCGGACCAGGCATTTCTCGTGGTACACTGAGTTACATGAAGCTACCAGGAGCAGGATGAGATCCCGGAACAGTGTTACCTGGGGTGGGAGAGTGCGGGACATGCAAGTCTCCCACACAGGGAGCCACTGGAAAGCAGTTATGCTCTTGTGGAGCCACATGGCCAACGTGGCTACGGTGCTGGCAAGTTTTGCTGTGTCCTTTGGGACCAGCTGGTACTAGACATTACAAAGCTGATGTCTGTGAAGCATCCTCAAGACCTATGAAGGCATCATAGGGGTGAGCAGGCACCTTCTGTGTGCTGCTGCCAAGGCTCTGAGTGAGTCCCCAGAGATGTGCCCATCCATGGGGCTCTCTGCCTGGCCCATCTGGTAGAAACCACCAGGCGCCTTTCTGGGGCTTGGGAATTCCCTGAACCAGGGACTGTGGGAGCCAAAGATGAGGCCAAGCTGTGGCGAGACGTTAGCTCTGTAGATGGAGGAGGAGGAGGGAGAGAAAAACTCCAAATCTCACAGCTGGCAGCACAAAACTCAAGGTGAATCTCAGTGGGCTCCTTTCCCCTCTCAGGCAACATGCTGTGTCACTCAGAGGGGGTGCACCCTTCTCGAGTCATCTGAGAGCTCACCTGGAGACCAGAGGACTCAGCACAAGTGTGTGTGTTCAAGGACACACGCGCATGTGTAACTGTGGGGGAGATGAGCTCTAGGTGGAAGAAAAGGCTTGAGAAATAATGGAGTTTGGGAGCTGCTGCAGTCAGGCATGGGATGTGATGATACCTGTTCCTCCCAACAGCTGCGTTACCATCTTCTCCCGGGACCCACCAGTCTCCTCTCCTCTCCTCTCCTCTCCTCTCCTCTCCTCTCCTCTCCTCTCCTTCTCCATCTTCCTAAGTGCAGTGGTTTTATATATACTTTTCCATAGCCTGTGGGAAAGCGGGAGAAGGGAGAAGCTTGTCTTGCTCCAATCCTGGAAAGGAAGAAGCAGGACCACATCTCAGGGGAAGGCAAAACCATCTGCCACTCATTGCCAGGGTGCTGCAACGGTCTTCTGGGTGCCTTGGGTGAACATAGCTCATTCCTTTGGGTTTCTCACTCCTCAGTCAGAGATCTTCAGTCCTTCTACCATATTTTCTTACAGCAAGTGGCCAAGAAGATGAATTTGGATATGAGGAAAACCTCCTCGCTGTGGAAAGACCAAGCCTTGGTGGAGATCAACATCGCTGTCCTGTACAGCTTCCAGGTAGCTGAGCTGCAGGACTCACTGCAGGGCTTGGGTGAGGGCTGAGGCATGGAGATATCCGCCAAGGACAATCGTGGCTACCGATACACTCAGCTGAAACTGTGCTCTGCCTTCCTAATTTCAGGCTGTTCCAGGAGCCTGCAGTGAAATTTAATAATCTCTGTGCCCTGGATGTTGCAAAGACGGCACTGCCACAGCCTGAGCGCTGCCAGTGCACAGGGATCGCCCCGAGGGCGCGGGATCCAGCCCTTCTGTACTGTCCAACACAGGAATCGGCAGTTTTGACACCAAAACCTTGCCCGGGCTCTCCCCAGACTCACACTGAGTAGTAAGGCTGAGTAGTGAACCTGGTCCTTGCATCTACAGAGGGTGGAAGCCCTTTCCAGAGCTGGATCCTTGAGATCTGCAAGACGTGGAAGCCCAAAGGGGCTGAGCAGCAGCTCCAGTCTCTTTGTGCCACCTTGGTCCTTGCTCAGCTCATGACCAAGGACAAGAGTAACACCCATCCCACAGCAGGTCCACTCAGGAAGGCCAAGGGCTGCTTCTCAGCTGTAGAAAAAGGCATTGCTCAATGACTTTATTCTTTGGAAAGGCGGTAGCAGTAGCCACTGTGTGCCCATTTTCAATGGTGTAGTCCTATAGCACCGTGGGAGTGAGGCACTTTGAGGTCAAATACTTCTAAATATTAATAACTAAATAAATAAAGGTGAAATATGAGGGCCGCCCTCTATGACACCCTACAAGATCCTTCTGGAGGTTTCCTGGTCCATGAGCATCCTTCAGTTTTGGGCTTCCAGCCAGTGGTCACCTGTGGCTTTTATGTCTGCTGCATTTAATGCTTGACGTGCACTTTTATCCAGAGCTCTGCTTCCTGGCCATAGTCCTCCCAGCTGAAGTGTTTGGTCTGGAGTATTAACCAGCTGGAGTATTAACCAGTTATTCTGCTCTCTCCCCTCCGCTAGAGTGACAAGGTGACCATTGTGGACCACCATTCAGCCACCGAGTCCTTCATCAAGCACATGGAGAACGAGTACCGGTGCCGTGGAGGCTGCCCCGCCGACTGGGTGTGGATCGTCCCCCCGATGTCTGGCAGCATCACCCCTGTTTTCCATCAGGAGATGCTCAACTACCGCCTCACACCGTCCTTTGAGTATCAGGTACCGTCTGCGCTCTGCCTTACTGCAGTGCTGTGTGCCCAGGGGTATGACCAAGAGCAGGGTACGGGCAATGCAGCAAGAAGGGAATTGCCTAACCCTTCCACAACCATCCCTTGAGTCAGTGAATCCATGGATGTATCTAGCTGAGGATCTCCCTAATTTGGTGTAATAATCAGAACTCCCTTCTGCCCCTCCATCGGAGCATGGGACACCTTAGCCCTTAGCTTCCACCTTAGCTTGCGCCTTCGCTTGCACCTTTGGTTCAAGCAGGCAAAGCAGAGCTCTGGGTCTTCTGGATGTGCCTAATTTTCTCTGGGGTTGGTGAGTGGCTCCCCGCACTCTCCAGCTTGCAGATGGGAGCAGAGGACTTCAGCTTGGGGATCCAACACGTTCATCGGGGCTCCTGCTCAGCAAGCCAAGCCACGGGCTGACACAACGGAGCTGGAATATTTAACACTTCAGAGCATGGGAAAAAGGGCCCTAAGCAAACACACCCTCATTAACCAAACATCCCTGCTCTGGTGGTTTTTCACACAATGTGACCTTTAATCAAGAGCCCTTAAGGAACAATCAGAAAACAGAGCAGTCTGTTCATTTTTATAATCAGTCCACCAGGAACCCCGATGATTCCTGGCCCTGATTACAGACAGCAGCCTGTAAGGGCACGGAATTAGCTTCTGTGCACTCGTTTCTCTCTGCAGCTGACCCCCATTCCCAAAGAGTCTCCGAAGAAAAGGGATTTGGTTTGGGGAGGGGAAAGGATGTGTTTCCATTTTCTCCTTTCTCTAGCAGTGCGTCTTCTATTTCTGCTTGTTTATTAACACTCATTTTAGAGCCAAGGGGGTATTTGAGCAGACACTGCTACGAGCCAGAAACATTTTATTATACTGCAAGAGTCTAGGCACACTTAAATGCTCATTTACCCCAAGAGACCTGTGAGGTCCAAGGATCCAACGCTGTGAGGAGAGTCTGAGGCCAGATAATCCCTCACTCAGGAGCAGGGGGATTCGGTTTTGCGCACCACGGATACAGCGTTTCTCCAAGAGCTGAGCATTGCTCTTGTCTCTCCTAGCCGGACCCTTGGAACACTCATGTCTGGAAGGGGGTCAACGGGACGCCTACCAAGAAGAGGGCCATTGGCTTTAAGAAACTAGCAAAGTAAGTGCCAGGGGACTCAGAGAAGCCCTCGAGTGCCACGGGCTGCTCCTGCTTGGCGATGCTGCCCTAAGGATGTCTGCTAACTCCTGGGTGCCGAGTTGTGAGCCTGGATCTGAGGCTGCCAAAGGCTTTGGTTGAAAAGAGGGATGTTCAGGGAAGCATTCAAAGGGCCATTCGAAGCGAAGCCCTTTGAAAAACCCAGCAGGTCTTTAAAGGCTGTGCGGATGGGGGTGATGTATGCTGAATATTGCATGTAGTCTCTGTTCCTCGGATGTATCGCTCTCCAGTGAGGTGGTCTTCAAAGCCCAGGGGGGCCAGCTCACTTCTTGGGATTGTAGCACCTCCTTCTCCTTGTGCAGCCTCCTGGGGCAAGGAGATCAGTCACTGCCGTGCGTGGCGACGGTGCCACAAGCAAGATCAAACTCTTGCCTTTATTTTTCACTGTCTCTTTAGCTATTTGAGGAGCAGGTGTTTCTACTGGGTAGCTAAATCTCACTGCTTTGCAGTCCCACTTTGCAAGGAGGAGGAAGATGGGAATAAGGAATCTTCCGACATGTTAGAGCGCGATCAGGACTGCAGCATCCCTTGGCTTTTAGAGAAAAGCTGAGATTCAGGCTTTGTGTCCTCCCCTTGCAACGGGCTGTGCAAGCCCCCGTCCCGTGCCAAACGCTCCTAAGCTCCTGGTCAGCAGGGATCGAGGAAGGAAGCGCAATTTGGCCCCCTTGACTTGCTCCTGGCCCGAACGCCTTCCTCGTGGGCCGCTGGCAGGGAAGTTGGTGTTGGAGGTGTTGGAGGAAGGAGAGCGCCGGGCCAGCACGCAGGAGGGCCGGGGCTGCCCTGGCACCCGTGCCCAGGCTGCCAGGTGGCCCTGTGCTCTTCACAGCTTTTCCCACGCTTTGCTTTGCTGCGTGCCCACTGTCAGCGTGTTCTCACCCCTCAGTCAGCACCTGCTGCAAGCTCTTTTCCATGGTACATCTATTAAACGGGATCGGCAGCTGGGTCACGAATGTTGCTCCCTAGGCTGGCACCAGCGCAGCCGGGGCCGGTGGGGAGCTCGGAGAGATTAATTGAGCCATTGAGTTTGCAGAAACAATGGATTTTATTTGTAGCCATCGTGTGTGTGCAGTTGATAAATGCTTTTATAAAAATGTACGCCTGGCAGGTAAGCTTTTTTTTAAGAACAGCTCTGCATTGTTCCTGATGGGGGGAAGGAATTTATTCCTTTTAATTCGCCATTAATCCTGCTTGGAGCTGAGCTAATCAGCTGCACAAGTGGCGGACCAAGCCCAGCCATCCTGAGTGTTGCACCTGGCACTGGTTTTGCTGTGATCTTGCTGCCTGTTCAGGCAGGCTGGGCTGGTTCTGCCAAACCAAAGGGTTCAATTCTGCAGTCCCTCCCCATCCTGCCGCTTCCCTCCCCAGTGGTCAGCGTAAGCCCTGGAATCAGGAGCCGCTACCACCCAGGGGAACCAAAGGGGTGACATGAATATGCAGAGCCACATCCAGGAGTGATTCCATAGCAGCCAACATAAATCCCGCCTTGGAAGCGGATGGGGGGTCCCCAGAGGAGCCCTGCCAGGGGGAAGCGCTCCGTGGTCACAGTAGCCTCACACAGCCCGGAGGCAGGTGGCAACTCCACGGATGGGGCTTCTTCCCTTCTTCTCCTCCTTTTTCTTCTCCTAAGTGAATTTTTAAAGAGTGTCCAGAGCACGGGGTGGTGCTGAGCCTGCTCTCCTCAGACTTCACATCTTGCTGCCTCTGGAGAAACTTTCTAGACAGCTCCGAGCTGTCAGGGTGAATCAAGCAGCTCGTGTTGCTGCAACCACATAAGATACTTGGTGCCCTCACAGCCCCCTCAAATGCCCCCTCACTTTGCAACACAAAAACACCCAAATAGGGCAGTTTTGAAGGCAGGATGTTGGTTTAATAAACAACGTGCTCCAAATAGTCTGGGCTAGAGGCACCAGCAGGGAGTTGGGTGCTCCTATTACTCTCTTACGGGGATTTGTTCTCGCTTCCCAGAGCTGTGAAGTTCTCGGCCAAACTGATGGGCCAGGCCATGGCCAAGCGGGTCAAAGCGACCATCCTGTACGCCACAGAAACAGGGAAGTCCCAGGTCTATGCAAAAACTCTGTGTGAAATTTTCAAGCATGCTTTCGACGCCAAGGTAGGGTCTTTGCTTCCAGCTCCTGCATGATTGCACACGCCTGTGGGTAACCCAAGGAAATAAATGGGTTTGGGGCAACACGTTTGGACCTTCCCAACCTGTGTGGGCCCTCAGCAGCTCCCAGGATGTGTCCGGGTTGGTCTGCATTGCTCAGGAGAAGGCTGCATGTGATCAGCATTGCCAGTTAACACTCCCATGCGTGGTGGGACATAGATTTGTATTCTGCTTCTCAGGGGGAAGTTTTGTGGGGAGAATTGTTTATTAAATCCCTTGATGTCCCTTTCCTGGCACGGAGGTTTCTGCCAGCACATTGGCATGGAGTCAGGGATGCGTTTCCCACCCTGCGGGCGCAGGGACTCAGCGGAGCGGAGCTCTCCCCACGGAGGGACTCCCGCTAACCCCTCTGTCGCTGCCAGGTGATGTCCATGGATGAGTACGACATCGTTCACCTGGAGCATGAAACCATGGTCCTGGTGGTCACGAGCACCTTCGGCAACGGAGACCCCCCTGAGAACGGAGAGGTAGGACGGGCCGCGGGGACATGGGCAGACGGTGGCCTCTCCGCCTGGCTGTCGCACGCTGAAATGGCCCCAAACAGGGCCCGGGTGCTACGTCACCCTTGGGGTCGTGCCTATCTCTGTCCCCAGCTCTCTGAAATGGGGATATCCACTTACTCCCTTGTCAGCTGTGAGGCAAATGATGTATTAATGGGCCTGGGGCTTTGGTTCCCGTAGCCAGACTTGCAAACCGATGCTGAGTTGCAAACGCGCAGACTGATGGGCTCTGCTGTGGGTTTTTGCTTTTGTCTCCATAGAAATTTGGCTGCGCGCTGATGGAAATGAAGAATCCCAACTCCAACCTGGAGGAGAGGAAGTAAGAGCCGCACATCCCCATTCCCAGCCCAGAGAGGCAGCAGCCTCAGCGGCCAGCACGGCCCAATCCCTTGGTTCTCCTGCTCTCCGAAGGGAGAGCCAAATCCCAGCACAGGTTGCAAGTTTGCAAAGGTCGGAGGGATGAGACTGGCCTGGGGAACTGGGGTTGGAGCTGGCTGGGATCACCACGAGGGGCAATAGCACCTGCTTAGAATTCCCTGCTATAATTCCCAGCCACACACGTCCCATGGACAAGGCACTTAGGACACATCCCTATGAACCAAGATGCCCTGGAGCACCCTGTGCTTTTGCAGGGGGTCCCTAAATCCAAGCCCTGCGAGGTGGGGATGTGCCTTGCCATCCTGCAGGTCACACGTGAGTGGTGGCACTCGCACGAGCTGATCTGTCACGAGGGCTGAAAGCACAGCTGCCGGCCGACAAATACTTTTCAGAAGTGAAGAGTTTATTAAAATACCAAATCTGGGGTTCTTTTGAGTTGCCTTCTGGAATTTGAGACTGTAGGGCTGGCATTTTAAAGTTTTTTACTCTGCAGCTGTAAGAAGCAGGCGGCTACAGAAGAACAGATAAAAGCAGGAATTCACCCACAGTCATTAAGTCCTATAGCGGAGGCTTTCAAGGAGACACAAAAATAGTGCGACTTGCAGGAAGAGGGGAGTTCCCAGCTGTGTGGATGTAGGCGGCCAAAAAGGACGGAGAGAGTTTGAGAACCAAATCTATCATCTGGTACCATGCAAAAAAAAAAAAAAAATAGGGAAAATAAGAGCTGTTGTAACTTCTGGCTGGGATTTTTGTAATGCTGAGTCCGGAACTAGGACTTTGAAGACAGGGCTTGGGGTTATAGAAAACTCCCGTTGGTGAAGGAGGAGCCTCAAGCATCATCAACCAGATCCCTGCAGGGCTTGCGAGCCAAAAGCCATTAGGTTTCTAATGGCCTCATCCTTTAACGGGGACAGCTGACAAACCGGGACATGCGGGCAGCCCTGGAGGTGTCTGCGTGAGGAACAAGCTGGGGCGTTTTGCATGCGGCTCTGGCCCCAGGATCTCTTACTCTACGGGCTTGGGTTGCTCCTGCATGCGGCTGGGTGCGGCTCCCGGCAAGCCAGATCGGTTTGAGAAGGACAAAAGACAAACTGGAGCTCGGTGTTGGCTGCTCCATCACCTCTAAATCTAATTTAAGGGCCTGGCAAGGGCTTCGAAGGGCCAGGACAGCCTGTGACTTGGTTTCCTCACAGCAAAAGTGGTCAGAGTGCTGGAAAAAGTGACCTACGAGGAGAGCAAAAGGGTGAAAGTTATTTTGTCTGAACAGAAATGCAGCGTGGTAGCAGATTTCACGTATGGAAAAAGCGACTGCAAAAGGGGAAGGAATAAAATATTCCCTGCGCTCCCCACCCAGGACGGGCTGAGGGGTCACAGATCTGGACGGTAGCAAGAGAGGGTGACATTAGGTATAAAATGAAGCTTTTGCAGCACCAAAGGGCCTGGGCGAGACCACCTCGAGGCGAGGAAAGGGCAAGAAGAGGAAAGGGCAGGAGAGAGGCGGGATCGGGGCGCTCAGCAGGCTCCCAGCGCCGCGTCCTGCTGGAGCTGGTGGCTGGGCCTCTGCCCACAGCTGAGCTTTTTAGTTACGATCATGGATTCAGCTCCACGCATCCAACCCCAGACAGTTCTGCAGGGGTTCTCCAGGGATTTTCAAGGCATTTGTGCCTTGCACTGTGTGCACATGGAAGGAAAACGTAGCTCAGGGTCAGCAGGAGTGCGTAAGACGGTTCGTGCATCCCGGGGGATCGAAACGGTTGCTACAGGAGCAACGTGAGTCGGTC
>JAWLRI010000709.1:3276070-3298955 GCA_034781795.1 Crypturellus tataupa | reverse complement strand
GATCTTCAAGACCCGCTTGGATGCAGCCCTGTGCCACGTGCTCTGGGTGACCCTGCGTGTGCAGGGGGTTGGACTAGGTGACCTCTAGAGGTCCCTTCCAACCTTGGGCATTCTGTGATTCTATGATTCTATGATTCCCGTGCTTCCCAGCGCACTCTCAGGCTGTGCACGGAGCGTCCTCGGGTCGCAGGGCAGGTTCTTGGGTGCTGGTGGCAGAACCCGGGCGGGTGCCGTAGAGCCACCCAGGGCGCAGGCGCAGGGAGACGGTGCCGCGCGGCTGCGGTTGGCACCAGCTCCCGCCTCGCCCCGCAGAAGTACGTGCAGGACGTGCTGCAGGAGCAGCTGGCCCAAGCGCTCTACAAGGCGCTGAGGGAGCAGGGCGGCCACATCTACGTGTGCGGGGACGTCACCATGGCCGGCGACGTCCTCAAGACCATCCAGCGCATCGTGAGGCAGCAGGGGCAGCTCTCGGTGGAGGAGGCGGGCGCCTTCATCAGCAAAATGCGGGTGAGTCGCTCCCGCGTCCGGAGCCCTCCGCGCGCGCCGGGCTCCTCCGCGCAGCTGCTTTGGGAAAGCCACAGCTTTCCCAAATGCCCCCCTGTCCCCAAATGCAGCGCAACCTTGGGAAGGTCATTGCACCCCTTCTGCGTCCTTCCCATCCACTCTTGCCAAATGCCTGGGGACATTTGGGGGGTTTGGGGTGGTCGCCCGCAGCGCTGGAGCTTCCCGGTGCTGCAGCAAGACCAACTGTTTGCAAATACTCCTGTCCGTGTCGTTGCTCCTCACTGTCCCTCCGCCGTCCTCTGCTGCAGGATGACAGCCGGTACCACGAGGATATTTTTGGCGTCACCCTGCGTACATACGAAGTGACTAACCGCCTTAGATCCGAGTCTATCGCATTCATTGAGGAGAGCAAAAAGGATACGGATGAGTGAGTTGACACGTTTATTTCAACCCGGGTTGCTGTCGCCCCAGCGCGTGGGCTGTGGCATGGGGAAGGAAGCCTCAACTTTCTCACAAAAATGGCACTAAGGGCTGAAAAAGGCGCTTGGTTTTTGCGCTGGAAGCAGATGCCACTGCAGGGCAGTTTCCTTAGGGCTCTCACCTCACTCGGGCAGATCCCTCCGGCCTTCCCAGCTTGTGGTGCCCATCGCACCAAGGTACTCGGTGAGGAGTGGTGCCTTTCCCGTTCCAACCCGCACTGGATAGATGCAATTAGCATGGAGGGAGCAGAGTGTGGCACAAAGAGGGTAGGAAAATCGAGGCATTTTGGATCTGACAGTCCCATCCAACCACTGACGGGAAGTGAGTGGGAATGGTGTGAGTGGGTGGGAAGGGTTGCAGGACCCATGGAAAGGGAGGCTCTCCCGGCCTCCGGTTCCGGACAGCGGGTAGCTGGGACCCACCGCAGGGAGGTCTCCATGCTGAGAGCTTCATGCCCACATTGGAAAGATCTGGAGACTTCCCTTTCTTTCCACTGTTCTTTCCGTATATTCCACAAAGAAGTTGCAATTTGGAATCTTGGAATTGGTCCATAGGTTTCGGCCTCCCCCTTAATGACCCTGCAGGAAGAAGCAGGTGGTGATTAACGCATTTAACTACTGGGTTGCATGGAAAAGCACCAACAAAACGGTGGATCCCACCCTGCTCTCCTGGAAGCAGAGGGCAAAGCCCCCGCGTGGCCTCGCTCTGCACCGGCCAAGAGCTTCGTCCTGCTCTGTCCTGGCTGCGGCGTCGGGATCTGAGGAAGCGCCGGGTTGGGAAAGGCACTCGGCGGCTCCGCGCGGCTCCCGCTAAGCTTGGCCTTTCTCCCCTTTCCCTTGCAGGGTTTTCTGCTCCTAGCTGGACCCTCTGCCCCAGAGGGGATGCCAGACCCGTCCTGCTGCCCCCTCCTGCCAGAGTGCACCGGGGTTTGTGTTTCACGGACACGGCGGCTCCTTTTCCGCGGGGAATTGCCCATGGAAAGCGCTCTGTCTCTCGTCCTGTCGTTGTGTCCTGATGATGACGATGATTTTTCTTTCTTTTTCTTCCTCTTTCCCTTGCTCTCTTGTCCTGTGGCGGTTACTTTTCAGCCCTGTTGCCCTTCCCCGGATCTCCCCCCTCTAGAACACGGCTTTATAACCCACAGTGGCTCTTCAACACAAACCCACTAACGTTTCTCCCCGCCTCGCGAGGGCCTTTTGCAGCTGCGCGAAGCCCCCGCGCTGCCCGAGGGCGTCGCGGCTCGCACGGTTCCTGCTGCTCGAGCCTGGCCAGGGGTTGTTCCCTCTTCCCGCAGCTCGGCCGGGTCTTTGCATGGTCTTTGCTTTCCTTTGGACTCCGCACACGTGGGCAGGCGGCTGCTCCGTGACTCTGCGCCCGTGAGCGCTGCCTGACCCCGCGGTGCAGATGCATTTGCTTCGGGGCGAAGGCTGGGCTGCCCCGGCCCACGCTCTGCTCCTTGCTCGTAGCCACGTCCCGCACGTGGCCCCGCGCTGCATTTGCTGCCTCCTCTGCTCCCTGCTCCTCCGCGTCACCCCCAGCACCGGCACCTGCTCCGTTTGCTGCCTCCGGTCACCTCCGAGAAGCCTTTTGGGAGCCGCGAGGGCTGCAGCGCATGGGGCACCACAGAGCCGGGGCGCTTGCAGGAGAGACCGGGAATTGTCTGCGTCCTGGAGCCCTGTGCACTGTCAACCCGGAGAGCTGGGCAGGCAGCTGCCCTGCGAGCAGAGCCCGGCCCCGTGCACAGCCCCGAGAGCAGAAACCGCCTGCCAAGAGCCTCCTGGGGACGAGCCAGCAGCCTGCGCAGAGCCGGAGCCACCTGCGAGCGGCACGAGCCGCCTCCGCTCGGGACGGGGACGGGATGCGAAGGTGCCGGCTGACGCTGGGCCCTCACACCGCAGCCCCGCTGCAAGCTCCGGCCCCGCGCGCCCCTTTGCACGGCCACAGAGAGGCCAACAAGCCACGAGCGAGGTGACACACGTGTGACTTGTGCTCTGCAACACTCTGGCGGCTGCGTGGGGAACCGGGTGCTGCCCGGAACAGGGGGCACAGCCATCTCCAGGGCTGAATTTTGCTTTCAGAGGCTCCAGTTTCTGCCCCAAGACAAGGCTGGACACGAAGGAGCTGCTTGGGGCTGGCTGCCCTCCCAGGCTCTGGTGTGACCCACGCGGTCCAGGCCCCCTGCCCCATCCCGCGGCTTGGCCAGGCTGCCCCAGGGGAACTGTCTTGAGCAGCCCCAGTGCTGGGGCAGGCAGGAGCGAGCGGCCGTCGAGGCCGGCGCCGCACGGCTGCACGGCGGCTCCGTGGGCGCGCGACGCGGCTGACGGCTGCCCCGGTGTGGCCGAGCCGCGAGGGAGCAGCGCGGAGCATCCCAGCCCCACGCGGCCCTGCGGACACCGGCGTTAAGGAGCGAATCCCAGTGGCATCATCCCTACCGGGAAGCGCCATCCTGCCCCGGGGGCTTTGTGCTTCTACCCCGCTTTGCTGGCAGCGCCGCTGCAACCTGCAAGGGATCCAGGAGCTGAATTTCCTCCCTCTGCAAAGGGAGGAATGAACTCAGGCTTTGCCTTCAGCATCCCGCAAATGCAGCCCTTCCTGCAGGTGTCCGGGCTCTGCTTGTCCCTGCGCGGGTGTCCGGCTCAGGGGACAGACACTCTCAGCGCGCAGGACGGGGGTCCCTGCAAGGAGCCGCCCCTGCCCTCTGCCTCTTGCTCCGAATCCGCAGCCTCCTCTGGACGTCCCCACCGCGCTCTGCTCTGCAGCGGCTCCTCTCCCGCTCGGTTCCCAAGGACTTAACACAGGGAAGCTCTACAGCAAACACAACAGTTGATGTTCAGGATATTATCGAAGATTCTATTTTTTTTTCCCTCGGCATTTAACTCGTAGGTTTTTCAAATGTCTGTGGAAAGCTGTGTGTGAACTGAAACCTCCTGGGAAGCGGTTCCGTGTTTTCCCAGCCCACGGTGCCCACTTGCATGGAATGAACAATGAGGTTGCTCATTTGGTGCACGGGCATCCGAGGACTTCCGAGGTTTCCTCTCCCCAGAAGGTGCTTGGCCATTCGCTCTCCTTCTGTCTATTGTTATTTATGAGATACCCAGCAGACAGGGAGGAAATAAGATGACTTCTGTCACCAGGAGCAGCCTTGCGAGGACGCAGAGCCTCTGCTGTCCGTGCCGGGTAGACCTGAGCTCGCTGCGCTGGGGGCTGCTGAGCTGGTTGCCCCCATTCTGGCTGCAGAAACGGGGTTTGAGCTTGCACCGTGTCCCAGCCGCTGTCCCTGCACGTCCCGGTCCCGCTGCGAGCGGCAGGGCCAGCACCTGCCTGTGCCTGAGCTCATGGGGTTGTGGCTACGCAGGGAAGGGAAAGTGGGAAGGGAACAGAGCTGCATGACCCCATGTCCAGTCTCGCTGCGATTGCTCCATTTGTTGCTTTGTTGTTGATATTCGATGCCCCTCGCCCGCTCCGAGCTGTAATCCAGGCTCCCTCCGTCACCCCTCCTGTCCCCTTCTTGCCCGAGGGCACAGCCCGCTGCTCTGCAAAGGTGGCCACGGCCTCACGGTGCCTTGTGCTGGGAAGAGGCTCCAGAGCTCTGGAGCTGCCCTCCCCTTCCTGCCGTCTCCAGAGAGGCTCCGGGCAGCTGAGGGGAACGGATAATTTCATTTGGAACGCTGGAATAATGATGAGCAAACTTTTATCCCTCCTGTGCTGTGCAATTATCTGCCATGGATGGGGTTTTGTAAGGGGTAGGAAGGATTTGCAGGGCCAGAATCTTTTTAGATGCAGACCGGCACCCTGGCCTGTGCACGCTCACCACTCCCATGTTTTCGGGAAGCTGTGCTGGGAAGCGCAGTGGTGGGAAGCGCAGTGGTGCTGCTGCACCACTCGGTGCCTCCGAAGCCATCACAGCCCTCCGATCTGCACCCCTGCGGGAGCCGCACAGAGCTCCCGGCAGTTTTAGAAGGAGAATTATATGATCAAAATGAAATTTTGCTCACACTTTTGCTGGGGAGCAGCTCTCGGATTCAGAATTGCTCCAATAACTTTGATTGCTTTGATAGTCCGGGAGAGGCGTGCGGTCCCTTTGCAGAGCAGATGGAGACACGCTTCCAAGAGCATCAGCCTGGCAGTAACTCTGCCGCTGTTACAGCAGTTAGAACACGGCCGGTGCCGCCGGCTCCTGAAAACCGGCTCCCAAACTGGGACCAAGCGAGTGCAGGAGCAGCAGCAGCAGCAGTGGCAGTGGTGTCTGCGCCGCAGCGTTTCCACGTGCATCAATGAGCGGCTGCCCTTGCCCACGATGCATGGATCTAGCAACCATGCGGAACCTCCTCACCGCAGGGAAGTGCAAGCTCCAGCTTCTTCCGTGTGGCTGTTTGTACTTAGCAGGAATTCAGGAGAGCTGGAGAAAGCTAGTGGGATTGCTGCTTTGAAGCACTTGGTTCCACGAGTAAAACTAGAGAGAAAACACAAGTTCCTCACTAGAGAAGGAAATCTGCTCGATTTTGGTGTGGGTACAAAGGCAAGTCAGGAAATATTTGAGCATGGTAATGCACACGTGGCTTCTTCTCTGGCTGTGCCAGGAATGAAGCAGGGGCTTCCACCCCTAAAGATGTTACCAGTGAAGTCTGTGAGGGAAGTTTGAGCCGCTGAAATCCCAGGGAAGCAGAACCCCACGGCCGGGAGCAGAGAGGTGGGCGCGTGTCCCGCCGCCACCGCCCCACTGCAGGGAGGAGGCTCCTCTGCCTCCTCTTTGCTGTGTCTGGGGGACCAGGCGGGGAGGAACTGCTCCAAGAGCAGCAAGTCCCGATGTGCAAGTCCAGGAGCCCCTGTCACCCAGGGCCACGCAGCTCTGCCCCGTCCCCAAGCGGTTCCCTTTGCATCCCGGGTATTCCAGCGCTCCCGGCTTGGAGCAGACGTGGCCAGGGCTGCGGTGCCAGGACTGGGGCAAAGCATGTGGCGCTGTGCAAGTCTCTGTGATACGTCAAGACAGAAGGACCTTAAATACGGGAAAAATCATCCACAAGATCAACAGCCGCAGGGCGTCTTTGGGTGCTGTTTTCACCCATTGGTTTCAGCCAGGAAAAGCAAAAACAGAAATCTGCAAATACTTTGAGGATGCACTAAAATAAGTTAAAAATCACCGATTCGTTTGGGGGGGGGGGGGGTCACTTGTTTAACAGGGGAAGCCGCCTTCTTCTTGTGCAAATTGTCCTTGAAAATGTCCTCGAGCTGCAGAACAGGGAAGTCTTTTATGTGGCCCCCAAATTTTGTTTTCATTCAAGGTCTTGATCTTCCACTCTGAAAACCTGCATGTGCTTTCGGATTATTCATTACATTCAAATTCCTACAAGAACTCAACCACTTTGTCTCAGAAAGAGCCACAGGTCAGAATATGCAAAACATCCCGACTGGAAACACTTTATTGTAACACTTCAATAACTGACTTCCCTCTCCTTCAAAATAATGGGGAAAATGCGTGAAAATATCAAATGTGTTTGGCTGAAATGGAATATTTTATCCCTGCGATAACTGGTAATAGGATTTTAAAATGCTACAAGGGCAAGAAAACTGCCTGCATATAAATGTAAAATAAAAATGCCCCCAAGCACAGGCATTAGAGCTACTTGCATCCAAACCTGCTTTAAAAAAAAAAAAAATCTGTGTGATTGTGATATGGGATCATGTCTTAACAAAATGCGCTTTAGAGCACTCGGCAGGCTGTCTGCAAGCAGGAAAGCGACGCTTCGGCATCTCCTAGTGCCCAGCATTGAAGTGACGGCTTCGTAGCCAATGAAATTCAATGCAAAAAAATAAAACCCCCGCTTTTCCAGGAATCTACAAAACAGCCAAATGTCCAGTATTCCCAAGGCTCTGTGTGCTCTGTTGTCCCAAGATGCCTTCAGAAACCCTGGGCTCTGTTTGCTTGCTAAAAAAGGGCTTGCGAATATCAGCGGTTCATTTGCCTGGTCCGCAGCAACATCCGGAGGGTGCCTGGGTTTTCCGTGATTCCCCAGGTAGCAGAGGAGCAGAACAGGATGATGTTCAGCCAGGACTCATTGCTTGCTAGATTGCATGTCGTTAGAAACAGCAGTAGCGCTGCCAGCTGCCCAGGGAATTTGATATTCTGTGCCAATTTTTGTAATAGGAACAGGGATTCGCTCCCTTTATTCCCTTAGACGCCTTGGGAACGTGCAAGCCTCAAAGGCTGCTTGGTTGGTGGGCTCTCTCGGTGGCCTTTTTCCTGAAGATCAGAGGTGACACAGGGGCCCTGTGAAGGGTGGCAGCTTTGGGGCATGCAATTCCCAGACTTTCCGTCCTCGAGGTTTTCCTAAAAGCTCAGACGTGGGTAAATCCCGCCCTGCTAGATGGGACTCCGGCGTCTCCCTGCTCTCTGCTTCTCCTGCTCCTTCCTCCCTCCTCTCAGCACCTCCTCATGTCACCGTGCCTTCACCTGGGTATAAAACGATGCCGTCGCCGGCACATTGACTCTGCTCCCATTTTGCATCCCGTAAGACCGGTCCGTTTGTAGGGGGTAGTTTCTTTTGCAACTTTTACTGTGATTCCAAGGTAGGTTTCTTCCGAGGAGCACAGGGGTGGCGACAGAGGGAGCAGGAACGAGCAGGAGCCGGATTTGACCATACCAGTGCTTTAAGCAGTCAGAAACACGTTTTTTCCCCTACCTCCGAGCTCTCAATGCTGCTAAAATCTCTGCCATCCGTCCAACGTACTCCAGCCCCCTCTCTCGGACTGACTCCAGCTCTGTTTGCGAGATCCCCATGTTGTTCCGAAGCATGCACCTCTCCTCTGTATAGTCCCCATCTTCTGATTTTACGGAATAAAATACTTATGCCTGTTTGCATCACGGTCGAAATAAAAACAGCGAACTAAAACCTGGTGGGCTCCGCTCTTCTCTACAGGATGTCCATGTTGAGCGGTGTCTCCTGAGGTCTCGGCCTTACTCCGTTTGTCTGAATGAGGGTTAATAAATAAACAACGGGCGGGATGGCGGCAGCAGCATGGTGCTCGCTCGGGTGCCACCACACAGGCCTCAGGGGACGGGGGACACCCCGGAGGCCTTGCCCCGCCTCAGGCTCGCGCTCATCAGTGCAGAGGGGGCAGCCCCGGTCCCACCAGCCCTCCCGGTGACATGGGGGTCCCCTGTCCTCACCGGGACGAACGGGTTTTCCCTCTTGGATGCGGGATCCACCGGCTGCTCCTCATGGCCGCCCCGGGCGGGCCGGTAAACACGCAAGATGGCGGCGGGGCGGGAGGCCGGTTCGGCGGATTCGGCCGGTTCGGTCCGTTCGTCCGGGCCGAGCCTCGCGGAGCTGCCGGGGGAGCTGCTGGAGCTGATCCTGTGCTGCGGCGCGCTGGGCGCCCGCGACATCGCGCGCGTCTCCTGCACCTGCCGCCGCCTGCGCGACGCCTGCCCGCCGCACGGCAAGGTGTGGCGGGAGCGATTCCGCCTCAGGTGGGCCCCGCCGCCGCGACGGGACAAGCCGCGGGGACAAGCAGAGGCCGTAGGGGCTGGTTCGGACCCGCCGGACCCCCCCGGGGCCTCCCCGGGGCCCCGGTGAAGCGGCGGCTCCGGGCCCGACCCGCCGCGCGGGGCCGCGGCCTGTGCCTCCAGCCGCTCCTGCTCCCAGGCCGTTTCTACCTGGGAAAGCGGTTTTTTTATCCCAAAATAACGCGTTGTAGCCGTTACTGCGGAGTAGCCGCGTTTCCCTGGCTCTTCCTGGCCTCAGAATGCAGAGCGATTTGGTTGTTTTTCAGCATTATGTAACTGCAAGTGTGAGGTATTTGCGTCCTCCCCCGTTAATAAAATATCTCCATGTGTAGATGCAGGTGACTGCACGCCGCTTGCTCAGCTGATAATAAACTTTATACAGTATTTTCTTACAGGAACACAATAGTGACGCCACATTATTAGGAAAGGTGCTGCCTCTGATGGCACCCAAGCTCTGAAAGTAGGTTTTCAGTTCACCTACCTTGCCGTGCCGCCTCCTAAGCTATAAAATCACTTTTAGCTTTTGGACTTCCACGCTCAGAGAAGCAAGCGCAGCTTTCTTCTACAAGAGAGGATTTTTTAATGTCATACGTTAAAAAAATGAACTGCGGAAGCACTTAGCTGCTGTGATTTGATTTCAGAATTCTGTTTTCCTCCAGTAGATGTTGCCACCAGCAAGCACATTAGAGGGAGATCTATTTTGTGCAGCCTTTTAATTAGACCCATAATGTAGTAGGAATTGCTTAGGACAATGAATTCTCACTCTGGTGGATGACAAGTTAGCTTAAAAGCAATCCATCTTTTGGCAATCCTTTTTTTTTTTTTCATTATTATTATGAAACAGCATCTTTTTTATAGATGTGATGCCTGTGTTTATTTTTATGAAGCTTTAGAGGAAATCCCAAAAGTGCATAGGATATTTATTCTTTGCAAGGCCTGGAAAACGATTCTTTCAGAGGTTTCCTGTTAATGTTTGCTGTTGACAAGCATCGAAAGAGATTATTTTTAAATAGAGAAAAAACAGATGACATCAAGTTGGATTTAGACTTTGATGTTTGAGTCAGTCTTTGCATTAACTTATTAAATTGCATTACAAAGTGTATTTTGCCGTAGCTACTCAAATCAAATGGTTAAGTAAGGAATGTTTCACAGTTCTGGATGTTCTCCGTGGTGTTGAAGAGTTAAGCAATGAGCCTGTTCCTCCGTATTTTGTTGCATAGGTGGCCATCGTTGCTGAAATACTACAACCAAGTGGACGGGGTTAGCTGGCTTGAAGAATACAAAGCGCGGCACAGGGCTGGATTAGAAGCCCAGAGGATTGTAGCTTCATTCTCCAAAAGGTTCTTTTCTGAACACGTAAGAATTTGCTTTGTATGTTTGTGATACTGTAGCTCTTTGTGTTTAGTACTTCTTGGTGTTCATCTTCCTTTATTTCTTTTTCCTCCCCATCTTTTCAGCTATTCAATCAGAAAATTCTTAGTGAGAATGCTAGACTATTAGCCAAAATGGAAGAAAGAGTCCAAAATCCAAGGCAGCAGCTGTGCAGAGTCCAAACCGCACTCTGCATGTAGCACTCGGCTGTTCCTGGCGCTCTCGGGGCACACGTAAAACTCTCTGCCCATTGCCCCATGCTCAGACCTGCCTCTAACAACTCAGCAAACTCTGAGGTTTGGTTTTGCGTCCGTAGCCCATCAGTTTACCTTGCTGTGGATCTTGTGCAAGGGTTTGCTCTACTGTGACTTGTCCAAACAGATCAAAGGCACAATTATTGCACTGAATTGGAAAGTCTGTTGTTTAAAATCTTTACCTAGCCACAACACCAAGATATTTTTGCATTCAGTTTAAAAAAAGTGCATATTTCATCTCTTATTTTGCATGTGGGACAACTGTTATTTCTGTTTGCCAAACTGTGTGTTTTAGGTAGTTGTACAGTTTGGGTCAATTAGGGACTCCCTGCAGTAGCAATCTGCTCAGCCAGGGAGGGTATGTAGAGGTTCAGTTGCCTGCAGGCAAAAGCTGATTCTACCTTAAAATTGCTTTCAGCATCAGCGCAGCCTGTGTGGGACCCAGCACGCCTGGGCACCTCTGTGGGAACACTGGCTGCTCTGGTAGCTCTCTCATGTCATTAGAGGCCGCTCCTGGGTCCCTCAAAGCATCCCCACAATAAATTCATGGAGTACTGCCCATGGTGGACTGGATATTCTGAAGATCAGAAATATATATATGTATTTAAATGCCATAGAAAATTGGTTTTGCAATTTTTAATGAAACTGTTATTTAGAGAAGAATCTCTCGTGCTATTTGTAACTTGGTGTGTGGTTTGACAGGTCCCCTGCGATGGATTCAGTGACATTGAGTCTCTCGGATGTCCAAGTCATTTCTTTGAGGATGAGCTTATGTGTATCCTCAACATGGAAGGAAGGTAAGAAAAAGCAAGAGGGATTTTATAGTGGAAGGGATCTCCTTCCTCTGTCAAGTTGAAGGAAAATTCTACTCTGCTTGGCTTCAACCTCTGAGATTTTTTGTCACTCTTATAAACCAATATACTCGAGATTGCTGAGGCTCAGAGGCATTGCTTTGTGTTTAGTTTCAAAACAGATTTAATATTCCCAGAAGAAACCGCGTAAAACTGTCTACAAGAAGGAGATTCTCTAGCTTTACGTTGCTGTCTTCTGCCTGCTTGTTTCCTTGCAAGTGCACGAGGTCTCTCAGCATGTGTTCCCTGTGCCTTCTGCTCTGCAGTAGCCATTATCTTAAGGAACTCCTGGGATGGGGGATTTGTTATTTGGTTTTTTTTGTTGTTGTTTGGTTGTTTGGTTTGTTTCGGTTTACTCGCATCAGTGTGTGGAACTGATTTACAACATGTTCCCAGAGACAGTTCTGTTGGCATAACTGAAGGGGTGACTTGCTGCAGCAGCACAGGAGAGAAAACAGGAATATTTCAGTCAGTATTGCCATCATAAATCCCTGTTTTCCGACTTTTTTTTTTTTTTTTTTTTTTTTTTTTTAACTCCTCCTCTTGCTTTTTTTAACTGTAGTAAGCTGGTACAATTTTTATGACAAAATAAACAGGGTAGTTTAATTGAGCCACTGCAAAATTTGCACTGCCATAAATTATTAAGATAGATGTAATGCCAAGGAGGTAAATAAAATTTCTGGGTCTCTTCCACCTTGGTTTTTACCATGGTTAACCCTGAGCAATACAAGTCAGTGGTTCATTTGAAGGTTTATTTTTTCCTGTTAGTAGCATGCAAACCAGGCTGCTTCCACTGTGATATAAAGCAGCAATAGATGGCTCTTAATAGAGCCTAATAGCCTTGATTAAAGGGGCTGTTAGTAGAGCCTGAAAAGGCATCAACTGGAATGACAATCATCTCATTTTTGCATTTTTCACATCCATTTTGTGAATTCTCTATTTAAACTGGGATTAAACATCTCTCATTTGACAACTGGTTAAAAAGCTTTTGAGCCTTTGCACTAGCCAAATGCCTCCCCATAAAGCAGAATTGATGCTAATTACACCCTGATTAGGCTGTAGTCATTGCCATTCGGGAGCGTTAGGCTAAATCATTTCCCTGGAAGGTATCCGAATAAAGCACTTGTCCCCATTGAGCATCCCAATTTATTGGAAGAGCATAAAGTGTTATGAGATTTGATTGTTTTCCTGTCTAGCAGGATGGAGAAGACTGATCTGACCCACAGTCTGGAGCAGAGGAAAGGCAAGCAGGGGAAGAGGGATGTCTCTGAAGAAGTAAATTGGACTTCTTTCAAAGACATGGCACTAGCGGTGCCTAGGAACCTGTGTAACGCTCCATTTTGGTGCCATTCCTGACTATTTGGTGTAAAAGTGTGAGGTATGGGGTAACTCATTACTAAGGGCCAGGGAGTGTCTAGCTGGAAGTGCCTCTCCGCTGATCTGACGTGTTGGGGGATCTCCCCAAACATTCCCTGCGTGACAGCCAGCTCTGCAGCTCGCTCCTGGCCTCTCTGCCATTGCCTGTTAATTATCAGCTCTAAGGCTTTGCACTGCATGATCTGCAAGCAACTGTTGATCTCTTAATGGCCTTTCAGAATAACAGGATTTCTGCTCTAGGGATTTTTTTTTTTCTTCTTTTGAATAACATTGTATCTATATTCATGACTGTCATTGACTTAACTGTAGGAGGGTATTTTCAGACTGTGTTCCAGGCTCTGTGATCCAGAGTCAGGCAGAAGATAATGTTTTATGAATAAAATACGGGATTTTAATCAGATACTCCTGAGCTGGTTTAACCAGGATCTGTGCTATCTCCCGTGAGACTGTGTCTTCTCAAAAAATTATATTAGTGAGAGGATGAAAATTGGAGATGGCAGGAGCAATATTCTGTAGATATCTTAAGGAATGTTTATGTTAACAGTGAGTTTGCTCTTAACATAGCAGTCAGTCCTATTTGGAAAAACAGTAGTCTAAATTGTACGCTGGCATTCACTGGAAAAGTTAAACCAAATATTTATCCTTAAAGTGCTCATTTATGGCAATATTTTTTGTACTTAAATATGCAGGAAAGGTCTCACCTGGAAGTACTATGCAAAGAAAATCCTATACTTCCTACGGCAACAAAATATATTAAAAAATCTGAAGGAGTATCTTCAGCGTCCTCCTGATCAACAATCATTTTTGGAGGGTGAGTGTTTTTTTCTGGTAGAAAGCCCATGAAGAGCACTTAATGACAGTTTTCTGTCGCTGTTGTGCTCGTCATGCAGCTCTGTGACTTTCAAGATAGTGGAGAGGAGATTACTGAGGTGGTCAGAAGAACAGGAGATTACACGTGTAGCATCAGAAATCTTGAGGCAAAACATACGCTTTCTGAAGTGAAATTACTGCGTTTTAGTTTGAGGTATTTGCTCTTATATATTGGGTTATCTTACACCTAATATACAAGCTAAAAAGGAGAGCTGTTGTGTTCTGCAACATTTGCTCATCATTCTTTGCCACGGAGCTGCAGTTTAGGGTAGATAAAAGCTAAACAGAGACCTGAAGTCCTCTTTCTCATGTGGTTTGTTTTTTCCAGGTGCTGTTTTAATTGACCAGTACTGTAACCCTCTCTCAGACATCTGCTTAAAAAGCGTCCAGGTGCAGGTCGATGACATTGTGGACAAAGTGCGCTGCGTCCTGCGGACAAAGCACCCCAGGCACCCTAGCCTGGCTCCCACGGCAGGTACTGTCCCCAGCCCGTGCCTTAGAGCGGGGTGTTCCGCAGGGCTCTGCACACAGGGACACAAGGTGACACAACTTGCCTGTTAGCAAATTATTGGTGTCCCCAATTCCCTTGCAAAAGCAATCTGCCAGTTGCTTAACTATGGTGCAGGTGACATCTGTTCAGCCACAGTACATCAGGACTGTATGTTCATCTCTTGGGTGACAGACAAAAAATTTGGGGCAATGTTCATTTACCCCCAAAATCTTAAGCAGTCCTGATATGTAGCAAGAGAAAACAGGGCTGTGGGGCAACCTCTTCTTTTCTGCAGGTCTTAGGAAGTTAGCCTCAGTAGAACAGATGTGTGTGTGAAGATCTCCAAAAGTCAAGCAGCCTCTTGCTGCTTGCTTTGCAAAAGCATTCTCTGTGTTTGCTCTCCCTCAAGGAGAGAACAGATGCCTGGCTGCAGCTGTGGATGTCTGAGGTGGCCAACCTGGGACTTTTGAGCAGTGAAAATGCACCTCAATCCACGTGATTCGTGATGTGAGGCTTGGTGCATCAGAAAGGCTTTATGCGCTTGTTTTCTCAGTCTTTATCGCTCTGTGTGTCTTCTTTAGAAGAGGTCCTGGTTCCAGAAGTGGAGCTTCAGCGGCAGGTGCTCGATGCTATGAATTGTGTCCTGTATGAGCAGCTTAAATACAAAGGAAATGAGCTGGATTACTATAACTCCCTGAATTCCTACATTCACCAGGTATGTGTGTGTTAGGAGAACGCTAGCAGGCTGCCACCCTGAGGCGTTTGTTGGCGACTTTATGTCTAAATGCAGTCAATCAAGTTGTTTTCTCTCAAGAGAATAATTTGCTGTAAACTCAACATGACTTCATCATTTAGTGCTTGTTCTGTCAATCTTTGTGTTTTCATGTTCTATATTTGCGAAATTGGACCTTTCTTTGCTTTTTTGTGATCTCTTTTTTTCTTAACTTCCCCCCAGGTTTTGATTCGCAGGACAGGAATTCCCATCAGTCTGTCTGTGCTTTATTTAACAATTGCCAAGCAGCTGGGAGTCAAACTTGAACCAGTCAACTTCCCCAGCCATTTTCTGCTGCGATGGTGTCAAGGGAAGGAGGGGTGAGTGATCCACTAAGTTTCAGAAGTTGTGTTCACGCGAATAAAAACCAGAAATCATTTACAGCTCGGTACCTCTACCAGAATGTTTAATTATTTTCAATCTACAGTTAGAAGCGGTGCTGAGGAAAAGAGCAAACCTCTGAAAAAGTTCTCCCAGAACTCACCTTTGCTTTTAACGAACTGTAACAGATTTTCTGAGGGAAATAACAGCAATCATGTGGTAGTGTTTTTCCTATGTAATAAAATTATGAAACACTGAAGGAAAAAGGGTACTGACTTCCCTGAACCTTTTGTACAGAACATTTGCTAGAGGTCGTTGCTGTTGTGCTGTGCACTCACTCAATCCTCTGAATCAGCACAGGAAATCTCTGACCTGGTCTCGGTTTAATTTAGAGATCTCTATTTTGTGATGATATCAGTCTAATTCAGAGCAGTGCTTTAGACTTTGTCTGCCCCTTTTGAGGCTGTGCTGCAGACACCATAGACATGGGCTCCAATTTTGTGTAATTTGGTGTAGCAATAGATACATAAAACCTGAAAGCATTTGGAGACTTGGCATGATGGAGTGAAGAAGTGCGTTTAACTGCTCTGTGTTTTCCCAAGAGCAGAAATAGAGAATCCTGCTTTACTGAGAGGACCCCTTCTCTCAGTGCCACTTCCTTGGTGTTTTTTTAGGAGCCCAAATATTTTTGACTACACCTACATCGATGCCTTCGGCAAGGGGAAGCAGCTGACAGTGAAGGAGTGCGAGTACCTCATCGGGCACCACGTGACAGAGGAGTTCTACGGAGTAGTGACATCCAAGGAGGTGCTACAGCGGATGGTGGGGAATCTCCTAAACCTCGGCAAGCGGTGAGTTGGCCCTAGGAAGTGTCTGGCCTAGAATTAGCCTGTGAAGAGGAACCCAAAATGCACTGTCTGCAAAGCCAGTGCTGGTTCTTAACAATATCTGTGTGCTTTAATAGTATATCAGTCATGCCAAATAATCTCTTGAGAACTGTGAACACTGGGCTGCAGTGCTTAGTTGCTCGTAATCGCCCGCAGCAGTATTGTGCGGAAGTGAGAATATTTAGTAACACTTGTTTCCTTTGAGGAAAATAAATAGATGACTTTTTCCATGCGAGAAGCTGGTAAGAACTGTAAAGGGCCATCTGCTGTACCCTTGAGTGCAGAGCCCTTCCTTACGATCAGGTGGACAGCCTGTGCTCAGGGGAATAATTTCAAAGGAACTGTTGTTGGGTGTTTTGGGGGTGGTGGGTTTTTTATTTTTTTTTTTCCAAATGCACCTTTTAATCACTCTTTGAAGTAGGTTGAAATTGCAGAGTAAAAGAGTTACTTTAGTTGTAGTTAAGCAAGATGGGGCAGGAAAAAAACAGTTTTTGAAAGAAAGTGAACATAAGACTTGGAGAGAGCCTTCTCTGAACAGGATTATCTGCCTAAGTAGAGAAGTGGGAGGGTATAGCATCATTTTGGTGGCTCTCTATAGGGTTGACTACTAAAGATAGGGGTTGGGGAGCTAGCCTTACAATTGAGGTTTTTTTACTGGCAGAGAAAGCACTGATCAGTCTTACCAGCTCCTGAGAGACTCGTTGGATTTGTACCTGGCCATGTATCCGGACAACGTGCAGCATCTAATGCTCCAGGCAAGACTATACTTCCACCTGGGAATCTGGCCGGAAAAGGTACCTCATCAGTTGGCTGTATGTTTTGCTGATAGGCTAAGCACTATTAACACTGGTTATTGATTTTCAGACTACATCAGCTTACGTTATAGTCTGTCACAAGTTATTTCTGTAATGAATGCAATAGAATGAGTTATCACACTTCAGAGAATCGATTTCTGCTCTACGAAGCAGGGAAAGAGGATGATTCTTGCTTGCACTAGGGGAGACCTGAGAACAGCCTGGAGTCTGAGTCATAAGTTGTGATTTACTGTCAGAGTCTGACAGTTTATCCTGAAGCTGCTGTTGTGGACCTCAAGCTAAAGCTGTGAGATACAAGAGCATTCGAGGTGGTTTACGGCTGGACTATAGTGGTGGGAGAGCTCTTGCTGGAATCTGGCAAAAAGAGTGATTACCTGTCTGTAAAATTCATAAGAAGTTACCTTCTACAAGCAGGACCAGAGCTGTTCTTGAAGACCTTAGCTACATAATCAGTGATGGTTCTGGAAAAAACAATGTTTTTCTAACGCAGAGGCTGGCTGTTCTTCACAGCAGCTCTCATGCCCTGATGCTCCAACACTGTACCAGAGGGTGTTGGTAACCTGGTATTCTGGTTCTGCTGGTTTGGTGTTTTGTGGATGCTTAAAAGTTGGTGTTCTTGAGACACCTGGAGAGAAGCGACTTCAGTCTCTTGTTCTTTGTTTCGCAGCCCAGATAGTTTATTTGCACTTCCCTCTCCTTTGCTACTGCTTATCATCTTCTGCCACTCTCTCCCAGAAATGTTGAGGAAATTTTTTAAACTGAATTGTTTGTCCTCAGAAACAGCAAAATTATTTGGAGTTGTTTCATGGCAGCAATTTGGGAGCCCAGCAATAGCTCTTACCGTCTTGGGAGCCTTGAAATGGTCTCTTCATGCTTTATAGTTGCAGAATGTGATGTGATTAATTTGTACGGCTCTAGTTTTGGGGAGTTGCTTTGCCAAACAGTGACCTTCCTGGGAAGCAGGAAGCTTTACAAATTGCAAAAAGAGAGCTGTCTGCAGCTGCTTCAAGCTGAGCAAGTGTGAGGACCTGACTCCTTGGGACAGTGTAGCCAGAGCCGAGATCCGCAGTCCAGTGTGGAGAACTCCCACGTGGCTGACCTCTAGACCCAGCTAACTTCATGTATCTGTATGTGCTTGTAAGTGCAGGGTCCTGTTCTGAACCTGTCTTCTCGTTCTGGTTGCTGAAGGTTCTGGACATCCTGCAGCACATTCAGGCTTTGGACCCATCCCAGCACGGGACCGCGCGATACTTAGTTCAGCACACGCTGGAGCACATCGAGCGGCGCAAGGAGGACGTGGGCCCCGAGGTGAAGCTCCGAGCAGACGAGAAGCACAGAGAGGTCTGCTTCTCCGTCGGGCTGATCATGAAGCACAAGAGGTGAGCTGCTCCACACCTTCCCTGTGCTAGCAGGCTGCACTGTAACAAGTGCAAAATGTTTGTTCTCACACTGATGGAACATGAGTTTATCTGCCAAGAAGGTGTCTGGAAAAGAAAATGCCAGGCACATGCGTCTGTTAAATATCACTTAGAAAAAAGGAAGCAGAGTGCTCTGTCTCTTGGGAGATGGAGCACATTGGCCGCTGTTTGCTTGCAGAGAGGTTTGTAAGGTGACTCACCTGAGCCATCATGTGTCGTGTAAGTAGCATTTCCACAGCACAAAGCTCTTGGAAAGCATCAGCAATCAGTTAATGAGCTGCTGTGGTTTCTAGAGGACTGGTGGAGCAGAAGCGACTTGGGAAGCTGTGGTGGGGCTCATGAGGTAGCTCAAAAATCTTGCCTCCTGGTATTACTACCATCTTCTTCCCCCGCTGCACAGATCTGCTATGTTCCTGCATGTCCTGCTCTGCAGGGGTGATGTGCCAGCACTGTGACACCTTGGCCTCTGCTCTGACTCAGCGAGACCATCTGGAGCACATTTTAGGGTGTCAACAGTGATGGTCGTGATGCAATTAATCACTTAAATGTTGTGGAAGTAACGCTGGCCTTGTGCCTAGGAGTTCGATATTGGGGTTGGCACCAGAGCAAAAGTACTTGCACAACGTGAAAGACTGGTTTGTTCTCTCCTTCTTTGTTTTTCTGTTCTCCTGGCTGCTGATATCCCAGTCTTATATCTCGTGTTATCTGGTTTTCTTTTGTCCTCAACTGTTCGTTCTGTTTACCCAGTTACTCCTAACCATTCCCCCCTCTCCCCAAGGCATCCAGAGAGAAACCCACCTCTTGCACTGTTTTTTCCCTGCTGCATCTTGTGGCCAATCTCCTGGGAGGCTTCTAGCCTGTTTGTGCTCAATGACTCCAAGGAAAAGAGGTGCCTCGGATGTTTTCATGGTCTTTGTGTTGTATTTTTTTTTTAATTAGATATGGCTATAACTGTGTGATCTATGGCTGGGATCCCACCTGCATGATGGGGCACGAATGGATCCGGAACATGAACGTGCACAGCCTTCCCCACGGCCCTCACCAGCCGTTCTACAATGTGCTGGTGGAGGACGGCTCCTGCAGATACGCTGCCCAAGGTGAGCAGGGGAGTCTCCTGTGTCACACAGTCTGCACAGAAATACAGTTAGCTCTTCAGTGATGAGTATTTGACCTGTGTTAGTGAAAAGGATGTGCCCTGGAAGGAATCCTTAATGATCACCCCTCAAGTTTGAAGCATAAGATGAAAGTTAAGATTATTTTGAGGCAGAAAGGAAAATGATCTTGAACTAATGGCCTGTGTGCTCTCGAGGAGATAGTTACTGCTGGGAAGGAAAGCTGAGGACCACTTTGGTGTAATCTCTCTTCCTGTAGAAATGCATAGTTTATGCCATAAAAGCCAATCGTATCCAAAGCACAATTGCTGCTTTTAAAAGCCCTGTTTCAACTTTAGCCAAATCTGTGAAATTTCTGTGAAACTGTAGTTGTGCTTTGGCCAGAACCTCAGAACAGGGTCTAAGGAGAGAGTGTGTGGGCTTTCCTCATCAGGGCTTGCACTGTGAGACATCCCGGAGAGCGGGCTGTGGGGCCGTTAGTGCCACCTCTAGCGAGAATGGGACAGAAGGAGATGTCCCGTCATAAATGCCAAGAGGTGGAGAAATCTCTGTTGCCCATTTTTAAAGCAACACACTGTTTGAAAACAAATGAAAAAAATGCCATCCTCACCAGAGTCTTCTGTCTTGTATTTGAGTCTGTCTTGTGTTTGTTCATCCCTGTGGAAGAGAAAATACAGAAACTTTTAATGCTGGGAGAAAAAAGTAACACATTTGAGTTCTTTCGCTAGAGGGTGCTCCCTAGCACTTCCTGATCTGCTTGTGAGAGCAGGAGGTGGCTTTGCGGGAGGCTCCACTGCTGTCTTCAGAGGTGTAAAGTTTGCAGGTTTGTCTGTTTTCTTGAGCTCTGCCTTCTGCTCAGTAGTCTAAAAAGATAGCATGGGGACACAGAATATTGCTCAACTCAGCCCTATTGCTCATACTAGACAGCTTTTACCTTCTTAGTCTTACACAACTCATGCACAACAGATATGAGAATGTGCACTGCAGTGAAAACAAATTGGATGATTTTCAACAAGTGCTTCTGCAGCTGAGTCATCTGTTCTGATTTCTTCTATTATTTTTTCCCTTTAATCCCCAATTGTCTCTAGGCAAGTGCAGTGCTGGCTGGTTCCAGAGTATAGCATATTTTAGCCGAGCTGTAGGCTGGCTCTGCTGTCTCTGTGGCTTTTGAGAGTTTTGATATCTCTTGAGGAAAAAGAAAGAGTTTTAACCTTGCTTACTGAAACCTCCCTGCCTGTCTGTTAAGTATCTCCTCCTAAATACATACTCAGGTCATTTGGGAATTGTGTGCTTTGTAACAGGCTTTGGGGAAGGAATGTTATTTTTGACTGGAAGACTCTCAAATCTGTGTGCAGAGCTTCAGCTGACCAGCTCGGAAGTAATGCCAAGGGACTGTACTTGGTGTCTGAGTCTTTCCTGTAAATTCATAGGTTCAGCTGCAGCTAATCCCAAAACACGTGTCCTGTGCAGTGAATTTGGTATCGCCCTTGTCCTCTGCTGCCTTTCTTGTGCTGTGCCAGCACAGGGCAAGTAGCTGGGGCTCAAACCTGCTGCTGGGGCCGTTTCTGTGGTTCCTCCCTTGCAGTGACACCCGTGTCCGGCCTCCCTGTCCCCGCTCGTGGTGTTGGTTGCTCTGTCCACAGCCCAGCACCGTTTCCGTGACGCTTATCAGAGCACAAACAGCTTGGTGCCCTGGTGCTGTGCAAGAACAGCACTTTGCAGGGTCGCAGGAGCTGCTGAGGTGCTTCGTTTTGGTGCTTTGGGCTGCACACAGTGGTGCTACCAGAGCTACCTCCTCAGAGGGCTGTGTGGGTTGACATGGCTCGCACGTGCTCCCCAGTGACTTGGATTCATCTCACATCTGTTAGCCTGGAATTCCACTTTCCATGGTCCTTCTCATCCCTGCACCTGCCTTGTGGAGAGGTCAGGCTTTGCCTTTGGCTGGTTTGGTGTTTACCTGCGTTCCTGGCACCGTGTTGGGCCTGCTGCAGAGCGCCTGCCCTTGGGACTTGCTCCTGGGTCACCTTTGCTTTTAGTGCTGGTGTTTTTAAGCATTGTTTAACTGCTGCATTTAATCAGCTGATACCTTTCTTGCACAGAGGAGGAGGTGGACTGCTCTGGGAAAGAATCAGCCTGCTCTTCTTAAGGATTTTCTCTTACTGGGAGAAGTTTGGGTTTAGAGAAGTTAATTTAGCCGTGTGAGGCACGTTTGATATCCATGCTGGTGGCTTAGAGGGACAAGGTACTCCAGGCTTCTCCAGCAGGACAGCTTCGTGCAGTTGGCTGTGCCTGGAGCATGTGAGAAAACTCTCTGCTTGGAATTGATCCCCCATAGGGTTGGCAGATCAGAGCTCAATGCTACAACCTTTTCCAACTGGGAGTAACAGGAGCATCAGGCTGTGTCCCCACTGCAACCCCGTGGTGTCTCTGGGCTCCTCAGTGCACGACACAAAAGAAATAAAAATCCAAGACCTGTTCCCAAGCAAGCGAGAGCAAGTGGGGTCCATATCAGGCCAGAAGGGCTGTTGTGCAGCGGGAAACGCTGCTTGTTTCCCTGTCACACGGTGTGAGCGCGCACTGGGGCTGGGGGTGCAGCCCTGGGAGAGTCGGGCTGTGCTGGGGGTCATCGTGCTCGCGGGTCCCAGGGGCGTTTCTGGAGCTCTGACACACAAGGGCCTGTGGAGCACAGGATTTATTGTCTTGCAGCAGGGCGTTTCATGTAGTGATAACTCTTCTCTTTCCTGACAGAGAAACTAGAATATATCTCTGAGCCTCGGGAGATCCCTCATCCTGACATCGGCCGCTATTTTTCCGAGTTCACCGGCATTCACTACCTACCAAATGCCGAGCTAGAAATTCGGTACCCGGAGGATTTGGAGCTCACACGTGCCACGGTTCAGAAGATCTACAGCTCAGGCAAGGAGTGAGTGAGAAGGACATTGCAAGAGCAGGAGCAGCCGCAATGTAGCTTTATCCTTTTGGCAAGAGTCGCCCGGAAGGCGAGTTCGGCAACAATCCTCAGGCCTGGCGTGCTGGGACCCGCACTGCCCTTTGTCACCGGTGCTACCGCATCAGCCCTTGCTGCGTGCCCGCCTGCGCCCAGGGCGCCGGGACGCGCTGGTAGCTGAGGCCAGGCACAAGGATCCCGCAGGGACAGTCATGCTGGGAAGCCCGGTGTCCGTTAGGGAGGGTTTGCACATACTGTTTGTCCTGTGACTGTCTTGCCTAGACTGTCGATGCAGTGAGATCCCTGCTGCAGCGTAAGGAATCTTCTCTTTCCGAGAAGGAATTTGCTTCTCCTTGCAGTGTTCGTTTCTTGTGTATCTCGCACCAGTTGTCATTGTAAAATCTCTGAACGTTTCCCTGTTGTCTTCTCCGGTCTGGATTTTTGCTCAGATCTTGCTTCTCTGTAGTGGGACTGTTCACAGAGCTGCCGTCCTGACTCCAAGTGTCCCCATGGGCCTGGCAGCAGGACTCACTGAGTTGGTACCACTGACATCGCGGTGATGGGTGGCCCCAACACTCCTCGTCAGGAGAGTTGTCCCTAGCCCCTTCCTGTGTCTGCTACACACACCCGGCCCGTGTTGTGACCTGTGTTGTGACCCCTGCTCCTCGGTCAGCCCGTGACGCGTCTCCGTGTGCAGCGGGAGCTGCAGGTGCCCCCGGGCTGTCCCCGAGTCGTGTTGCAGTGTCTGGTGGCAGCTTCAAGGGCAGCGCTGGAGCGGCACTTCAGCCCTGGGGAGCTTCCCGTCGCTGCAGTCTCTGATCCGTAGGTATCGATGCACCAGGATGGTGACTATGCAGGGATACAGCCCAGCCTCGGAAGGAGCCAAACCAGCCGTGCGAGAGCTCCTGA
>JAWLRI010000709.1:3259722-3272193 GCA_034781795.1 Crypturellus tataupa | reverse complement strand
CAAAACAAAACAAAACCAGACAGACCATTTTGTCCCCACCGTGGACCCCGTCTCAGCGATGGCCCCGAGCGCACGAGCAGCTCCGGGAGCAGCCAGGGCCGGCCTGGCTCCTGCAGGACCCGCAGGGTCGGACCCTTCCCGGGGTCCAGGGCAGGACCTTCCTCCTCCTCCTCCTCCCTGGACGGTGCCTCGTGGCCCCAGTCGCCCTTGGGCATCACCGGCCTCCTCAGAGCTGCCGCCAGGGCCGCGGCCACCGGACAGCGCAGGGAAAGGGACAGTTACCAGAGGCCAATGAAACCGTGAAGAGAGAAGGTCTCCTGGCCCCTGGGGACGGGGACGAGGGGCCTGGGTGCGTGGGGAGCAGCTCCCCCAGCCCAGGCTGCCGGTGCAAGGAGAGGGGAGGTCGGAGCAGCTCCCCCGGCCCCACAGCAGCCTCTGAAGCAGCGGCTGCCCCCGGGCCTGGAGCAGAGGGGAGGCAGCGACTTGCGCGTTGGCCAGTGCCCGCTGCCATCGAGAGACGTGAATGGAAGCTCCCGAACCTCTCCCTTTACCGCAGCTTTGTACCTTGCTGCAGTTGTTCAGCCCAGCTTGGGGACACAGGAAAAATAAGGGACCAAAGACTCTTAAAAAACCACCAGATTTATTGGTCAGGCCGCGTGATTTCGCCCTTGTCGCTCTTGCATCAGCCCAGAGGAAGGTGACGTCGGCACCGAACGCGCACGGCCCTGGGCTTAGGACTCCCGGGAAGCGGCCACAGGACAGAGCCAGGACGGGGAGCTCTGCGGGTCCAGGCAGGAGCAGGGGGGACGGCGCTGCCCGAGCGGCTCCTCGGGGCAGCCCGGGCTCCGCAGCCCTTCCCCAGCGCCGGCTCGAGGGGATGGGAACAGGGGCTGCTAAAGTCGCTGCATTTAACCTCCAGGAAGGGGCTGCAGTGGGGTTCAATCTCACCTTGCACCCGTAAATTCACAAGTGCAAATTGCAACCCTCAGAACAGCCTTTAAACAGTAGAATGTATCCTCAGGGGACAGCAGCTCTTCCACCAAACCAGTCCTGGCTACGTCTGTGCGACTTCCACGTTTAAGATAAAGTCTTGGTCCTCGGTGTCCCCTAAGCTGCGTCCTTCAGCCTCGCTGCTTCTCCCCGGCATCAGTGCAGGGCAGCCCCGCGGTTCAGCCCCTCTCCTTCATGAAGCCAACACGGCCATATCCGAGCCGTGAGGTACAGATGGGGCCAGAAACCCCCGCTGAAGTCACCTCCGGAACGAGAGGGAAAGGTCACAGACAACTAAGCAGGGACCTTGGTTTCAGCGCAGAGTCCACCCTAACAGACAGGAGGAGGAAAAGCCAAAAACACAGATAGACCCATCAAGACACCTAATCTGGAATTTCAGAGATTAAAAAAAATAATTTATTAAAAGATGATTCTGAAGTGCATGGCCTGCTGAGCATCCAGCATCCAACCTCCTCCTTGCACGAGTCTTTCAGGTATTGGTTTTGCCCTATGTGTAGACGCTCAGATGCACTTAAAGAAGAATCAGCAGCTCATCATAGAGCACAATTTCAGCTATGGGGCATGGCCAGAGACCTCGTCCAAGCCCGGGTTTTGGTTCCGGGTGGGCAGTGAGGGGCTCGAGCTCCTGGCGCCGCTCCCGGCCAGCTCCAGCTCCCGCTGCCCGGGCCCAGCGCGGCCGGGGCCAGGACGGCGGCGGCACCGCTGCTCCCGGGTGGCAGGAAGGATCCTGCTCACGTTCCCAGTCTCTCCCTTCCAACATCTGCAGAGCAACGTGTTTTAGACTGACTTAGTGTTTGAGGGCCCCTGGCCGGCCATCCCCGCGAACCCCCTTTCTCCCTTTGGCCACGCGCTCGGCAGAGCCGGGCCACGGCCACCAGCCAGGAGGGAGTCACCTAAATGTCATCGTAGGGAACGGCGAGGCCGATGTTGTAGTTATAGCCGGTCACTTCGTCGTAGGAGGAACGGCAGATGGGCAGGACGCTCTCGCCGGCCTGTTGCTCCGCTGAGAACTCGTAGGCATAGATGACTCCTCGGTGCCTGCACAGAACACAGTCGGGAAGCCACAAAATTTTACCTTAATTCTATATTTCAATAGGAGAAGCTAACGACGTTTGCAAAATGAACTGGGGATGATTCATTTTAGCAAGGCAGAGACGTAACTGGCATCTGCCGAAGCATTTCTAGTCTCTTCAGGAATGGGGAGGATGGGGATCACGTGGCTTGACAGTTCAATTAGAAATGCCAACAGACATCTGAGATGCAAAAGGCAAAATGCGCAGTTTAAATAGCAGTAATTTTCCTTTAGGAGGAGATATCATTACTAATACTTAAAGCAAGGAAAGAACCGCATTCCTCGCCTTGCTTCAGTGGGGTTTATACTCATCTGCCAAGAAGAAATGCGTTCCCTGCGCTCACAAGAGAGCCAGTGCACCCTGGTCTGGAAAGGTTCATCTTTGTGCTGCTTTTACCTGCTGCATCTCCCCGTTACCAGCCTGGATCACGACCCAGGGGGTCCGCGTGCCCTTTCCACCATACGGGCAGCGGCCCCGAGCCCCGGCCCGCGGCGCTGCCACTCACTTGCGGTGCGCGGTCAGGTCGTCGTCCGCGAGGCCGGCGCCGCGCGGCGTCTTCTCGTCGGGGACGTTCGCCGTGATGAGGCTGTGCGAGTTGAACCACAAGTGGCGGACGGGATGTCTGGAAAACAAACCGCAGCACCGCGTGAGACTCCCCTTGCACCACGCTCTGAGGAAAATTAAGCGCAGTGAAGGAATTAGGCTGGCTTGGATGAGAATTCGCTTAATTCGGCACTCTATGGCTAAAGGGTGAGAGATTTTGCCCTTGGCTCCGTCTCCTCGCATCTGAAATGGATAAATGCAGTTTTTATCACCATCTAGTGGGCTCTCACCAGAAAACATGCGGACACAGAGTGTTTCAGGCCCTGGGCAGCCCTGCGAGGCTGCAGCCTCAGGACACGCAGCGGCACTCTGGGAAAACACGGATCCCTCCGGACACAGCGGCTGCCGGCTCCGCACACCTCCCTTCCCAGCACCGAGCTGGTGCTGATTTACTAATCCCCGATGTGGCATCAGCTGAGAGATCCCTTCTCTCCGCACCCCTGTTGCTGGTGAGCAGCCAGCCCGGGCCCTAAGAGCAGGAGCCATCACACAGGGACCTTCTCGGGGCAGCACCAGAACCAGCACCAGTACCAGAACGAGCACCAGTACCAGAACCAGCACCAGTACCAGCACCTCCCTCGGCTCCGCTCTTCATTCCCACCCAGGGTTACAGACGGGTGCAGAGGGCAGCTCGTGCACAAGCCACAGCACGAGGAATGGAGACACTCAAAACCAGCCCCATTTAAGACAACTATGAGAAGCTCCATGTATTAAATCTGAGATTCAATTAAGTAATCGTGGGGAATGGCGGGGAGACTTAAAATCTGGCCAAAAATCCAGAGGAAAAACTGGCATGTTCCTTTATCCTGGTTAAAGCACTCTCTTTAATTACTGGGGGGAAATCTGAGTAAGAAAGCTATGGGACACAGACAGAAACACATGCAGGAATGCAGGTGGGCAGCAACAATCCCGTATCAAATGCCAACTCCTGCTCTGCTCCCAGCAGTTTTAGGCATGGGGAGCTCTCATCCCGGTGCAGATCATCCCCTTCCCGCGTCCCTCCCGTTGCTGCACCCAAGAGCCCCCCTTGCAGAGGGTCCCCAGGGAAGGGCCGGTTACCTGGCGTGCATTTCCCAGAGCTTGGTGCCCATGCGCCGGTCCCAGACGCAGAGCAGGCCCTCCTCGCCGCCGCTCACCACCTTCCAGTCGTCCATGCGCACGGCCGAGACGCCGAGCGCGTGGCCGTGCAGCGAGCACAGGGGCTCGCGCTGCCGCAGGTCGTACACCCGCACCCTGCGGAGAGGGAGGGCAGAGCAGCGGTGAGAGCGGCCAGGGATCGGAGGGCTGGAAAATACCCCCGGGAGCACCGCGCTGCTTCCCGGGATAGCGCGAGGCCAGCATCGCGGCCCGTGGTTACCTCTGAGCGCTGAACCCAGCCTCTCCTTTCCTACTGGAGATGCTCAGGGTGCTTCCCCTGAGCCCAAAGCAGGGAAAAGCAGCACGGACACAGGGTCCCCGTGAAGCACCGTGTGCCACGAGGAGCACCCGGCCCGGCCAGGGGCCGTGCGGACCCCGGTCGCGCTCGCAGCACCCCGGGCGCCGCTGGGGTTTGCGCTTGGCGCCTGGTTTGATGCTCTCTCATGGAAACCTCATCCATCCCACAGGATCTTGCTGTCCCTTTGCAAGTGCTGGGTGACAGGAATGCCAAGTGAGATGTCCAGAGAGCTCCTTAATCCCTGTCTCACAGGGAGACAGCAACACACGTTCGTCCTGCTGATAAAACACCCTTCTGCTCAGCACCTGAGCAAAGTCCATCAAGATCCTAGGGATAATGTAACACGATCAAAAAAGGCCTAAACGTGTGGCAAATGAAGAGATGAACCAAGGGAAGTGTCGGTTTTTACATAAAACCAGCACTAAGCAGAGTTATCCACTGGCACTTGTTACCACTGCTGAAAGGATTTCAATCCTGCAACTTCACGCACCTTTTAGAGGCATCTGCTTTTCCAAAATGATTGATCACACGGAATAGAAACAGGAGAAAGATCAGCAGGAAAGATTTCTTCTCCTTTCTGTCAAGGAATGGCTATTCCTTCCTCTGTGTAACTAAAGTGACCATGGCGAAGGGCTGCAAAGCTCCTACCAGAATGCAGTTTTAACTTGTATTTTATCGTATTCATAAAAGTTCTGGTTGCTCTTGCAATTGCAACAAGTTTAATTCCAAGAATAACCGAGTTGCCAGTTTGCTTCTTCCTTATTTACAGTGGCAGAGAGCAGAAACTCCTGGGCTGAGGGAGGAGATTCCCTGGGCCCAAGGCAGTCGTTTCACGTAAGCCCAGAAGCACTAGAGTAGCCAGACTAGACTGGCTAATGTCTGTGTAATTTTTAAATCCAGTGCGTATCACAAAGGAGGATGGATTTTGATCCCTGTATGTCCACATTATCAGAGAAAGCAAAGGACACGAGAGAATACAACCTGCAGTGAGTGAACACAGCAGTAAAGAGAAATACTGATCTCAGGCTTGAAAAGAAGCCAGAGGAAGCTGCCCTCAGCTGATGGCTATAAAGAATGAAACCACCAGGTGCACATTAGCCCCCCAAAAGCCCCAAACCTGCTCGCTCCAGCGCATTAGCTGTATTTCACTCGGTGCCCTGCGATGAACCCAACAGCACTGCAAAGCCCCTCCGTTTCCTTCCTCCTATAAAGATTGCATCAGCCAACGTTACAAGCAGCACATTGCGGCGCCTCGCATAAAAGGCAGCGGCGCGGTCCAAAACTCCAGCAGAGCAACATCCATCTGACACGCGGAAAAACATGCTGGAGCGGGGAGAGCGGCGCGCACCGGCGCGGCCGGGGAGGGAGCTCGGAGCCTCCCCCGCGCGCAGCTGGGGAGGGACGGCGCTTGGGACGGGCTCGCGCGCTCCCCGTCCGCGCTCCGCGCGACCATCAAAGCCGCTTCGGCCGGGCAGGCGCAGTTGGAAGCGCAGATCCGCCGGCGTCCTGGTTATCTCATTAGCGAGGGCCCAGGTTTCGGGCAGGTGTCCATCCTGGCGCACCCCTGGCAGAGGCGGCACACTCGGGGTGTTTAGATGTGCTTCTCTTTAAAAAAAAAGGGAAAAAAAGCATTTTGCAAATCTAATGCGATGCTCTAATGCAGACCTGGCATGGCCCAGCTTAGCAGCTGGGCTCAGTGGGAGCACGTCAGGCTCAGCCCAGTTCAGGAGAGCCGTAAGGAGGGTTTCTTGCGAGCAGGCTTTGGCTCAGGTTAGACAGCACTAGAAGGCGGTTGATCCACCTTTAGGAGATATATTTTTTCCATCCGCACTTTGCAGCAGAGGTATTCGCTGGGCTCGCTGCGTACTTCCTTTCCCGACGCTATTTGCCGTCTCCAGTCCCTTCAAAAAGCTGCCACCACGCAGAGCATCAGCATATGGTCCCTGTTTCAGCTCTCTTACAAGTGTGAAGCACGGATAAATAACCAGCCGCATTGCCAGTGCTTCAGGAGTATTCTTGGTTTGAAACCAAGCGTTTTACAGATCCTACCAAAACCCCTTCAAATGGGGCCATTTGTTCTGTTTTTCAAAAACATGGCTTCAAATATAAGAACAGCACCTATCAGTAAGACTTGGAAAATGCTTCATTTTTAATTCCTATTCCCAGCCTTTGAGCTACACGGGGTCTCGTCTCCTAGACCCTTCCTTATCTGCTGAACTATTGATTCCCAACTGCCTGTTGTTTTAATGAGAGCCAACCCCTGCACTCATCAATCCTTGCACTGAAACACTGAGGGGAAAGGGCACGCACATTTATTCTAGTAAAACGAGAGCAAATTTCAATCTCACTTAAGGGATATCAACTCTATCTGCTCTTCCATCATTGGGCGACGGAGTTTAACCGAGGTGTTTCACAAAATCTATCATCTGTTCCAACAGGAAAAACCCTCCCAAGGATCCTTTTATTTGCTTTACCTTCGTCGCTGAGGAAAGCGCGAGGGCTGCCTGCAGCGCCCATCCGCCGAGAAGGAAAAAAGCTGTTTGACAAAATAATCATTTTTGCAAGCTGCTGCCCTGGCGGGACGGAGGCCGGGGACTTGGCAGGGGAAGGCACCCGCCTCACAAGCTGATACCCACCACCCCAGAGCAGCACCTGCAGCCCCGTGCCCGGCGCGGGAGCAGAGGGAAGGAGCACGGAGCCATTAGGGACTGGCTCCCGGCCATCGCGCATCTCCTTTGGTGCGCTGGATCAGACCCCGCAAGCCACTAGCCAAAAAGAGAAAACCTAAAAATTGGACTCAAAGGGTCTTTTTAAGCACTTTAATCCTTTCACACTGACTGTTCCCAGCGCGTCCATTCCTGGCACCAGATATTGCGCAGGGAAAATCCTGCTCCCCAAGCCAAGGAGCTAAAGAGAAAGCTGCTAATCAGCTAAATAGAAGCTGGAATCTGTTCATATGAAAGTCTCTTTTTTTCCCGTCACCTAAGGGACATGACAGTGTTCCGAAATACACTCTTGACATCGTTTGGCAGACGGACCCCTCTCATCCTACATGATTCATCCCTTAGGTTATTTTTTTAATATCAGAAAGTGAGCTTTTAAATGCCAAACTAATTTTGCGGGTGGTGGTGGGGAAGTGGAAGATATTCCAAGTGGTCTCGCTGGGCCGTACACCAACTGTGTCCACCAAATGGCTTGAAAAGAAAGTCCTCCCATGGAGCTGTCGGAAACAAAGCAAACCCGCAGCCACATCCAACTATTACCTAATATTTTGTTCCTGAAGTTCATGCAGGCTGCGCTTGAAACATTAGGGGAGAAACAAATGGTAGCAGGTCCAGGTGTAGGACAGCAGGACAGGAAGCAGGCTAATTTGGGACGGGTTGCTGCTCTGGATGGTACCCACCTTCTGTCCTTATTGCCCGTAACGAGCATGTTCGGAGGGCTGTCCCGGAGGCTGACACACGAGAAGTCACCCAGTGAGTTGCCCAGCTTCTTTAGACACTGACTTGTTTCCAGGTTGTAAAGAAGGATCTGGCAGAAAGAGAACAAACACCAGGTAAATTCAGTACAGGCACAACAGCTACGTGCTGCTGCAGCACGAAGCGGAGACGAGCTGCCGTCATCACCGGGATGGGTTGCAGATCTCGTTTCTCAATATTCCAGCCTGAAACCAAGATGTGCGCATGGAAATAGCAATATCACAGGCTCAGAAATACACAAATTCCATGGCACAAGGGTCTCCATCAACAAGGGCTTCAAGGCGCTCATCAACCAGTATCAGACCAGGTGTAGGTCCTGGGCAACCAAGGAAAGGCACATGGATTTCATTCGGGTTAATTCTCCAGGGTTTACAGGGGAAAGGAAAGCGCTTCTTTATGAAGCTTAACATTTGAAATAACAGTCAAAGTCAACAGAATCAATATTTGGAAGGTCTAGACACACGGACTGTGCAGGAAGGATTTGATAAAACAGAGCAAAAAGAGGAGAGAGCAGAACTGAGCCCGGACTCGGCTCCTGCCAAACGGGTCTGTGCAGATCACACGACACACCAAGAGACCCATCACCTCTGAAACGGCCTCTCTTGGCAGGAAAAGGCCTAAAAACCCCTCTGGTTTTAGGTAACACCGAAGATCATTACACTAAATACTAGAAGAAAAATGCAAGTTATTTCCCTTCTGTTCATTGCCCTCTCCCTTGAGCATCGCTGCTGCCTGGCCTTTTACTTTCTAGCTGTGCAGTTTTAATAAGCATCAGAAAGGCTGAATTAAGAGAGCAGGAGCAGATGATCTGGTGATGGTCGCCTCTAGGCAACACAGCTTTAAACCGTTAATCCTTGAAAAATCTCTGGAAATACCGCACAGAAGTGCGGGGCCTCCGCAGGTTTCCTCCACCTGCCATTTCTCCCAGCTAAAACGATCATAGTTTTATTCAGGCATTTCATCCACTACCTAGTTAATACATTCATCCCTAATTTCCTCATTTGCTTATAATATTTAACCCAGCTCCCTTGCCCAGGTGAAGCCACATGTGCTGCTGTGTATTTTACTGCTCTTCAAGCTCAAGTATCAGTTTTTAGAGGGTGTTTCTTCCTCCCTAAGACCAAAGTAGCTTTTCCCAAGCTCTATAAAGCAAGAGAGACTCTACCTTTGTAGACGTAGGACATAAAAGTTGCGTAAAAGGAACAAAAATCTGAGCTTCAATACTTATGAAAAATACCTGCAAATGGACTCAAAGTTTTTGCCATAAAGACACGGTGAAATAGAGCACGGCTTCCAATAGGTTGCTAAGCAAAACCAGACACTGATCTTTTGGCAAAGATCAACCAGATCTTTCTGTTGAAAGCTTTGAGCAAAGAAAATCACTAAACGCTGCTGAATTCAGCTCGAGAATGACAGAACGGAACGGCCGGGTCAACAGCAGCAGATGCCACCTCCCGCCTGGAGATCCTCACCCTGCCCTGTCCAGCCGGGCACTAAAGCCCTGGAGAAGAGACAGGTCTGAACGCTGGGCTGGGAGAGTCCCCTGGGGCTGATACTTCCAACGAGCATCCACGAACTATTAATTTATCTAAATGGCCAAAGCTCCTGTCTAGCCTATAAACAGAAGACACGTACTCAGAAACCCAGTCATGGAAGACTACCAGGAAAACTTGCTTCCACAAAGCATCTCCATCCTTTAAATCTCAGCAAACTCTACATATTTGCTTGCTTGCAACCTTACTGGAGCAATTCCAACAAGTAGGTAGAACCAGCTCAAAAATCATGTTTTTCCTTTGCATCTGTAAGAAAGGAAACCTACAAAAAATACAGGTTCAGGTCCACAAAACTCAAAGAAAAGCTTCTTTTTCATCTTCTCACCGTCTTACCCCCTTGACTTTCTTCTCTTTTAACACCAGTCTCCAAGCTTCCAACATTTTTGTTTGTTTCTTCTGGCTTTTCACGACGCTGCTGTGTATTTCTAGCCGCTTAGACGCACGGCTTGGGAGGAAGGTGCTCTCTGCACTTCTTAGCATTCAGGTTTCACCTACTTCTGAATTCATCTTCTATCCTGAGCAACTCTATGGTCTGCAAATGAATCTCAAACCCTCATCCTGACAAGCTGATAAGTGAAGAAACAAAAGGAAACTCTGGCAGACTGCATTTGAGGGCTGAATAATAATTTCTTGAAGACAGGTTTTTAAAAACACATTGATGACAACTTGGAAGCTTTGAATACCCCACGGTAACAAGGCTTTTCTTTATAAAGGCCAAGGAGAAGGAATGAAAATACCTGGTCAGGAGGGACTTGAAAGACGGGCCTGTGTGTTAAAGGGCAGATAAAGCATAAGATCTTTAGGAGGTTTATAATCCTATAATGCACCCTGCAAGGGGATTACTCTTTTAAAGACATTTATAATCCTATAATGGACACCCAAGACCAGTGACCTAATAGGTGCCGAACGGAAGGTAAGTGAACTAAGAGCACTTGGGTGTGAAATGCAGCACCCCGGGATAAGGCACTAATGAGCGTCCCTTTCCCTAGGGAAAAGCTGGGGGCGCCGGGGAGGGAAAGCATTAAATACCCCGGGCAGATGTATCGGGATCGGGCGCGCAAAATCAGGAGTGTTACCTATTAACACCGTTCGGATGAAAAAGTCTACGTTATTGGAGAGGAGCCAAGCAATCTCCCCGAATGCTTAATAATTCAGCACGCCAGAAATAGCCAGAGTACCTTCACCATTATGTTTAGTTAAAGACCGCAGAGATTAGAAAACACATTATCCATCTCGGAGGCGATTCTTTCCATGTTACAAGTCCCTTAACGACCTTTACCGTCCCTCCCTCTCCCTCTCTCTCTTTTAATAAGGCTGAGCAAATGGGACTTCATTTTATCCGATTGCCACAGACTAGCAATATTAATTATTCAAGCTCGCGCTCTCCCCTTTGTTAAGGCAGTGCATTAGACTAATTTCCTTCTTTACTGCATGACTTGGGCAAGTCTCAACCGGTGGCCACCCTCCTCGGCCAGATGTGCTGGGAAGCAGCCTGGCACGTGGCCTGGAATAGGGAGAGGAAGAAAGGAAAACTCACCGCGCTTTGGGAAGCTGCGGATCAGCGGGAAGCAGGAATGCTTCTAAAACGCCATCCCAGACCACAAGAGGTCCGAATTAAGGGATGAAGAATTAAAGTTTCTGGAGCAGAGAGCTAAGCCGTGAGCTTTGTCGCACCTTGCAGCTAAGTGAGGTCGAGCGTAGACCTCGGTTGAGCCCCTTCCAAGGAAGGAGCCGAAGGAAATGCTGTTGATGGAACTCTTCCATGCACATCCAATGCCCCAGCAGGTGTTCAGGGAGCCCGTGTTGTCGGAGATGTCTTTTTTGGACGGAACATTAAAACAACAAATCCCCAAGCACTTGTTATCAAGGAGCCGGGGGTGCTTTCTGCAAGAGCAGGGCATTCAACGCCCCGCCTGGCCGAGAGCCAGCGCAGACAACTGCTCCGTGAAAGAGCTGGGTTCCCTCTGCAAGCGCGTTCTGGCTTTTTAAGTTGCTACAACTCGGCTAGTAAAGGCAAAAAAATCTTTCAGAATTGGGTGAAGCCGTTCTCAAACACAGCATATATAACTCTTATTTAGATGAAGTATTAAACATAGTATCATAAGTTTTAGCAAAAAAAATACAGTTTAATCATGCTTTAAAAAACCTTCATCCTCCTCCTTACTGAATAACCCACAGGCCACCTCCTTCAAAAACTGCCCAGAAGGAATCATGTTGGATGGGGGCACTTGTCATTTCACAGATAGGGAAGCAGAGGATCAAGACAGAAAAATATCTGACGCAGAGGAACAAGCAGCAAGACCGGGATCAGAGTTTGCATTTTATTTTCAGATTATGCTGCTCCCGCTTCGTTCTGTCCATCCCTCTGCCAAGCGGAGAAAACACTGCCCGAATACACACTGATACTGCCAACAAGAGAACGGGTCCTGAGAGCGCAGGCTCACCAGGAATAGAGAGGGATCTGGGTTCTACCTGGGTCAAAACCATTCCATGCCAATGGATTCTACAAAATGATAACGCGATTTCATATGCACTTCCAGCAGAAGTCATCAAATCAAGTACAACATACGGTGCGCGCTGCTGCGAGTTCGAATTTTATTTCTAAAGGGATGTGGAAAAAATATTTTCAAAGTTTACAAGCCTCAGGGGCACGGTTTCCCTGTGCAAATGCATTGAATTGCCTACTGTAAATAAGGGACATAACACTGAAGAAAAAACTAAAATAAAAAAATTGAATATTAACAAATGCAAGGTTGGCATATTGGTACTTGTACACAGAGATACGTGTTCTGGCTCCATAAATTTAAGGATGAGCTAAGATTTAAAAGGAGTAGGCGAGGGAGACAAGACACAATCAGAGAGAAAGGAAAAAAAAAAAAGTAAATCATACACAAAACAGCCAGCAAAAAATAAAAAAATAAAAAAGCAGTTAATATACATGAATAATGGATGTTTGATTTAAAAGCAGTTTACTCCAATATGATGTAATTTTTGACAATCGGCCAGAGAGACTATTTTGCAAGTTCTTGCCAGATATAAGTCATTGTGCAAGGCTGGTAACGCAACCGCTCCTCCCAGCATGTGGAAAATCGACTTTCATGCCATCCTAAAGGTGACTTTTGCTGGCACACAAGAATTTCTTTCCTGGGTGCTGAGCTGCACTCGATAGCCTTGCGTGATGCTTAAAGACCTGCAAAAATACAAGAGGGTCGCAGCAGCCCGCCGCAAAGCTGATTCCTCCAAATTTCCATATCTGCCGTAAAAAAAAGAAGATTTTCCTTCTACGCTTGCGCTGTGGAGCGGGAAGGGAAGGCTCC
>JAWLRI010000709.1:3229764-3259622 GCA_034781795.1 Crypturellus tataupa | reverse complement strand
CCTGCCAAGGCACCTGCAGCCGCCGCCGCTCCAGCGCTGGACACGGCCGGAGCCCCCGCGACAGCGGCGCCCGCGGTGCCAACGCGGCGGCTCCGCGGCCCGGGCAGGTGTCTGCGACGGGGTCGCTGGGCTCATCGACTCGTGGCTGGAGGCTGATGGAAGAGGTCAGGGATTTGGAGGTGAAAGGATAAAGGGTTTCGCTCGCTGAGCCGCCCGCTCGCTAAAACACAAACCTCAGCCCCAAAACATCCTCCCAGCCAAGGGCAGCAAAAAGGTGGCACGCTGGCTGCTAAAATAAGAATGAATTCTCTATTTTCCCGGATAACCGCCTTGAATATTCATGGCACGTCCCATCCGCTACGTTTTCCCAACCTGAGATCCTCACCTCGGCAGCGGTGCCAGTTCTGGACGGTGCACATCAGTGCACAAACAGAAAAAATGCAGATGTCATTAGAATTAGCCAAGGCATAAGGGGTTCTTTGTGTTTTAACTCGCAAAAAAATAATGATTTGGAGGAAACTGCAAACACGGACAAAGCAAGAGAGCAGATTGTTATTTTTCAGTGAGATTGAGGATAATTGTTATGCTGTGCAAAAAATGAGGCAGGAAAACTCCAAATCTTTCTGAAAAAAAAATATACATAGCATTACCTGGCTTATACAAAGTTACACACAGATCCACATTAAGAGCTCTTTTTCTCCTATACTTTGAAAGGAAAATGTATGTAAAATACCTTCTGCCTTCAAAGCTCTGTTGATGCTCTGCAGTGCCCAAAACGGAAGCATTTGGGCAAATCCCACATATTTCCATGTCTTTCTAGCGATATGAAAACAGTTCATAAAGACCAATTTATCCATCACTGGCACACAGCCACTGAAAACTGGAACACTTACAAGGTTCGGGGTGGTTAGGAAAGCTGATAAACATATTTTTTAATAAAAAACAAGACAAAAAGCTTCAGTCTTCGGAACTCCATAGCAACTGAGACATGACACCAGAAGAGATAGTACAAGCTTATCAGTGGAGAAAGGAATGGATTTCGGTTAAAATAAGGTTCCAGAAAGCTGTAGGAGCTGATATAATATATTTGCCACCTAAAAATATCACCCAGAGACTGTCAAGTATCAGATTCAGTTTAAAGGAATATTTTAAAACTTATAAATTTAATTTTTCTAATGACTATCAGTTCACAGAATGCATTTCAAGGGGCTAATTCTACTGGACACGCTCGTAATTGCAACTAGTCAGAGAACTCTGTGAAACAATAAGGATGGTCGCAGAAATCCCCAGCAGGATTTGAAGCGCTGATGAGAGGAGACAAGTGCGGGGAACATCACTCAGATGGTACAAACCAGCCACCAGCTCCAAACAGACGAAAAAGAGACAGCAGAACAAATAATTCCCAAGACATCTCATCTCAACACGTCCATCCCTTCTGTCTCTGTTGTTTCTAGGATGGAGTATCTAAAAATATTAGTGTTCTCCTCCTTTCTTCCTCATCCCCCTCTTCCGAAATAATGCCCTAGTTTGTGCATAGCGGAACCCAAAATAAAGACACGTGCTGAACTGTGCCTTATAATTCTGCCATCCATGGATCCTGTATGCAGCATGAGAAGAGTATTTCAAAGCTACATGAACAACATAATTTCAAAATTATTTTGTATGACTCCAAAAAGAAATTTTTTGGTGGAAAAAAAAGCAAAATCCCCCCCTGCTGATCAGCTTCTATTATCACTAAGTGTTGAATATGTTAAGAAATGCTCTGACATAATGAGGACCACAGCCAGGTCTCGTTTAAATCTGTGGCTGCCTCTAGAGTTGCATCAGAAAATGATTTCACACAGAATTCAAACACGTGAACACCAGGGGCTGTGATGCTACTGCAGAGGCTCCATCACTGCTCCCCAGCCTGCGGGGAGCCCGTGGTTTGTAACCTGCTCTGTATCGTTACCTACACGAGAACCAAGGTCTGGGTATTTCAAGAGTACCGGTTTTAATGGAAACTGTATATTCCACACTAAGTTAATCCTGCTGAAATAACCCCTACTTAAGAAATTCCTGTTAGTGTAACAGAAAACAAGAGTTTCAGGAGCACTAAAACAAGAAGAAAAAAACAGGATTAACTTTCACGAAAGTGCATCTCGTTCTGGTGCTTAATGCAGTGAATCTGAACTTCTCTCCACAGCTGAGGCATCGATATCCTTCCTGCATTCCTGCCTGTCCTCTCACAAGAAGCAGGTCTATGCCACAGATTTGATGTTTTTCCTCTTCTTTTCAGCACATTGACATTGAAATCCCTACGGAATAGATGTATCGAATCTCTATGCAGCTCTCAGATTTGGATAAAAATAAACAATGATTAAGTCAGTAGCATTCCAAGTGCAGACTTAGGCTCAAATCCCAGAGCAGAGGGGGGAGAAAACCCCCAAACCCTTGAGCCCGAAGCAGCGTGGCTTTTGGCAAGTGATTTGGGGAGCCCAAGCTCCCCAAAGGGAGGGCAGCTTGGTGACCTGTGCCCGGTGCAGCCACCGGCATGGAGACCCTTCCCATCTACACAAGCATCCCCAGGGATTTGGTCCCACCATGAAGTCGGCCGCTGCGGAAAATTAGGAGACACGTACAGGCTCAGGGAGCAACCCCCGGGGTCGGAGCAGATTTCTCTGTCCCTTTAGGAGGCACAAAAGCAGCGCTCCTAAACACGGCTATTTTCCCTTCCAACCTCCCACCTCTGCGGGGAAAGGAATGGATTGGGGCAGCAAAGGAATTAATAAAGCCACCGTGGCCGCCCAGCATCGCTCACCCCAAGAGGTATTTACGGTGGCCTCGGCATCTCCCTAATGAACATGGATTTTATGGGGGAATTAGATGCAGCTGGACAGATTTATTCCTGCTGCAGGGTTCAGATTTATTCCTAACGCAGGGTTAGCCCTAAATAAGGCTTTCCCGGTGCCAGGGGAAGGCAGCGTTTTTACGCCACGGACACCAGCTCCTTTCCTGGCTGGTTCCCCGCTGCTTCCTCCTGCTCCGTGCAGGGTTGTTGGCAGCTCCGGCCCTGCTGATCCGTAGAAACTCCGGAGAAAATTCCCGTGTCGAGATTCAATTCCATGACTAAAGTTTCACAGAACCAAACAACAATTCACACACACAAACTATTGAGGCAGTTGCAAACCCTTGGAAACTGAACCTAAAAACCAAACAATACAAAAAACAAACCCCAAAACAGAGGAGAGGGTTACTCTTTACTGACCAAAGATTGTTGAATTTAGGCAATAAATATTTACACTGTTCATCCAGACTAACGTCACATTTGATGCTTATTCCCAAGGCCTCAGTTTCCCTGCAGTGCTACATTCCAGACTCTGGAGCATCACAAGAGCTCAATATTTCAAGAGCTTTGCAGTAATAATCCCCAGATGGAGTATCAAGATCCCAATAGGATTCTAAGTTCCAAAGAAATTCCAATATTTATGTTACTGCTTGGGACTGCAAGCTCCAGAAAGCACCTCCTGCAACCAGAAGAGCTGCACTAGAAGCCACGAGTCTGCAACAGCAGTGCAGAAACGTCCCGGGTGTGATTTACTGCACTGAGAAATGCCAGTAAAAGCAGCAGAGCCTTACAGGGGGCATCAAACCCACAGCCACAATTTAGCTTCCTTTAACGTGACAGTCCCACCATTCTGGGGCTGCTGAGATGAATTTTCTTTTTGCCACTGCTGTAGCACAGAGCTGAATCAGCTGGGCCTCACTGAGGAGCAGAAAATGCTCTGATCTACCAAGAACCTTGGTCAAACAAGTCCTCACTTCAGCTCACGGGAAGAAAATTGATAAAAACATCAGATTATTTCCCTAAAAAGAAATATTTATTCTACTGTTAAATCAAAAAAAAAAATGAAGAAAGGACAGGAAAAAAAAAAACAGTCATTAGCATGAAGTTTTCTTCATTGGTTAATACCCATTGGTTAAGGTATAGAAATCTCAGAAATAAATGAAATTAAATACCTGGTTGGGCTCATTCAATAACCAGCCAAAGCTTTTGACTCCAAAGGCTGCTTCGCTAGCAGACACATCAAGACACGTGATGGGCTGGCCGTAAACGGAATGGAGAACTTTGCCGGGATCCGGAGATTTCAGGAGATAAACCACGTCCTCGGCTGCCGCTACTGCCACCGGACTGCCCGTAACATCTGGAACCAGATTAAGGAAGTTGACCTAAAAGAGCAGACTTTTCATGGTTATTACAGCCAAAAATTGTTCCATAGCATCATGTGCTAAACTGTACACAAGCTGGCTATCAGCTATCTTAAGTCATCACTCTTAAAAGCTAAGTTTATACAAAGATGAAATATCAACTTTAGCTCTGCGTATCTAGGATTTCAGCTCCTGATCTATAGAATGAGGCAGAAAATAAATAAAAAGCAGAAGAAATTCAACAGACCACTCCAAAATGTCGCATCGAGGAATAAAGATGGAATGGACACATTTTACAGAGGAATTAAAGGACAGAAAAATTAACATGGAACAAGCAAGAGGCCACCATAAGACTAATGCACGCAGGGCGAACACCATGGTTAGGAGGTGAATATAGTGCCCTTGGAAGGAATAACTCGGATTATTATTTTTACGTATTGTAAACTGTAGCTTTCAAAGGCAGGATGCACCAGGAATGGTTTGGATCACAACTTCTTACCCACTGACTGTACAAGTCAGTGTCTTGTGATGGGGGAGCAAGAGTCTCCAAACTTCGGTGACAGAAGGTGCAACCTCCAGAAGCTGCACAGCTACTTACAGCTTCACAAGGGATCCTATTAGCTCCTCTGCAATATCCTGCCTCAGAATTAATCAGATAGCACTGATCTGGAATGAGCCCTTCCGTGTTAGCTCCAATTCTACGCGAGAATACTGATTTTCAAAACGAGCCAATTTAGTTTAATGTTGACAAAAAAAATAATAATTAAAAACAGCCAAGCTCCTGCACCATATGGACCTATTCATTTTCACTTGTAGTGAAAGCCAGCATCTCACCCTTGCTCTTCAGTGACAAAATCCTCATCCATTAACCTGCTAGGAAATCACAGCCTCTAGCTGATAATGCTGCTTTCTGTTTCAGCGAACACACTTGTAAGATTTTTCTAAGATCCCCCTTAACCATCCCCAAAATAATTAGCAGATCAGAAGCTTCTGGAACGAGGAGCATATGGAACAAAGTTGCACAGCCTGGAGACTCACCAATTTCTGGATTTCGAACGTGTCTGTAGTGTGCCAGAACCCCCTGTCATCAGGGCTCTCCACTTTGACCTCAAAGCCAGATGCCGTTGCCACCGCGGCGCCGTCGGGAGCGAGCGCCAGCGCCTGGATCCGCTGGTTGTGCTGGTAGCGGTGCACGGGCTCCCGTCCCACCATGAGGCTCCAGACGCTCACGGTTCCTGTAGACCGAGGCACAAAGCACAGTTCTGCGCTACCCAAGGACTTAACAAAACTCTTCAGGATTGTTTGAAAACAGAAGCTTAGAGGCACTCGGATGAAAAGAGGGAATACAAAGAGGCTAGGGCAGGAAACCAGGACGCCGGGGCAGCGCACAGCAGAAGAGCAGCAGGTCAGGGCAGACCCTGCCAAAACCACGGGCTCTGGCATTGGAGGCTCCGCTGCTATTCTCACTTTCTGCCTGTCCGACAACACTGGGATCTGCCTTGTGGAGAAACGGGAGAGGTCAGGCAGCTTTCCTCATCTGGGGAAGAGCAGACTTCAAATGGATACTGAAGTTCTCGTTCGATTATCTACTTGCCCTCAATTAACACCAAAGGAAAAGAGCGCGTGAGAGAGAAAGAAAGAATCCACATTTAAATTTAAATAATTCTGCTTCCCACACATCAGTTTTACAGAGTGAAGTAGCTAAAGCTCTGCCAACGGAGCAACCAGGGCAGGGAGTTCAAGGCCATCCTCAACGCTCAGTTTGCAACCAGCAGCAGAACTTCTAAGCTCACACTGTGGAAAACAGAAAATGCAGAAGAATTTGGTGCTTTCAGAAAGCACTTTTTTTTCCTGGGTAGATCACCAGCAATCTAACTAAAAGCACAATGCATTAAGCCCAAGATGTAAATATGAGTAACAGGAGAGCAATCAGGAGGCTATTGCAGAACAGACGGGCCAGACAGCGCTGGAGACTCCGGGGCCACCTCTGCACTGCCGGAATGGAGAAGCAATCTCCAAGCTGACAGGCAGGGCTGGGGCTGCAGGAGCCCTCCTTCTCCTCCAGCACGAGCATTAATGATGAAATGATTAATGGGGGCTCTTCCTTCAAAAGGAGACATAAAAGCCCTGACAGGCAGCTGCGGAGGGGCACCAATGCCAGTCTGCAAACACTCCTCCCGTGTCCCAAAGGAGGCAAGGCAAGAGTGTGGTAATGAAACTGCACGTAGCAAAATGGTATCTAAATGAGTTTAAATTGATTTATGCTCGCTTTTGTAAAGATTATTTGGTATCTGGAAAGTGCTACCCATGTGAAATAATGCAGATAATCCTTAAGATGCCTGTCTAATGGCACTCCCACTGCATATTTATATTCCTCGCCATGGGAATGAGCCCCATAATGGGGACCATTTTTGTTTTATTAGGGATGCATATTTAAATTAATCTGCTATTTGCCTAAACAATTAGCTGCCTCTGTTTGTTTACACAAAGCCAAAACTGCAATTAGGCTTCCATCAAAAAGATAAGCCCCGACTAAAACTGTCCCGATGGAGTCGTAAGGGCTCAGAGCAGAACTTCCCAAAATTACTACTTAGCATAATGGTAATTACGTTAATTGCTTGAAAGGTAAATAACTGCTAAACTGGTTTCAAAAAACACAACGGTAGCCCCACAGCTCACTTAAAACACGTTAACAAACGTGCCCGGGCAGCGCGGGACACGATTTCCTTGCAGGAGGAACCTGCCCAGCTCGGAGCTCTGGCATCCCCGGCCCCAACATGGGATGACGGGATGGGGGAAGCCCGAGCCCTCATCCTGCCTGTCCAAGGGCAGGTCTAACCTCTGCAGCTGGATTTGAGGGGTGTCAGATCAGGGATGTTAGAAGTAAATTGTTCAGCAGACAACAAATAGCACTGCTAGGTTCCCCTGGGTAGGGTCCCACTTGCACCCTCATTTTATGGGGGTATTTTCACTTTTGCAAAGGGAAAAAGGATGCTGACTCGCTCTCAGTGAAGTTTTGTACATCTCTGCAATGAGTATTTCATTGATTTTTTTTTTTTTACAGTGTATTTAAGTTTTGCAGAATATCCAAAATCAAAAAAGATCCGAGTCTCACAAGCCTGTTCTGACCATGCAAGCAAACTGAAAAGGCTGGAATTCAGACTTTGCTCTCCAAGTCTGTGTGAAAAAAAATATATACGTGTATATATACATAATTGTTGTATCTTAAATGCCACAAAAGAGAAAACAGGTCAGGCAGTACCGTGCTCAAGGCAGGTATATGTCTTTTTACCAATTCAACAACAAACTCCATCCAAAGTATCTAAAATTTCCCTTAGGCATCCACAGCACGTGCAACATCTGATGCACAAGGTGATGCAAAACATCCCAGACAATATCCAAGAATAAATGACTTGCACAGTCATAAGTTAAGGTCCGTTTAATGAAGGAGCGTGACACAAGGGGTGGAAAGAATCCAGAAGGAATGCAAAGGGCAGGAGGGTTTCACTCCAGAGACGGTGCAAGGCATTTATGAGTGTGCAAGCCTTTGCCCTCGTCAATCATGTTCATACGATGGCCAAAGAGGGGAGAAAACAAAGAGGAGCAGGAAAGGCCATCATTACAGTTAAAGTTATTGGTGTGGTGACATAAAAAAAAATTAGGCGTAAGATTTACCCGTGCAGATGAGATCACTGATATCTTTCTGCATCCAGCAGTGGCTAATACTTCATTCCCAACAAAAAAATCTCTGCTAAGGTGAAGCTGGGGTTGCAGGCATATTTTTTGCAGGGAGGAGAGGAAGGGAGGAAATATTGGGCACATCATACACACAGAATATGCTAAAACCTGCACTGCTCTTCTATCACCGCCCTGAATACTAATAGTAACTCCTCAAGCTGATACAGACTTCAGCGCTTGTTTGTATTTCAACTCGGCTCAAGAAAACAGCTTAAGTGCAAGAAAATGAGTAAGATAATTGGTTAAAACGTTTAACTACACGTTGAACCACATGTCTGTCGTACCTTAGCAGTGCCCTGCGAACCTGACGACAGGCCAGTTTTAGAAAGCATCAATGAGGTATTTCAATGCACTTGCTATAGCAAAGGTGCACGCCTGGAAGCTGTTGAGTATTAACAGTCCCAGTCTCATATGTTCCCTGTACAGCTGGAAGCACAGAGGATGCCCTGCAAAGCAGCTCTCTTGCATCTGTTTTCACAGAATCCTCTCTCTGGTTCAAGATGCAACACTTCTGCCACCAAAGCAAGTGCCTCTATTCATCTAAAATACTCTAATCCTCCAAGAGGGAAAGGTTGGACAAGCAGAGACAAATAAAAAGACAATATCACGTTTCTAGATATCACAGGGACAGGTCACAGCTCCCTCAAAGCTGCCCACAGCGGAGCACGCGCAGCTCTGGTGCACAGCCCTGACCACCCACCGCATCAGCTCCTCTCCTTACAACAGCAGTGCTAACAAAAAGGGGAAAAAAATACATGCACAGAAAGACAAAAGGAAAAATGCAGAGTTATATATAGGCTAGAGGGGAAAATTTGGACACGCTCATGGTTTTCAGATCCGTTCACTCAGCTCCTAAGCAACCGCACGGAAGGTCAGAACCTGCTAATTGACGGTGTCGGAATGACACTGCTCCTCTCTGTACATCACCTTCCTGACCTGCTCTGATTTAAGCTATAAATAGATAAATACATTCTGCACGTTTTTATTTTTCCTCCAGAACACAGATGAGAAGGTCTATATTTCATTCCCAACTTCACGATACAAGAGCAAGACTTCCCTGATCTTGATGTGAAGACACATTATTTGGTGAAATAACCAGGATTTTGCATCCAAAGGCACCTGCATAGGCAAGACAGCAGTGCGAGGACACTGTGCTAGCTCAGCTCTGTCTAGCATGAGCAAATCCAGTGCTGCATGGGGGAGAGAGTTCTCTGCAAAGCCTCTTTCCTTTACGCAAGGCAGCCTCTGCTTCCTGCTCTACTTCGCAGCACGTCCTGGCACTTAGAAGGGGGCCCCAAACACACCCCCTGGTCTTGACCGTTGCAGAAGGGCTGCGGACAACAACTGTCAGCAGTTCTAAGAGCGCAGCGGACCAGACTGCAGTTCTCTACTCCAGCAAGGAGCCCTGCCAAAATCCCCTTCGCGGAGGCTGCCAGCAAGCGAGCGCCGCCGGAGCCGCCTCCCTCTGCTCCTAGGAGCTACTTGCGACTTGTGAAGATCCGTGGACTCTTCCCAAACCCCCAGCTCTTCCCTAACCGAAGCAGCACGGTGGCCGCATCCCCTTCCCGCGTGCCCGAGCCTGGCGCACGAGCGTGCGCTCGTGCCGCACCGCGGCGCTTCCCAGCCCAACCGGGAGGCTCCGGAGGGCAGGGGCGAAGGCTGCCGGCTGAAGGAGACCGCTGCTTCCCGAAGCCGTGGCCGGCGGCCAACGGCAGGCGAGCACGGAGCAGATGGAGCCCTGGCACGGCCGCCCCTGTCCCTGCATTAGCAGCATCTGCTCATTACCCAGAACTCTCCCGCGCTCCCGCTAATGCTCCAGGAAAAGCATTTTGATTTGATTCATTTCAGTTCGGTAACGTGCAACACAATTAGTGGTAAAATCAAACTGGCCGCCTGCCCGTGCTGACAATGGGAAACAAGGCAGAAGAAATATGAGGCCAGTGGGTTGGAATTCAAAAATCACAACTGTGGCTGCCGCTGCCAAGTCGCGGTGCCCCAGGTGCGCACGCAGCGCCCCGCGGAGCTGGCACGGCCCAAGGGCTCCGCTCGCTCCCTGCTCCTCTCCCGTCTTCCTCTCCTTGCAGTTTGCTTCCCAGAGGCTCCACACTCTCAGGAATGCCCGGCGGAAGCCGCAACTCTGTTCCTTCTTCATTGCCATCGCGGAGCCGCAATTCACCTGGCAGGCCGGCATCCCGAGGCGACGCAGCCCTTGCCCTTCTTCATGCCCTCCGCTGCAGGGAGCGTTTTCCTGGAGCTGGAGCAGCAACGCGACACCGCACGGCTCATGCCCCCTGCCAGGGGCTGCCAAGGAGAGCGCGGCGGGAGCTCCGCGGCGCCCGCGCGAGCCCGTCCCGCTGCCCCACGGCGCCACCTCCAACACGAGCAGATGGTGCCGCCGCGTTGGGCGAACTTGCACACAAAGAGGGAAGGGAGCTGCAAAAGTGCAGCAGAGTGAAGCGTTTTCTTTGCTGCGCCTTCCCCTTGCACTAAGCTTAAAGTCCTTTCCTCCACCCAGCTGCAAATATGTGCTCCGAGAGGCGAGCACTAAGAACGGCAACGTTTGCCATTCCCTCTTGCTGCCATCGGTTTTGATGGAGGCTCTAAAATCAGAGTGATTGTCCTTATATCGCACAGCCAATTCCTACCTAAAGGGATAAGGATGCCTGGCTTTATGCACACTAGTTTATCCACAAAAAATAGAGACATGGGATATTAAGAAAACAACATCAAGAACAAGCCCCAAACCCAAAGCATTAGATTAGTTGAAGACTGGAAGATAAACACAAGACTCTCTGCTATTTTTTTTTACCACACTGGACAAAAGGCAACACTTAGGGCTACCATTGAGTGTTACAATGTCCTATGACTCAAGCAAATAATCTTCATGACCTTCAGTAATACCAGAACCTCTGCTCTCACCAAACGTTGCCCATCAACCATTTCTAACAGCAGCAAAACGTGACAGCACAATCCACACTGGAAAACAATTAAGAATGTGGCTCATCTTAAACATTTGTTTTTAGATATAAAACATTAAATTTAATTTAAGATATACAGATTAGAGATTTTATTTCTATTATCTTTTGGTTTTGCTTCCGCATGCAAATGCCAGAATCAAAGAACACGTATGGACCAAAATCTGGAACTGTAAAAACTCTTGATTCATAGCAAAAGACAGGCTTTTAAGTGTCAAATCACATAATGCAAGGACAGAAAAGTCAGATAACAGGATTAAGTTCTGCCTGGGCAAATCCCTAGGCCCTGACTGTCTAGCGCTGCCCAAACCTGACATTTCCAATTGCCGTTCCCACGTTCTGCGGCTGTACAGGTGGTGTTTGAGTCTTGCTCTCCATCCTGCAAACACATCTAAGTATATCTGAAACAACGTGTACAACCAGCATTCTATTAGGTTCATTAAATACTAGATCACAGTTTTTATTTCTCTATATCAAAAGAAATGACACGTCAAAACAGACTTACCAAACCCTCCCTTGTAACCCTCATATAACAACTCAATGCTAAATTACCACTTCAGTGAAGGTACACAAGGAAGGAGAGGACAGTTTAATCACACGAGTGGGTTTATCAATATTCCCATCACAAAGCTTCAGGACAACCTACGGGGGAGCAAGCAGAGGGGAAGGCTGGTGGAAGAAAATCTCCTATTTTTATAACAAAACAAGTTATTTGCTTAAGACAGCTTGGCTGGAGTGCAGCCTGGCACTCGGGCTTTGCGTAGCATTTCCAGGAGGAATTAAACATCAGTTTTAATGGGGGTTATGTTCCAATGCCTCCTAATGCAGTTAGGGTTATTGGCCAACTTTCTCCCATAAAAGCACGGGTGTGTGTACACAGGATTACCGCCACACACAAAGCCGGGCACAGCTGCTTCCTTTCTGTAAAGCCTTTTTTCCCCCTTTTTTAGAAAAAAAAAAGGAGAAAAAAGGGAAAGGCAGGGGGGAGCTGGGGTTGCTCACCGTCCTCGTAGGCCGCGGTGGCCAGGGCGCTGTTGATCCTCACGAAGGCGACGTGCGGCGGAGCTCCGGCATCGTCGGGCGCGCGCAGCGGCTCCAGCACGGGCGCCGCGTAGTCCCAGGCGCGCGTGTCCCACAGCCGCACGGCCCCAGACGTGTAGCTGCAAGAGGAGCCGGTTAATATCCCGAAAACACAGGGAAAGGGGCTGCTGCGGGAGGAGGCGATGGGAAGCTCTTCAAACCCAACACTGTGAGGAATCATAAGATCATTATGGGTGGAAAAGACCTTCATGGTCATCATGAAGGTCCTAGATGGACTTCCATGGTGTTCACATATCTTGAATATAGATCCATTGATTTTAATCGTTTATTCCCATTTACTAAATGCAGCATCAAGTCTAATAAGACAGGTGACTAAAATAGAGCTACAAGAATGACATGATCTACCTACCACAGACTGTCAATATTAACTTCACAGAGAGAGTGCAAGTAGATCTGGGCACCAGGGGAGAAGTCAATCAGTAAAAGATCTAAATTACAGCATGGCAAAATTTCAATTTGTTCCCGTTTGGTCTTTAAACATTTGCGATTGTGTCTGAGCCAGAGTGGCTGCTTAATCAGAGTATTAATGCACACAGGTACAAGCATTCACATGCAGACAGCCATCCCACTGCTCCTTATAGGAATAAACTTCTCTGAGCCTTGCCCATGCATCAGATTTGCCTTCACCTCCGAGAACTGATTTGTTCATATAATTAAGTGTTATCTTAGAACTAAAGCAATGTTCCTGCTTCACCGTGCTAAGAAGAAAAATAAGGAAAATAATGGGTAATAATGAATATACTGAAATGAGTGGAGGTTGTAACACTGCAAGCAACACACAACTCCTTCTCCACCGTCCGTGTTGAGGTACATACCAAAATATACATATTTCAGGGAAATGACTCTTCTTACGCTCAAAGGTCTGCCTGGACAGAAATCTGGTTCTCCCACATTTTTGAAGAAAAAAAATCCACCATTCTGAAGAATTGTGTAAAGAAAATTGTTATTTACAAAGCAGATGAAGGAAGGTGCTCAATAAGGGCTCTGGAGATGTTGGACTTGCCAAAATTCTGAATTCAAGATCCAGCATTACAGTACCACAGTAAGTGCATAAATTCCTTTAGAAAGAGAAGTTAACTGACTCCAATTTTAGTTTGAATGACTCCCTTTTTCTTCACAAAGAATCATCCACACTGCTAAACTCAACGTGAAACAGAAACCCAGCACATTTTTGGCTACCAGTTTGAAATAAATGTGACTGCAGCTCTCGTGTCTTTGTGCTGGGTCCTGTCAAATTGCAGGTGCCTGGTGGGCTCTGCATTGCAGCGCTGCCTGCAGCCTTCTCCTGCTCATCCTCTTCCTCAGCCCTGGTCAAGAGCAAACGGCCTCAGAGATGCTACAAGATCGCACGGGAAACACAACCGAGCGGAGGTCTGGGTTTAAGCAGGGAAACACAACAGGGAAAGAGGGGATAAAAACCTTCTTTTCAGCGGACAACCTACTCTGTTGGCCATCGGCACCCCTCTCTGCTGGGCCCGTACCAGAGCTGAAGTGGAAGAGCTTCCAAACACAGATGAAGCCAAAAACAAGGTTTTGACTCCCTGCTCTCAATGATGTTGTAAAGAGAAACAAACTTTCAATTTGTAACCACAACAAAGGGCTTCGGGACTATTAAAATAATGCCTCGCCATAAAAAAATTAAAAAGGCTGCTTATTTCCGATAAGTGGCAAATCTGTCATATCAATATATGGCTCCAGTGAAACATATGCTGCCCTGCACAGATCCTACTTCTGGGTAATTTCAGTATTTCTACTCATTCTCTACATCTCCCCACAAAGAACCAGATTGGTTTACTGGCTGCTGAGTGAAGGAACCCTCAGCTTAAACCTTCCATCCTCGAGCAGGCACAGAATGGCTGAGGCTGGAGGGGATCACCTAGTCCACAGCCCCCAAACTATTTCAGTTACTGACTTTTCTATGGAGATGGCTACCTAAAGTTCACACACCTTTCTGCTGGAGTGAAATAATTCTATAAATAAATCAATACATTCTGTTGTCCGTAATACTATCAGCATTCAACAGAAGCTATTTTCTTTTTTTTCCACTCCTACTGAATGTACTCAGATGATGTGGCAGGTACACACTCCCAACACCTTCTAAAATAAAGCTGGAAATGCTTGGCTGCCTGGTTTAGAAGGGAGAAAAAATACTACAGATCCTACCTGATTTACTTATTGAAGAAGGATGTGAAAATGTTACCTTCCTGAGCACAAAAGGGAAGAGGAAAACTTAAGTTTTTCCCTCTCTAGATATCTCCTCTATGACACCTTCCAAAATCCTTTATCCACAGAGCATCCAGCTTTCAGCTGGGGCTGCAGCCTCCTCTCATCATGCACCAGCCCAGCCTTCTCTCTCCCAGAGCATCCACCAAGGCCCTTCAACCTGAGGAACCCGGGATCTCCGCTGAACTTGCAGCTCTCTACCCTCTGGACAGTCATTTATACTTACTGCAATAAACAACATAATTTTCCCATAATTTTCAATAAAGTGTAAATGCAGACTGGCTTATTCCACCTCCACCCTCCAAAAAAAGGAGTACTTTTCTTGGAATAGAGGCATTTAGACGCATATTTCACAAATACTGGAAAGTTGGTTTTTTACCTTACGTATTAAAAATAAGTACTTCCACAAAAATCAGCATCTGCAGAAGGTGTAATGCAGAATTTTAGTTTCAGGTTGTATGTTCGCTTCATAAAAGATTTCCCTACAGCTTGAACCCTACTTATGAGTATCTTGGTGATAACAAGGGTCTTCAAATGTTAAAATCCTGCTAAGCAGAACAGTGTTTCCCTATTCTTAAACCTATTCCAAACCCTGAGAAGAAAAAGAAGCAGAAAATAACATATATACCTCAGTGTATGTAAATGGGAAACAATTACAAAAGACACAGGCTGCATTTTTCTAACTACAATACTACTTCTTGACAAGCCAGTTCCGTAATTCTAGACTGATAAGTAAAAACCTGTAAGAATTGCTCTGCGATTTCCACGTGAGCTTTACAGATAGCAATAAAAAGCTTGCTGAAATGGTGGAATGATAGTCTGAACATATATGTTATAGAGGAGCTGGAAAAAAAGATAAGCTCCTATGGCACCTACAAACATGTCAGGAACAACCTGCTCACCAATCAAAAGTGTTTTGACTTCTTTTTACTGGCAGTAATGTCAGAAGGAGATGAACGGTTTCCTCGTGCCCTTGCACGTGGATGAGAGCAGAAGAGTGAAGAGGGAGAAGGCGCCGGGGGTTAAAAGCTGCCGCGGCCCCGCGGTGCTGGGCAGCAGGTGGTAGAGAGCGGAGCAAATGCGGGAGGAAGGAGCCACCGGTGCTGGGCACCGCTCTCATGAAGTGGCACTGAAGAGGAAGGCAATTTTGCAAGGAGAAAAACATCACGAAACTGGTCAAAACGCAGGACTCAACCGCGCTGGAGAGCAGGAGCCAGAACAAATTTGGGAAAGAGGAGGAGGGGGCAGCTGATCTCCCTCCAGAGCCCCAGATGTCTTTATCGTTGCCTAATGACAATTATACTCAACCAATTAAGACACCGCTATCGCAGTTGCATTGTTAGCAAGCCCTTGGCCCTGCGCGCTGATGGCTGTCTAATTAGTGTTTGTGCAAAGTACAACTGCAACTAATATATAAACTGACAAATACACAAAAGAAAAACTGTTAACGGGAGCATTTTCTAAACAGTAGAGACTTTACTCATTTAGTCCATGGCAGCAACAAACTGCTTCCCTTCATGCCTCTCGTGCTGCTGGCAGCGCCGAATACTCCTTCCAACAAGTGGGTTGACGAGACCATCGCTGGGCTCGGGGTGGAAGCAGATGCTGGTGCAAACCCATCCAGACCACGTCAAGGACACCCGTTCTACGATGCCTGAACGCCAAAGGTTTCAGACAAGGCACCTTGCACATCAGTTTCCTTTTCATATTTTCTCTAAAGAATTCCTATCGGGAAAACTGAGAGGAAGGAGAAAGAAAAGCCTGTGGTTTGCAGTCAGGTTGCGTTTCCAGAAGGCAAAGTCTGTTCCGTTTCCAGATACCTGCAGTGATCAACAAAACAAAACAGAAAAAAATAATCCCACAAGTTTGTTTCAGGCAGGCAGTGACCATCTGTTAATACTCAAAAGATCTGATTATGAATCCTTGCAGTGTCACGTATTTTAGTGAAATCGGCAGGACTTTTGCTCAAGCAACCATCTCCAGCCATAGAGCAGTTTAAATAGATGCCTGTTGAGAAGGAAGGGAAATAACGAATATTTTGCGCTATTTTGGTGCAACGAGCATCTCGAATCATTCCTCCTTGCTCCCTCACAAGCAACTGGCCAGTCCTTCATGCATCTAGGAAGCGACCACTTCAGCAGATTTAAGGATAAAGTTCAGTTAAACATGCAAGTGGGCAAATGCCTCCATTAGCTTGATCAAATTGCTCTCAAAAAGCTGCTTCTGCTCTGTAAGCCTGAAGAAAGTGATAATTCATTTCAAAAACCTCCTCATTAAAACCACGTTGAGGCAGGAGATACCTGAATTGCAATACACATAATTCCACAGCTATTAAATGGGTTCCTTAAACCGTTTCATATTCAAAATTAAGATCCACAACTCCTGGTGCGAGGGGAATGACAGGCAGCTTAGGTTCACGTACCAAATCTCACACCTCGCAGAGTACGACAAGGCTGCACACAGGTTAGAAATTCCCAAGCCTTCCCATGTCCTCATTTCCAGTTAGTTTGGGACACTCCTTTTGCCCCTCCATCCTTAAAAGATACCTCGGCTACGGGATTGAGAAATGGAAGGAGTCAATAAAAACAGTCTAGCAGCAGTTGAACACAAACGCGGAAATAAAAAGCCCTACTTCATATGGCAGAAAGGAATACAAATAGAATATAATGATAAAAATAGGAATGGGAGATATATAGATATAGATATAGATATAGATATAGATATAGATATCTGCTACTAAGTGTAGTGGCAGCTTGGAAACAACAGGTCTAGAGGGTGGCTCAAGCTGCCAGGGACAGCAGGCAGCCCTTCTTCCCTAGCCCTACCTTTGCTATCCAGAACAAAACTAACATTTCACCATCCTTGGTATTTCCACCCACCTCACTTTCCTGTTTGTTTGTTTTAAGTGGAGGCAAATACAATTTCAAAGGAACAGAAACAAGGAAAATGTTAAATAGGAAGCAAAACCTTTTAACGAACTCTTACAAAGTAGAAGTTAAACAAAGTCAAACTGTCTCCAATAATTTTGTTTAAAGCCAACAACTCCTCCCCGCATCAGTCAGACTGAGGCTCTAGTGGCTTGCAGCAGCTCAGGTCTATTAATTAAACTGGCTGCTCCAACCAAGGAAACACATTACTGTGAGTTCAGCCTAAGGCTGCTACCAGGGAGGTGAAAAATGTTTCCTTCTGAGTGAATTCATGAGGAATTATGAAGCAATTTGGGAATTATTGCTGCCATATCGGCCTTAGCGTTTCACAAAGCGCTAAGGTACAGCATCAAATAAACACCGGCTCCGATTCCAAGCTCCCGAGATATTGTAAAGGATGTGTAAATTCACGCACATTTATATTTGGAGGGAGCGCAAGCCGCAACACTGCACAAAGCAGAAGCCTCAGCTGAACTTCATGGTACTGATGGCAACAACGCAGAGCTCACCAGGTGTGAAAACTTTAAAAATGAAACACCCAAAAACACCCCCACGCCACAGCAACGTGATCCCGGGCGTGCAATAAAAGCCGCGGGTAAAGGGATAGCGTCCCGCGCCGCAGAGCTGCACATGGAGCTTAGCAAGAGCCGGTTTCAAGTCACTGCTATTGGTTTCACCTCATCTTCTCGCAAGGTGACAGAGAAGCCACCGTGTTTGTCACTTAACCCAGCCTCACCTGCCCGGGGTATTTTGTCTTCCGACCCCTCCGAGCCCCTGATGTCAGGGCATCCGCAACCCTGCTGAGGATGGCACACGTGGAACAACAAGGTCTGGCGCTTTTCACTTCTTAACAGGGACACGGAGGAGCGAAGAGAACGCAAAGGCTCCGAGGAGGTTGAAGGGGACGGCAGGGATTGCCCCAGTCCTTCTTCTTGCTTCGTTTTGCAGCCTCTCAAGCCCCAGGAGCAGAGGGAGAAACCTATCTATGTTGTAACATTATACAAGTGAAATCCAAGCAATTAATTAAGGAAGGGGTTTAGTCAGGCTGTTTAAAAATTCAGTTTGTTAACGTATATTCATTTTCATGACTAATTAATATTTTGGTTTCCTCAGGTCTGCACGCTGAATTAAGATGCAAGAGCTAATAATAAACGCCTGGGGAATTCTCCGTGAGCCCTATGGCCACAAAAAAACAAATTAGATGAGAGTTGACATTAAGTTTTTAGAAGCGCAGAAAAGTGTTTTCAAGCCTTTTAGGCTAGTTCCACACATTGCTAGAAAGCTAAAAGGCATTTAAAAAAAAAAAGTCATTTGCAGGTCACCTTTGAGTAAGAGGAAATCTGTGCGGGGAGGTTATCAGAGAGAACAAAGAAGTTTATAGAGCGGCAGCTCTTTCACATTCCACAAAATGGCTTAACTGGAAGAGCCCAAATTCTTCCAGGATGCTGCATATTTAAACTGCAACACTCAGAAGACTCCCTCAAAACAGAGACAACTGTAGGAAAGTTACTACAGCGCAATTTCCCCATTGACAAAATCAAAATGTGTCATAAAACGGACCTCTAAAATAGATAATTCCCCCAACAAGATATTTTTAAAAGCACTTCTGCCTTTCCTGAGCATCCCTGCCCAAATTGAGAAGGGAAACGGGCAGCGTTGGCTGCAGGACTCCCTGATCGGACAAACACGAGACTGTACTTACTGGGGGAACGGGGAAACCTCTGAATTTAAAATGTAGAGAGAAGAGTCAAGGGCTGATTTAAAAAGAATTTAAGGTTTTATTAGCGAAAGGTGAAAAAAATCTAGATATCCTAGGTCAAAATCATATATACTTAAGCACAGTGAACCTAAGCAAAGCTAAATTATAAGACCCAAACAAGCAGACTTATAATTTCTTAATAAATTCTGATTTAAAAAATAAACTGCATTCAAGTTGAATATAGGAGGGGGCCGGGGGGGACACACAACATTTCTCTCAAGGCGATCCTTCGAGACATGTAACTGGAGAAAGGCTGGTGAATACAACATTGATTGGGAGTGAGGTAACCACAAACACCACCGTCTCAAATGAAAAGGGATTCAAGGCCTGACCCAGAAAACAAGCATCGTAACCACCGGGATAAAATTTTAATGATAAACACAAGACGCTCCTCATGCAGCCAGATTGAATTATCTGATGTCAGACAGCGAACGCAGGGCTCTTAGAAAGAGGAGCCGCTCACAGGCACCTTCAACTCGCAGCTCAAGTTGCACTTAATCAATCTTTGATATTCTGCCATCTCCTGGTTGAGCTTTGGCAGCAAGAGGGAGAAAACGCAGGAGAGCACAAGAAAACAGGAGCATTTCTCTTAAGCAGAGCTCATCCTGCGTGGCCCTCTCTTACCTCCTTCGTTGAAGTTAATCAAGTTCAGACTCTGCCTCTTCCTTTATTGCAATCCAGACCCACAGGATGTTTTAAATCATCCTGTCCATCCACAACCTGCATAAATTCCTTTTTGGGAGGATTAAGAAAAGTGCCACAGGAGCCGAAATATATCTATGTTTTTATATATATATTTATGTGTGTGTATATATATATAAATTCCACTTTCCAGCAAAGTTTGAGGCACTACGCTGAAGCACGCAGGGTCAGAGCACAGAGCAAAGGTCCAGAATCCCAAGTATGTGTGATAGCTCCTGCTATTGGGAGCCTTTTTCTCCCGATTTTTCCATTTTCCTAGCGATTCCCTGCTCTCCCAAGACCTCAAGCGGCGCCTCCTGAAGCCAGGGAGCAGCTGCTGCCCCTGCCGCCGCTTCCAGCTGGGGATGCAGAGCGCGATGCCCGGGCGGCCCCGGAGCCAGCGCGCTGCAGCTGCTCCCAAGGCAGCAGCAAAACCCGCTCGCACCCGAGCGGCCCTTTCTGCCCCAGAGCAGAGGCGTCACTGTAGGAGAAAAGGGTAAACGGTGCCACAAGTCACCTCTTAGAGAACCCCGGGAAACAGAGCTCACAGAATGAGTTTAAGGATCGCTGCCAGCGTCTCGGTGTTTGAGACACGCGTAGCTCCTCGCGCTGAAATCCATGATTATTCGCATGTGAAGCTAAGCACGTCGGTAAGTGTTTGCAGGGCTGCAGACATAATCATTAACTGCAGCAGATAATTGATATTTATACTGAGGAGAAAATTGACTTCTGTTAACCTCAGCTATTAAATTACTTCTTTGGGACTGAAAGGATGCAGCAGCTAGGTATTGATCACTAGATTCATTACATTTTTATGGCAGATTTAAAAGTACAATGCCATTACATACAGTACTATAAGCTAGGGGAGGAAGGGGAGGGCTGTGTTTTGGACTGGGAAAAGAAAATCATCTCTATATACATACACACGCGCACATATATTTTTAATCTATCCATCCTAAATGCTTAGCAACTGCACATAATGAACAGAAAACATTTCCCTGGACAAACTATGAATGACACTGGAAGTTTCAGTCACAACTTTAAGTCTGTCTTGTTTAATTTTTACTACTGCAAATATAATTAAAAAATTAAGACAAAAGTACTGCAATTAACCGTACCTCCACTGAACGTTAGATCTGCATACTGTGCCCAAAGTCTGCCAAAATTGAATTTTCTTTTATTCAGTATATTTTTGGTTCATTCAAGGATGAATAGCAAAATGTAGTCTTTAAACCCGTGTTCTCTCTGGCTGTGAAAAGCAGGTGATCATAAAAAGGAGAGAGTTGTAAAAACAATGCCCTATCCTGCAAGCCGAAGACACCAGAGACAGCACACACATTCACACGCACATTCAGCTTTGTAAAACAGCACAAGTGACCATAATAACTGAGAGTTGTGTGTTCTTAGACTAACTGAACAGTATTTATCATACTAGGGGAGGAGAGGTGCTACTGTCTTGCAGACGTCTCTAGTCGCTGGCAGACAATAAATCCATTTTCTTTTTGGCAAGACTCGTGGAATGGCTTTTGGTCAGCAGCAATGGGAGAGATGCTGTCAGAGAACCCAAGCTACCAAAGCAGAGTGAAGGGCAAGAGGAGCAAAAAATAGTACGATTTCTGTGTTCTAATATTCCAAAGGCTGATTTCCCCACGCTCTTTTTTCAAATGTATGATTCACGGAATCACAAAAGGATACTTCAACGGTAAAATTCATTTTCTCAGAGAAGGGAAAATAATGAAAAGTAATTAAAAAGTGATCGGATCTCATAACCAATGACATTCAAAGCTGAGGTCTGCCCAAGCCCCATATATTTCTCCAGATGAGAATATTTTCTTGCAAGAGTTTTGGATTGTGGAACGCTTCCATTGCACCTGAAAACAGATACAACTCCACAGAAAAAAAGGAAGAAATAATTTGAGTGAAACCCATCATGTCTATTTTCTAAAGGATTTGTGCCTGATGGATAGAGTTGGTGCTCTTAAAGACTAAGTGCTTGAAGACTTGCTTGAGGGAACCTTACAGGAACTTGAGGTCTTGCAGAGCACCCACTCTTTTCAGAATGTTGAATTGAGGCAAGATGACCAAAAGCAGCAAAAGCTACTGGAGGACCTGAGGTGCCAACACAAAAAGACAACAGTCAAACTGCACAGCCTGGCTCCTTAACACACCACAACAAAAACATGGCCTAGTTGATTTTAATATCAGGGCTTAATTGCTTTAAAATGTAAATGCTTTTCCTCTAGCTTCTCTATACTGCATGTTTGGATATGCACACGGTGGGGAGAATGAAGAAAAAGAAAAGCCAGAGATTTTGGCAGCAAAGAGGAGACAACTGGGGTTTCTGGCACCCAAAAAAGTACAGGAGGTTTCATTAGAGTCAGTGGAACCGCTACAGTAGCACAGACCTCAGCCAAGGGCAGCAGCACTGCCCGGCTGACGGCAGCGGAGGAGCTGGGCTGCTGAGCGCAGGGAACCGCCACGTCCCGTGTCGCCCTCCGTGCCGAGCGAGACCCTGCGCCCGGCAAATATCAGCATCCCGAGCCTCTTCCCACGTGCCCACCTTGCAGGTGACCCACGGTGCGGCACCGCTCCGCGACAGCAGCGTTTTCATGGCTACGACCAGAGCCGCTAAAACCAAGGAGAGCACTGCAGTAAAAACACTGCATGGAGAAGCAACCATTAATAGGACAGAACAAGACAGCAAAGAGAAGGGAGACCTCCATAAGCATAACAGAAACAAGTGGCAAAGTATCTAGCAAAATAATAATAATAAAACTTAAAATTCCTCTTTATCTTCTGCTGTCCTCCAGTTTCAATTTCAACTTTAAATGCATTTCATTCTGCACGAGAGGCACCTCCACTCAATGCACCTTTCCAATAAGCAGTCAGTGAATTTTCTGGTATTTTATAGGCATTATTCTCCACTGCCACAATGCCGAAGCACACCATTAACGTGAAGTGCTACCATAAAATACGGAACTCCAGTATGTTAGAGGACCATGTCCCCTGATTGCCCCATGATGACATCATTTCTATTTGGTAGCGTGACTTCTTCTGGAGGGCTCATAATTACCGAGCCTGTAAAATTCAAGCAGAAGATAAGGTCTTGCATCTATCAAGATAGTCAAACCTCTTCCAAGAGCCTGGAAAGATCTTAAAATAGCATTTTAACTGTGTAACATAAGTGAATAGTTACCATTAATATTAGGAAAAGAGGAGTTTGAATTTGTTTTTGGTTTTCCAAGACTTGCCTTTTAAAGAATAGTGAAGAACACCAACAGTCCTTCTAATCTTGCTACAGGCCAGATACATCTTTGTGATCAAAACATTTTTATGAAAACAGAAATGTGTTCTCTAACAGATCTGCAAAACATTAAGTACATTCTGGGTGCCTTCACAACACTAGATTTTTTCATCAGAAAGTACTATAGTTTTTACATGGACTATACTTACAAAATACTGCTTTTGAACAGTATAAGTGTGCACTGCTGAGAAGATTATACATGGCCTTAATTAGGGAAAATGTACCTCCCTCAATAGAAAAAAAAAAAAAAAAGATGTGCAGTCAGAAAAATTAATCCTCGTTGCATGAGTGTGATGCTTCTTCTGAATTTGTCAAGCAGCAGCACATGAGAGTTCAAGTGGAGAGGACTGAAGGAGCATTAGGTAACTTCATACTCACCCAGCAATGACAACTCCATCGCAGGAATGGACATCGCACAGCACCTTTCCCAGCTCGTACTGCAGCTGGCTCACGGCACCAATGCGGTTCTGCACAGAAAGGGGACAGGCAGCATTAGGGTCTCAACACATTTACCAAGTTCACTTGCTTCCTTGTAGGAAATGTCAAGCTTTAGTACTGCAATTGGTAACTCAGTGCAGCTCGGAGAGAAGAGCCGTCAGCCTCTGCTTTCCTCCTGAAACCTTCGCAGCCAAAACATAAAGGAGAAAGAAACCATCATAGCGGATGTTCATTCATTATCTTGAGGTAGAGAAACTCAACACACACACCTAACAAGGCAGTTTACTTTTAATCAGGATATTTAACCAGCGGAGTAGCAGCTGTCATCTTAACAGATGATCACTATTGCTAAGGGATGGCTGAAGTAAGAACACTGCCCTTTCACCAAACTCAGAGCAAACAGAGACTCATCCCCAAAGCAAAGGGTCATTGGGAGGGAAATAAATATATAAATGAAGTATTGCAGCAGGGGCAGAGTCTTGTAAAGCCCTTAGCAGCTTTCCCCTTTTAACTGGTAAAGGAGGAGCTGCAATGCAAAGATTTTCTCTTCCGTACGCCCACGTGGAGCAGGTTCCCGTCTTCCCGCAGCACCCGGGTGGTGTTAATGAGCTCTCTTGTACCTTCCAGTTGGTCCTCAGGGTGCGCTCCCTGGCCCGGCACTCCTTGAGGACCAGCTTCCAGCAGGAGTGCGCCGCGATGCCGCTGCCCGGCAGGTACCCGTCCTGCTGGCACAGCCGGTACCACAGCACCTCATCTTCCGCAAGGACTTTCCAGGTCCTGCTCACCTAGGAAGCAAATTTATTTCATAAATAGAGACATAATATACAATTATAAATAATTAGATACTATATTAATTACATAAATAACATGCAGGATACATATATTTAAAAAACAGGAGACTGCATTGAGACTAAATTTTTATTTAAACAAATGCATTTATTTCCCTTTTATGCTACTGGCAGCATGAAATCCCCCCTTTAACAAAACGGTAAGTTTGCTCTACTGCTCTGAAGTGAAATGAGTGAAAACACACAGTTTCTACCCCAATAAAATGCCATATAATGAGGATATCCGTCTTTAGGTCCCATGTCCTAACCCAAAATATGCCTAAATGATGAAATCTTGAAGTGAAAAGCAGCAAAAGTTAAAACAGCACTGTACATGTACTGTATTAATATGGATATGAATTTATTTCCTATTTTGTAGCTAAAATAACCTTCCACATCACATCACCATATCTCGAAAGTCCTGCTGACAACCTGATTAGGTGTGCGGCATTAGTGATTTATAACCTATTGTATTACAGCATGCATAAATAGGAATGAAATACTAAGTTTTTTCAATAGCCTCAAGTTGCCATCCATTTCAGAGCGACCTGTTTCATCATAATCAATTATGGGCTTAGAATTAAAGATTCAAGAGGTAAGAGCCTACTTAAGTAGCATTTGTTCTCTGCAATTCTTAATTAAAAAAAAACAGATATAACCAATGAAAATTACTGTTGGTGAAAGCAGTAATCAGTTGTACACTGTCTCCAAGAGATTAAAAAGCTTTACGGACTGCCATCATTTCTAGCATCTAGTAACTAAGCATCCAATACCTGTTTCGGTCACAAGATTACACCAAGTAGCAAGTCTCATATTGCTGCAAAGTTCCTCAGAATAATTTTTCCTGCTTATTTATTTTGCATTTTATAATTATTATGCAAACCTTGCTTCAGACTTGAGAAACATAACGTTTAAATACAAAGTACAGGATCCTTTTAGGGCTCCCCGTGTTAGCTGGCAGGCATTTGCAGAGCGCCCCGTTGTGACAGACATACAAACGTGCACACAGGACTGGCAGAGACTTGCAAACAAGCCAGACAATCTCAGGAGTTTGTAAAATAAACTCCAGTATTTTCTGTTCGGTGATTTGGAAGAGCATGGCTGCCTCGCTAAATAATTTAATAATAAAATATTGCTCTGCAGTAATAACGATGGTTCTCACCAAGGGCAGAAACAGCAGGGTCTTCTCTAGCTGCAGACTGCACAACGTTACACAGGGCAATAAATTATGAGAGGCTCCGGTGTTGAATGGCCCTGCCACTCTAGGGATGTACTGAGGAAGTTCAAGGGAAATTTCGGCTGACGAGCAGGCAAGCAGACGCACAAGCAAACAAAAGCAAAGCACGTCAAATTTGCCCTGCTTACAAATGCAGCAAATAACACCCAAACACATGCTTGGAGTTTGCCAAAACAGACAGCATTTGTAGAGAGCCTTTTGGTTTCGAGTTCTTAAAAGCTTTGTGCGAAGATGGTAAAAAACAAAAATGGACTTCATAAAACCTCGACTGCCTTTTCAGCCTTCAGGAACAAACATTCAAGGGGAAGAGAGATCCTCCCCCATTAGGATTTTTTTTAATCAAATTACATCGAGTCCTGCTGGTTTACAAGCATGAATTTCCAAAGGGTCCCTAGCACAGCCTGTCCTTAATGCACCAAAACTGGCATGCCGAGCCCCAGTAAAAGCCCCACTGAGCGGGCCTCAGCTGCAAGAACCCTCTAATAAAAGTGTCTCCAGCTTTTCACTTTACAGCACCGCTGTGAGCCGCCGCATTAAAGCGCCCATTGGCTCCAAGTCAGTTTTATTAGATCTGCTCGAGCTGGAGCTTCAGGTGAGGCTCTGGAAGCCGGGTATTACGGCTACATTTACAGGCATCCATACATCCAGCTTGTTGAGGAGCAGCCCAAACACGCAAGGCTCTTATTATGAGCAGAATTATTTCCACAACTACGCTGCAGTCTCCAGTGGCGATCAATGACTGTATCTCACAGGGTTGTTTATAGCCGCAGAGGCACCACGTTAATTTCCATTTAAGCGTTCCTATTATATTTTTACTATGTTTCTTGCAAGGAAAGCCCAGTTCCCCCTGAGCTCCACGTTATTCCACAGTGTTATTCCCTCCCTGCGGGTCAGCATGCAGTAATCCTCAGAAACTCTTCAAAGGCTTTTGCTGACCTAGGTTTTGCCATTCGGTTTTGCATTCAGGAGATTTTATTTTAATTAAAAAAAAAAAAAAAAAAAACAATAAGGGTAAAAAGAAACTAAAAAGCTCACCTCTTCCATCATATCCCAGATTTTTCTAATCCTATCTTAAACAACTGGTCCCAGTCTTAACGAACTTTTCCCCAGTCTTAATGAATTTGAGTCTTTATTTGAGTCTTTATTCACATCTCCCCATCTGACAACCTTCTTCAGGTTTACTTTCTTCCTTATCACACAAACAAATTATTCAGGTTCACTCTCTGGAACCAGAATCCTCAATTCAGAATATCTGGGCTTTCAATTCAATGAAATATTTAAATCCAAATACCACATAATCCAAAGCCATGCAGAGGTGCATTTACCAGGTGGAAGCCAGTCATTTTCACCATTCACAGCCCTAGTTATTTTAAGTCTCATCCTGAGCTCAGGAAACTCCTATCCACCCACCACCCACCTTCCCCTGCAATCTGTGAGCACCATGGGTGATTATTTTTACCAGTACACAATGCCATAGTATGCTCAAAAATTCATGAGATTTTTTTTCTGATTTCTAAACACCAAAAATCTAACAGCTTTGACAATTCCAAAAGCCAAACGTCTGAGTTTGCTGAGTTGTGCAAAGCAATTCCTTCCTAAATTCCTAGAAATACTGTCTGAAATAGACAAATTTGCAATTTCTGTGTTGGCTACTGCTCCTAAACCATCTCAGAGACGCTAACAAAAATGCTAACAGAAAATGCTAACGCTCAAAGACAATTTCCTGCAGATCTATTCAGAAACAGAAGGCAGCTAGAATTTCAACACATACTGCCCAGAGGTACTTCCCATGACGTAATGTGATTTATGCCACCTCAAGCAGCAGCACAATCGTAAGCACGTGCAGAATTCACAGAGCAGACACACGTCACCTGGCCACGGTGCTGACAGCTTAAAGGCTACATACTAAGACAGGAAGTGAGGTTAAATGCAAAAACATGCAGTATCAGCGCAAACAACACAAGAAGTTCCTACTTGATTCATTCTGTCCCTTCCCAAGGGATTGCTTCTCCTTCTCCCATGACTATGAGGAGGGAAAGACAAGCGTAAACACACTCATTGCCGACGGGACGGAGGAGCCGCTCACATCCTAGATCCTTCTTCCACAGACCGGCCCTCCCAGTTGTCCATAGGGACACGCATGGAAAACAGTCACATTTGCCATTCTGCACCGTCTGCTCACACGGCAGCTCCCAGACACCTTTTTCCCCTCCAGCCACCAACACGGGGCAGCAGCAGCCTGAGATCGGCCTGGGGGATCCTGCTAAACGCTACACGACCGTCTGAACCCACCAGGGCTCCAGAACTGATGACGAACCGTTAATCCGGAGGTTGCATTTAGGATTGCAAGTGCTGTACGGATAGTTTGTGTTTTGCACCCCTAAATAAATATATATACACATATCTCAAAGAAAAGCAGCAGGAAATAGAGAAAGGAGGGAAATATCAGGGTGAAATTAAAGTTCTCCGGGGCAGGCTGTGGTGTGATTAAATCTCAAAGGGACTCGGCAGTCGGGCTACTTTACTGTTAGTCACTTACCAATTTGGCATGAAGAACTAAGCAAACAGGTTTTCTCCAAAGGCACTCACATAGTTCACGATGCCAATTCCACTAACTAGCCCTATTCCACTAAAATCCCTAGGCGCCTTAATAAAAAAACCTTTCTGCAATAATGCTGTAAAACAGCAGGGCTTTCCATTTAACAGAAGAGGGCTTCCCCCCCTTCAAAAACAAAATCACCATGAGAAAAATGAAAATGGTATTTATTTTTATTGCTTCGCTTTTTATTTGAACACGTAAAGAGAAGCCAGCTCTGCACTAAAAGCTCTGGACAGTCATCTCATTCGGAGAGCCCTGTAAAACGCTGGGCATTTGCTAAGCTACCTGTCAGCTGCCACATAGGACCAACTGACTCAGTCCTAGAAGGCAAAGGAGAAATGTGGAAAATGTTTTAAGTATTAAAAAGATCGTATGAGAATTAGTTCAAGTAAAAAATAAAGAGCGAGAAAGAGCAACTAAGTGCTCTAAGTCCAGTGAAAAGGAGTAGCCTTTCAGGACTCAATCTTTTTTCTGTGTCATGAGGTAAATCGACCCTGACTGATCATTTTAATAATCCACGTCGAGGGATGCAGCCTTTCCTGAATGCATCTGTGGATCAGCAAATGACAGAAACTCCAGGAGATTCAAAAGTTTCCCAGGCATCTAGGCAGCTCATGAAAAATACATCTTTTTTCCCCCCTGTAACAGAAGCCCTACAAGAAGTATTTTTCTAACAGTCTTGTTCCTAAAAACATTATCTTATTTAACACCATGACCTATGTATACTGAATGCCCAATCCAATTTAATATCAATACGCATGCCATTTGGGTATTACTCGTATCCAGTTTACCCTCCATGACAAACCTCCACCCTATCACTTCTTAACTTTAGCATGTTAACATTATTTTTATTTTACAAGCAAGGGTAATAAGGATTTTTGATGTAATGTAAGGTTTTGGGTGGATGTTTTTGCAAAGCTACAAGAGTGCTTAGCACATGAAAACAAAATGATCAGGTCTGAAACATTAAACTGTGGCCATGGAAGAAGCTGGTAATGAATATCCACAATATCCTCCCCTATTTCACAGGGAAACTGGCACTCGCCAGTGAAGTTTCCTTTGGAGACTTGTTAAGAGCAGCAGTTGCTCATTCAGTGTGCAAAGGGAGGCGAGAGGCTCAGCAGCGCAGGCTGAAGTCAGGTACTGCAGGAGGCAGTTTAAATATACACTTAAATGATAAGGCCACATTTGAGAACGGATCAGTGAAAGCAGGACTTCAAACTATCACCACGGAAATATAAACGAGGAGGGGAAAAGAGGTCTGTCATTAGCAACTTAGCCCTATTCGAAGTTGTTAATGATAAGAATGTTAGTACTCTGCTCTGTATCAACTGTTCACGCTCTACAGTTCAAGTCACACACTGAAAAAGAAAGAAAAAAAAAGAAGAAAAAAAATCTTTCTTACCATCAGCTTAGCGCTGTGAAAGCCTGAACACTACAGCCAGGCTCTCACTTCCTTCTGAATACTGAATATGCTCACTCAAATAAAAAAACTGTGCAAGAATTTCTTTTTAGGTTTCAGTTATGTCCAAGCAACAAAACTTTGTGATTATCTGTATTCAACTGCAAGCTACAAATCCAGCTTATTTACTGTCATTTTCTATTCAGCTTTGGAAGTATTTCTTCTAATTCTATGTGGGATCAGAGAAGCAAACTCAGTGCCTACCTGAGCGCATCTGCCCAGCTCAGCCTTACCGAGGTACTGAAATATCTTCAATGCCAGTTCATAGGGCAGCTGGATATCAAAAAATGGAACTTCATTTATTTCATTCTAGGGGAGAAAAAAAAAGAAAAAAAAAAAAAAAAATACTTTATTAGAATTATAAAACAGGATAGAAAAAAAAAAAAAAAAAACTTTCAA
>JAWLRI010000709.1:3201548-3223734 GCA_034781795.1 Crypturellus tataupa | reverse complement strand
GCCCGGGCACGGCGGGGCTCGGTCCGCCCCGAGCCGGTGCCGTGGGGTCCGTTCTGGGAGGGAGGGGCTCGGTCCGGCCCGGCCCGGTGCGGCGGGGTCCGTTCTGGGGTGGAGGGGCTCGGTAGGACCCGAGCCGGTGCCGTGGGGTCCGCTCCGGGCCGGGAGGGCTCGGTCCGGCCCGGCGCGGTGGCTCCGCGCGCTGTCCGCGGTGCCGGCGCCTCCCGCTGCCCCGACCTCGCGGCGCTCCCGGGGTCCCCGGGATTCTGCGCCGGGATCGGGAGGCCCCAAAGCCCCGTTGTCCTCCCGGGCTGTCCCGGACGGCTCGGGGCACCCGGGGCACCGCGGGGTGCGGAGCCCGGGGAGCGAAGCTGCCGCGCGGGGCTGTGTGTGCGCGGGGGGAGCTGTCCCAAACGCAGAGGGTCCAGCGAGGTCTGAGTGTTTCAGAGAGCGTCAGGGAGCCGGGGTACTTGGAAGAGCCCTGGGGAGCATCACCCTCTCCCCGCAGACACGAGGAGCGAAGGTTCCTCTTTGAGGTGCTTAATTTGTACCCGGGAACGTCCCCGGATGTTCTGCATTCAGACCCTAAGCGTGTGCCTAACTTCCAGCACACACTCATATCCCACCAAGTCTGACAGCGTTTAGACAAGAGCTTAAAATAATGCGCTTAAAAAATGCCACCAATAGTGCTGCTGACCTCATCCTGCTGCAGCTTAATTGGGCTGTTTGCGATTTTTGGACAGACTTTGGCTCTGTTCTCCAGGGAAATCAGAGCTTTGCTCACCTCGCAAACCGCCTCGCGTGTCTGTAGGTGCAGGGAGCGTAGCAAATGTAGCCGCGTAGTGCGGGAGCAACGCGCTCACGTGGACAGCTGGAAGTAAGGACGGGTCTTGCATCAGGTACGTGTATTTGCATCGCACGTGTTTGCACATCCATAAAAGCGGAGGGAGGGGAGAGTGCTGCTTTCTCCCATCTGTTTGAGTCGCAGCTCCTATATCTGTCAGTGCGTTCAGCTAGTTACCTTTGAAAAGCTTCCTTTGAAAAGAAACAAACAGAGTTTTTAGGTGAATCAAAACCTCGGTTTCTGGAGACTCTTCTCATGGGCTCTTGCAGGGGCTGGCGGCAGCGGCGGCGCTCGGCTCCGCGCAGGGATGAGCTCGGTCCGTAGGGCGGCGCAGGGCTCGTCCCTCTGCCCAGCGTCACCCGGGGGGCAGTTCGGTCCCGGTGCCCGGAGCAGAACCCCCTGCCCGGCTCTCGTGGCTGCCTGAGCTCAAACAAGTTGGAATCCAAGGGACAAGGGCAGAGAGCTGCCTTACCTGGTGTCTGAATGTCCTTTTCTGTCTAACGAAGCCGGTGAATTCCCTCCTGGCTTCTCCTGCGGCTTTGGGGAATCAGCTGATGCGGAGGAGGTGGCAGCCAAGTGGGGCCAGCGGAGAGAGGCTCGTGCTGGCCCTGCAGCTCTGGGACCATGTGGAGTTTTTAGGCAGTTTTCGCAGTCTCCTCTGCACGGCGCTTTCTGCTCTTTGGGCCCAGCCACAACCAGTTGCCTATGAGATGTTTTAATGGGAGACACTGTAGGAAAGCGGTACGATCCCCTATAGAACAGAGGTCATCTCCTTCAGCAGGGAGAAAATGAAGGGGCCAAACATGGGAGAATGACGGGCCAGGAACCGGCTCCAGGTTGTCCTGGTGTACAGCAAGCAGGGCTGCCCGACTGCCTTGGCGAGCCGCAGGTGAGCAAGCTGCAGGTGCAAGTGCAAAGCAGCCTCAGAGTAATGAAACATTCTAGCTACACCTCAGCTGCTGCCTTAAAACTCTTCCTAATTCTTTCCTCCTCAACAGTAATTCACTCGCCCCAGTGTCAGCTGCAAAACCAGAACGTCTGCAGCATCCTAGAGCCCGCACGACAGTGCGGCGGGAGGCTGCGCTGGGCTCACATCGGGGTGGGAGAGCAGCTCAGCAGAGCATTTCTGGACCAAAATGTGTTTTTATGGCATTCTCTGAGACACTTCGCAGCGACGATCCCCTCGCTGGGCAGCAGGAGGGGCAGCCCGGGCTCTGGACGCTTGTGATCCTGGGATGGATGGAGCAGCTCAGCAGAGGAGCTGCTGGCTCCCTGGAACGTGCTGCGGAGGCAGCGGTTGTCCCGTGACTGTTGGTTATGGGAGCAATGGGGAAGTTGGAGGGAGAGGCTTCTCTCAGCCTGGCCAGTTCCTAGAGTTTCCCTCTGGCTTTGTCGAACGGCTGCGGCGTTTCTTGTTGACTGGTGCGAGTGTCCGCACTGCTTCCGAGGAGGAAGGTTGGAAACTTCCCTCCGGTCCGTGTGGCGTTACCCAGGGCAGGAAGTAATCCTGCACGTGGGGAACTTCTGCTCTCGCAGCCCTCGGGTGATGCCAGCGAGAGCAGGATTAAGGCTGCTGCATGTGACCAACTTCTGTATCTGCGGCCTGGGCTGGGATTTGGGGCTGAACGCTTTGCGAACGGCAGATCTATAAAACATAATCTGACATCACCTTGAAACACCCAGCCAGGGCACCAAGTATAGTTGTCGTGTGCCAGTCTGGCACCCAGCGCCCCTCGTATTTCGCTCTATTAGTTCAGAAGTGGCAGTGTATTAAAATCAAAGCCCGCTTGTCCCTGCCAGCTTTGCCGGGCTGGTTCCGTGCCCGCCGTGTTGCCAGTAATTCCCCCCACGGCTTGCTGCTAGGTTCGCGCAGAGCTGCTCCGTCCAGGGTCTCAGTGCAGTTAATTATCTGTATGCAAACGGGCTTGATAAGATTTCTGGAGATGTCACACTGAGCTGAGCAGGAGTGCAAAGCAAAGGAAGGACCAGAGGCGGCACAGCTAAGCCCGGACTAAGCTGACAGGCTCAGCGGCACGAGGACAAGCGCCGCGTGTTCGTCCCGGCCCGGAGCGCCGAGCTCCTGTTTATCCTCCGCAGAAGCTCAGGCTGGATGGAGATGGAGCTGCTCTCCACGATGTCCAGCAGCCGCCTCCTCCAACCCGGCCCCGGTTTGGCAGCCAAGCTGCACTTGGGAAAACTCAGCTGCCGCGGGGAACGCGCGGCAGAGTTTACAAAACCAAGTGGTGCCCAAGAAATGCCCCTTCCACTGGGTAGCTCATGGGGGGCTGATTCCTTGTGGGAAGATGGGAGCCCCCATCATGTTCCTGTTTCCTTGGGCTTGCTGCGCTGGGATGTCCCGGCCACGCCGGCCTCCCGTGTTCTGCTATAGGGGACCCGCTCTCGTCCCAGCTCTCCAGCCCTCTCCTAATTGTTTTTTTTCCTTCCCAGTCACCCTTCCACCTCCCACAGAGATGCTAATGAAGTGCGAGGCTGCTCGGGAATCCGTCAGGGCTCTCGGCTCGCTCTTCCCTCTATTTTCTCATTAATCTTCTGCTGGGTGAGGGAGGAGGCAGGAGGTTCTCCATCCAACCTTACCCCAAGCTTCCCCGCTGCTACCCCAGCCTTCGAGTAGCTCTTCTTTATTCGTAACTGCTATTTTGTTTGTTAGGCAGGGATCGTGTGCCAGCTGCGTGAGCCACTTAAATCACTAAGTGTCACTGAGGCTGCGGGCAGGATTCTGTTTGCCAACTGCTTTCGGACACCGGAGATCAGGTTCTCCTATGACTTTGCACAGGCCGTGCCCGGCCGTGGCTTTGTCTTGTGTCTCCGAATAAAGACGAGTTGAAGAAATGCGAAGATTGGACCAGGGATCCCCTGTCCGGAGTCATTTTGTGCCCATCCTAGTGGCATCCCATGGAAGAGCCGCTTCCTCTTTGGTAGAGAGCGGCCGAGCGGGCTGTGTGATACGACTGCAGGGCGAGGAGAGGGATGGGTGGCCAAAGGAAATGTTGGTTCATAGGACAAATTTCAAAGCAAATGATTTTTTTTTAATGTAATTTAAATCCATATTTTTCACAGACTTTCTAGGAATTTGGCTGTGATTCCATATTTTATAAATAATATTGATATTAGTGAGCAGCCCTCCAAGAATGTTTCAATATTGTACAAGGCAGAAGACACCGACAATAAACAGTTTTCCTGCCTCTCCGCAGAGGGGATGCGCTGGCAATCTCTGCTGTAATATCCACCCCGGCATTACAAAGGGGATGTAGCTGGGCTTTGCTCAGCCTTTTTGCAGACCCACGGCACCACGTTTTGCCGTGCTGAGCGTCTATTGTGGGAAATTTGGAGTAACTCCTTTGGAGTCAATTGGGTTGCCCTGGATTTGCAGGGCTGTAAATGAGATCAGAATTTGGCTCCGGGTCCTCTCCGTTAATGAGTCAGATCCTGGCGTTGCGTCCAACGTGCGCCCAGAAAGGGCTTTCACTCGGCCCTGGGTATCGCAAGGGGTTTTATTGAAAGGCAGGCGCTAGGCCAGGATTTCGGGGCTCACTTTTTGGCTTTCCATGAAATTCACCTTTACGTGGACGGCCAGCGCGGGGCTGATGCAAAACACAGAGCTGTTTAAGTCCTTGGAATAGGACTTAGGAGATACATAAACACTGAGCTGACCTTTTTTGCCTGCCCCAGAGCAGATTTATCACGGGGAGGTCAAGAGACGCCAGGATTTATCAGCTTCTACAGGTTTTTAAAGATTTTCCGTACGTTAAGTGACACAGAGGGACAGTTTATGGGACATAATGTCAGCAGCGGTGATCTGTGGCGGGCAGTATCTGGCACAGCAGGGCAAGGCTCTGTATCTGGCATTGGAAATGCTGCTGCATGAGAAATAATAAATAAAGATCCATGCTTGTGCTTTGGAAGGGATCTCTTGCTCAGAGTAACCCGCGGAGCTCTGCAGCCTCTCTCGGTTTGATCGAGCATCCTGGGCTCTGCCTTGGTGTCTCAGGGTCTTGGTATCCTGCACAAGTTGTGCCTTCCCATCCCATCCCACCCAGCAACGTGGCCACTTTGCAGGACCTCTCTGTAAGGACATCTTGGGGGAGAAACACAGAGCCCCCCAAATCCCTGTCTCGTGCCCCCAGGCTGCATTGAGACACATTTCAGCCTTCAGGGGATGTTTTGGCAGCGGTTTATGGACAGTTTGGGCTCACAGGGCTGCGTTTGGTGCAGCCAGGATGGTCATGTTGGTACTTTATTAGGTAGCAAACACTTCTCTCATTTACGCTCTGCCAAAAAAAAGCTTTAAAATACTTTTTAGAACTGTTTCCAGCACTTTCACTTGCATGAATGCAAAATTTGCATCTATGTGGATGGGGAAATCATAGAAATCGTGTGTTAGCTGGTAGCCTTGACCACAGCAAGACGGATGGAAATCTGTTTCGAATCGAGACGGGTCATTTTGGCATTAGTTTGTCCAGCACTGTCCATGTTGCTTTAGCTTCCTCCAAACTAGCGATAAATCAAGCAGAGAGGGAGAGCTGGTTGCAGCAGCTGATGGTGATGGTGAAGCAGCCGCGGGTAAAGCTGAAAGGATGAAGGACCTTCCAGGTCCCTGGGTCCTCTGCAGCCCCGGGACACGGTGGAGGTGCCGGTTAGTCTCAGAGGTGGCACCACTTCGTGGTGGGACGAGCACGCGGGGAGGCAGCGCTGCAGAAGGAAGGGAAGCGGCTCCGCGTTTGCACCCCCGTAAATGCGCTCGGGCTCTGCCCCAAGCTGCTTGCCAGCCCTCTTTGCACCCCGATTCAGAGCTCACGGAGCTGCCTGGTCACCTACCGCCGCTTCCTCCCACCCAGTGAAACCCATCAGGGCAGCACAGGTTTTGTAGGAGGTTTTTGCTGAGGTTTCTGCTGTGAGATCGCTCTGCACCGCGGTCCCTGCGAGCGACACAGCACAGCCACAAAGTTGGGAACTATCCCAGCAAATGCCAGCACTGACACCTAGGTACGGACGCGGGAAGTGGGAATTTCACCGTAAATGCCCCTCGGGCACCTCTCCTGCTAATTTGCACTTAGATGGGTGCCGTTCGCTGAGCGTTGTATTAATTAAGGCTCGCAGCCCACCTGTGAGGCAACTAAGTTATTACTGCCCTCATTTTACAGCAGCAACCCAAGTGGTTTGCCCAAGGCCGTAAATCTAATCAGCGGCAGAGCCAGGACTGACTGAGCTCTGTCAGTCTCCTGTGACACCCAGTGCACGCCGTTGCCTACCTGTAACAATATATTGGCTTCCCTCGAAGTTACCGTGTTGTTAACCTGACGGCAACGATGCTGGAGCACCCAGGAGGACCCTGCCAAGGGGGAGCTCCCCAGGGATCCGCCGCAGCCCCAGGAGAAAGGTCTTATCTGCTGTGTCGAACCACAAAACCATCTGCCCCATAAATTACACGCCTCTTCCCATCAGCAAATTTAGCAGGAGGGTTCGAGCATAAATTTAACCGAAGCTTTTATTGCAACCGATGTATCAATATAATTAAAACCAAACACAATTCTTTTGCTTTCTCAGGCTGGAGAAAAACCCTGCGCCCTTGGAGAAAATTGTCTCCCCTTTTCCTACAGGGAATCCAGAGCCTGCGCAGCAGCTGTGAAGAGCGGAGCTAGAGAAAGAAGTGGAAGATGCTGGAAGTGCTTTGGGCGTCGTGAAGAAGGATTTGCACTGAAGGGGCTGTTCAAGGGCCCAGCAGCAAAACAGAGACACATACATGCTTATATATAGAAGAATGTAAACCCTCCTGTATGCATACGTTAAAACGTGCATGCCTTGTCGAGAACGTAAGCAGCATTCCTTGTAGATGATGGTGGTGTGAGCATTCGTGCTCCTGCAGTCCGAGTCGAGAGTAGCGATGTCCTTGCTGTAACGCTCGTGTTTTCTCCGCTGCACCTTGCTCACGGGGATGCAAGTGGCCCTTCCGACGCAGCAGGATGAGAAACCATCCGTCCATCCAGGGCTGAGTCGTGCTCTGGGACGGGGCACAAAGCTGCAAATCGGGCCGCTTGGGGCGCGGGGAGCAGCTCGGACGGCAGGCAGTGTGTGTGTGTATATATTAACGCTATAGCACCACGTGGGATAAGCTTTTCTTATGACTTTAGGTTCTCTGGTGCTACATTTAATATTTGTCTGGGGCTAAACTGCCTCTCTGTGGTGCTACAGTTTCCCCATGAGGCTGTTCGGAAACATGGGACAAGGAGAAATATATTTTGGTTATTAATATTTATACTCAAAATAGCAAAAAATAATACTTGTTGAGAAGGTGCTATTTTTTTCTTTCCTTTCTCTCTTTCTTTCTCTTTTCTTTTTTCTTTTTCCTTTTTTCTTTTTTCATTCTCTTGCTTTCTTTTTCTCTTTCTTTCTCTTTCTTTTTTTCCTTCCTCTACATAATTTAACCTCTACCTAAATTAAGACCAACCAAATAACCTAGCCCACAATTTTATAAACTAACCTGCTGTGGGGCAATGTTTTTGCTTTCGATGGAGCTTGGAAAGCAGCATTTGCCGAGGTGGAAAAGAACCAGGGGAACCAGGGGAACTCCTATAGCTCTTGGGTGTTCTCCCAAATGGTGATAGAAGCAGCCTCAAAAGCTGGAAAGTAGGGAAGAAAACTCCACTTAGACCAACCAGAAAGGAGAATTTTTTCATAGAAGTCAATGGGCTTTTTCCAGTCCAGTGCTGAGCAATTTTTTGCCGCCTGTCTGATTCAGGAAACCTTCCAGATTCCAGTGCTATTTGCAGTGATGATTGTGCAGAATTTTTTGGAAACATTTTTCCCAGTTTCAGGTATTTGTACCAGAAAATTGGCTCGTCATGGCAGGGGGCAATTCTCAAAGGCCTAAAGAATGTCAAAAAGCAGATTCCAAGGGCAATTTGGGCCCAGTCTTCCAAAGCTGTTTCCTTACCTTCATGCAGTGAAGGAACACACTGACTGAGCACTGTGTCCCTGCCAGACCTTGCATTTTATCCCCTGCTGGAGGAGAAACGTTTCCAAGCAATCTAAAAGCTAAACTCCCTTCATATCAAATATTCAGCGAGGGGTTTTGGGGCCCAGCACACATATTCCTGGGGATTATTGATTTCAAGTCAGTTCGCAAACAGAAAGGGCTATGCAGCAAGAGCAAATTGTTCCTAATGAATAACCTTGCCCTACTTTACCCTGCGTGCAGCGCTGGGAAGGAGATGCAGCTAAGTGTGTTTGTCTGGAGCCCGGGTGGCTGCAGAACCGCAGGGAGCGGGCTGCTGAGAAAGCATTTTCCTACCATTTTTGGCCCAATGCTCCTCAGCATCCTACGCTCCTTCCTGGCTCAGGTACTGAGGTAAATAAGATTTTTTTCCTAGCAGAGGGAGGAGCTGCAGCTCATTTCAGCAGTGCTGTGAGTACTGGGTCGGTGGCTGCTGAATCAGGGCCGGTCTTTTAAATATCCATCTTTCTGCAAATCCCTTGGCAAACTAAGTGAAATTATGGGCATCATATTAGAGCAGAACAGTCTGATTGGAACAGGAAATATCTGATGGGGAAGCTGGGATGCCCAGCCTGCCCTTGCAGCCCACACACCTTGCACACCCCCAGGGAGCTGGTGCAAGAGAGAGGGCTCTCCCCGGGGCTTCCTCACCTCAAACCTCAAGAAGTTCCTGAATGTTTAAGAACTCCTCACCTGGAATGTGCGTCACCCCTTCTCCCTGGCCTCGCGGGTACGCACGGCTGCGCTCGTGTTGGTTAATCTGCCACCCGGCAGCCTTGAGACTTCTCCGAGGGTTTTTCCCAAACAGGGAACCCCCCTGAGAGCCTGCGAAGGGAAAGGAAAGCTCTGCTCGTAGCGGAGCATCCCTTCCACTTGGGGAAAGCCCCTTAAATCAGCAATCAGCCTCGCTAATGGAGCGATCGGTAATGCAGGGATTCGCTCATCTCCATGGACAGACTTTTCCAGGAAAAAAAAAAACAAAAGCAAAAACAAAACCGGCACTCCTGGGAAATCGGTCTCTTCCTCGGTTGTTCCCAACATCCACTCGGAATGATAAAAGACACTTGCTGCCTTTTCTAATTCTCCTGACACAACCACCAAATCTTTGGTGTTTCCCAAGCAAAAACCAGAGCAGGGCTGGGACCCCAAACCTTGCTTTAATCTGGATTTCTTTGCCTTTTGTTATTTTAAGTCGAATGTTCAGTGTGAACCTAGGGCTACGTTTTGGAGACTTTTATGCTGGTTGCTGGGTTAAACAAGCTCTGCTGGAGAGACAGGGGCTTACCAGCACTCACTGTACATAAACCCAATGACTTACTAGGGCTATGTATTTGTCAAAGCCTTATGTTTTCTGGTAGAACTGCTATTCTCAAATGCCTGTTTTTGACAAGGGGTGTTTTTAGCCTTTTCTAATACCTGATCTAACCCTGGTGGTGTCTGTACGCGCTGCCCACGGGGCTCCTGCACCTTCCCACGGGGAGGAAACCAGCACAGTCGCTCCTGGGCTCCTCTGGTTTGTTATTTTCTTCCAGCAGCCAAGAAGTCACTGATTCCGCTCAGCTTCGCAGTTGTGGCTCCGCGTAGCCCGGGGAGCGCTCTCGAGATGAAAAAAAAAAGCAAGAGCTCAGCTTGGGTTTCAGCAGACGGCGCGCGCGCAAGGCAGCAGAGCAGGCATGAGATCATAGTCTATACACACCGCCGCATAATGCGGCTCGCAGGAAAGTCTTTATTAATTTTTAAAGCAGCGCTCCCCCAGGACAGCTCCCATCGCGTATTGCGACTCGGTGTTTCGGGTTCAAAAGGCAGCACGGTGGGCACTGCCCATCAGCATCCCTCCTCCTGGCGCTTAGGAGCGAATCGCTCGGCCAGATTCATTCCAGGCTCTCACCAGTGTGCGGCTCCTGCCGGCCAGGCTGCCCCCAGCACGGGATTTAGCCCAATAGGTCCAGATTCCTCCTCCTTTTCTCTTAGCACTTCCTTTCACTGGCTAAAAAGCACTAGGACCAGTCCTACCTCTTATGTTGTGCTGAAACAGTAACTCCTCCTGTGTCCTCCCACTCTCATATACCTAGGACAAACATCCCCTACTAAAAAAATCTGCAAATTTCCAAAATCTATGAGGTCTCCCTAATGAGAAATGAGAAAACCCATGACACTTCTGTTTTAGTGTATGTAGGCATGCAGAAATCACCCTAATCCAACCAAGCTCATTGCTAAAACAATTCACTTAAATGAAAAACACTTGATAAATCAGTCTAATCTGATTTACGAATTTTCTTGATTTCTATATTATGCTAAAGATTCAAGGATCTCAGCCCCATGGCAGAAGCAGTGTCTGAACAGAACTGATTTCAGAAATACTTGGCTAAACCGGTGCAGTTTCTGCCCTGGACTTGGGCACTTTCCCTGCGGCCTCTTCAGACAAAATGATGCAGTAAAAACTCCTGTCCCCGTAGCCCTTGAGCAGCCAGAGGAGAACATTCCTACACCTTAATATTTCAATTTTAATCTTCCTACAAGGGCTTTTCAGAGGACAGCTGTACATAATCGCCTAGACAGAAGCCTAAGTAACTGATGGTGCCTCCAAATTAAATGCTGGACCCACAGGTCCAGCTTTTATACGCACATCCCAGCTCCCTGGCCATGCTGTAACTCCACAACAGGTCAAGCAAGAAGTTAGAAGACATCTGACGTTATCTCAAAATCCCAAAGCCTAAGGAAAGCTGAATGAAATGGGATTTGGGCTTCCTTAGGAAAACTCTTAACATATCAGGTGGTCTGAAAGGAGGAGAGGAATCCACAGACATTGCTTTTACCTTCTCCCATTCTGTCCTGGGCTGAAGCCCTTCTTATTTGCAAGGGTCTCCTGCCTCACAGTGCAGTGAAGGAGCCGCTCGTGCCTCTTCCCTCTGCCTGAGCTGCCGGCTGCTCCATGAGCCCATCCCGAGGGCAGCGCTGCCGGAGCAAAACTCACTGCTCCTCAATTCGCATTCTCCATCTGCACGAGAAACTGGAAACTACAAAACACAACAGAGCAGAATATATTTTTTCTAATTATTTATTTGGATGCAAGAGTGAATTCTGATTTAACCGTGATCACACTTCTTCAGAGTTCACTCCGCACAGCTATTTGAGTACTTGAATTTCACAAGTTTTTTTCCTAATGTTTACAGAAAGTGACTTGGAGCTTCACAAATATTCACTGAAAGCATCTGCCGATCTCCATCCATCCCGTACAGGTGCCGCCTCAGTGGAGAGCAAAACCAGCCACGCTGTGATTTAGTTTTCAGGGAGATTCGCATCAAAATCTTTCCAAACAATTTCAAGACTACAGTTTAGCACAAGAAGACATTTGACAATTTTTCAGTCTGCTCCCAGATGCACTGCTAATAAATTAAGATGAAATGCAGTGAATAATTAATTCTTTGCACATTACCGATTTTGTTATATTTCGCTGCAAACTTTTACAGAGTCACTGTGCAAGTTTCCTCCCTCATCAAAGTAAGGGCAAAGCATAACTCCCTGTTGATACAACAAGCTCATAAAGGCTCTTGTTTATCGTTGGATGTGGCTTCTCTCTTTTGTAAAAGGAATTTCATATGCTGAGACTCTTTGTACATATTTATAATGACTTTATTAAAAAAAAGGAAAAATAATTGTTCATTGGGAAAAAAATGTGTCTGTTTTTATTTCCTCTCTAAAGACTGAGACAGTGGCATCCTTCCACAACCCTGACTCTTTTCCTGTGGAAATCAATAGTAGTTTTTCATCAGGTTGCACTAGAGCAGAAGTTGCCCCCTGCACCTTCTCTGGTCTAAATGTCTTGTTTGAGAAGAGGGTAGAGTGGATCACCCCCATAAAACCATCACTGTGACTTAGCATAGAGACCAGAGCCCAGCACAGGGACACAGGGGTGGTGGTTTAATCCAAGACCTACATAATAGGGCACCAAAGCCCTGGCCCTGCTGCACCTTGTCACTGATGGACCCGTTCCAATAGCAGGAGGCTTTTGGTCTCGAAGGACAACCGAGGAGCAACGATCCGGGGTTGCTGTTCTAAGGAGACAACAGAGGATGCGGCGGGTAACGCACGGACAGAGCCCACGGAAACATCAGCGAGGGGCGGCCACGTGGGAACTGCCTGCTAGGGGAAGGGCAGCAAAAAACCAGAGGGGGCCCCTGAGATGAGGCCACACAGAAATCAGGAGCAGAAGGTGTCCTGTCCTGCAAACTGTGATGCCAGGGCAGGGATTCCCCCTGGTGTAGCAGAGCACTCAAATATGAAGCCTTACCCAGGTTCTTCACAAGGTTGATAGAGCAGAGTGTTTCAAGTCTAGGATGCTGCTAGTGCCCTCTTTCTCACTCAGACTGCCAAGTGGGAAAGAAGAGTCAATTGAAAAAAAAAAAAAAAAAGAAAAAAGAAAAGGCATCTAAGGACAGAAAAACAGTTCTTCCCCATGCTTTCTGCTGTTAGCTCCCTCCTTTCTCACCAACTAAAATACTAATGATTACGAACCAGCATATGAAATGTTATGTGTCGTTTCAGGCTCATATTGACTTCCTTATACGCTTTTCCAAATAGATTTTGCAGGAATATTCAGGAAAACAAAACATAGAACTAAAGATGGCTCTTCAAACACCTTGCACCTTGATACCACCAATCCTTTAATCAAATAGCACTGTACTGAGAACAGAAGTTGGTGCTCTTCATAATAAATCTGAATCTGCCTGCTTGCAGAAGGGGTAATTTGCCCTTTTCCTCGTGGCTATCCTGGACTATCACACATAATATGTTTATGCCCACTCAAAATCCAGCTCCCTTCCTTACTGACCTCTCTCCTGCAGCCCTGTAAGGCTCTTCGCACCACGGCCACTGGATTCCTGGTTTAGTTTCCCCCTTTCATGGGATTCATTTGACAAGAACCACATCCCTTCATTTTGGACAGTAAAGCTTTTCCTCCTCTCTACTTTCCCATGACTCTCAAGCCAGATTTGGGCTATCAGGTTCCTTGCTCAGAGCCCGCCTCTCATCATTTCTCCTCCAGTCATACTTAACTATTATTTCCAAAGAAATGTTGAGCCTTAATCCTGTTGCTATTAGCTCCTGTTTGCTTTAATTCTCCTCCCTCTGGAGCTTCCCAGCAGGAGGAGAAGGCGGCAGCCAGTACACAGACACAGGCTCATTTCCCCAGGTACGGTTCTTCCTGATTATCCACTCAAGTGGGATTGTAACCTTACGGCCATTTCCATAGTAATGAGCACCGAAGATGCCACAGTTGCCTAATGAGGCACTTTCTCTGGGTATGCAGCAGAAAGCAGAGGTTGTTTAGGGAAAGAGAAGGCTCCAGCAAACAAACTGCAACTCCATTTGTATGCAAGAGTCGCTGCAGCACCCTCAGCAGAGATGGAAACAGCGGCAGCCTCCTCCTGGGATAAGCAGTGTGTTAATTTGCCTGTTAACAATATAAGGAATCTCCTCAAAGAGCTTTTCCTGAAGAGGAGGTGTTACAATGAAGTCTCCACCATCACAGGTGGATTATCCAGCTTGTATATAAACCGGGCAGGCTCCTGAAGCAATGCAGCTGCTTCTGTATAATGCTGCCCTCAAGCAAGTAAGTCTCACTAAACTGCATCCTCAGGGGGGCTGCATCCTCATGGCCTGACATTTCTGGTATCAACAGTGCTATAAGGGCTCAGTGCTGCAGGGAAACAATTTTTGGGGACCAGACAGGTTCTGGATGCAGAATAACACTGTATTTTAAAGGCAGTAAGCCTTGCCTCAAGTGGTTGTGCTGAGGAACATGCTGCAGAGATACCTGAATTTGTGATATGGTCTTGGTTAGGACCTCAACTTTTCACTTAGTCAAATCCAGCTTGACTTTAACCTCTCTCCCTCCTGCTGTTCTGCCCTAGGCTAGAAAAGCAGGAAGTCTGATCATGAAAATTGAAGAGAAAAAACAATCCCCAGAAAAGTAAGTGTCACTTCCAGGCTCACTAACAGTCTTCCCCAAATTCCTTGAGATTTAATTAAGATGACAATAGACACAATTTATGGAATTAATTGCAAAAACAAGGCTGCCGGGAAACGCTCTTCTCCAGGCCCCAAACACATATTTGAACATGTGTCTCTGAGACAGTGTTTTGGAAGAGTTCTCAGAGGTAATATGACAGCAACAGGGTGATTTTGTGAAGCTGTAAATTCAGGGAAGCTGGGCTGGGGATTTAATGTGAAAAATCTCACCTGTGGTTTGAGCCAGGGAACAGTTTTTTTTTCCAGTGTATGAGGATATACACACGCCATGGTGAATTACAGCATGCTTAACTTACACATGCAACATTTACCTGTACTAAAAGGAAGACAAAACAGAAACCTGCCACACAGCTTATAAAATACATGTTCAAGAGAAAAAATCTCAGCTCTGACTCAGCCACAGAGGTTGCCACAACATGAAATGTTGTGGTTCTCGCCTTTTAGGATAATGTTTCTGACTCGTAACAATTGTTCTACAGGCTGTAGAAGAAGCAAAGCTGGGAGAAAGACCAAGACAACCAATCCACAGGCAACTAAACAGTTGGGACATAAAAATTTTCCAGCTTTGTCTTGTCTCTGCACATGTTGTTCCCTGTGTTGGTGGTATGTGCTGGTTTTAATACACCTGGAAGTGAGCAGAGGTGGTGCCATCCTTCCAGCAGCGCAGGGTGTCGACGGTGACGGACCGACAGAGGGGACAGGTCTTCTCGCGGTCGAACCAGAGGCAGAGGCATTCTTCACAGAACACGTGCTGCGGGGCAAGAGAGCGGCATCACGAGGGGCACGGCAGACCCAGCCTGTCCCTGAGTGCGAGGAACCCTCGGGGCTCAGGCAGACAGCAGCTCAACTCCAGCCGGGATGAGAAAATCCCAACGTTACTAGTACTTCAGTTACCCAAAGCTCCATTACTGTGTTTCTTAATACAGCACCAGAAAGAATCACTAGAAATGCCTAGCATCTTTGGGCTTACACAGTTGTTGACAGCATCCTAACCTTTTTTCTTCTTTTTTCCGTAAACCCTTTTCTCATGTCACATACTCATCATGCCCCAGTTTGTCTTGTGAGTCTTTAGCCTAGAGAATCCCCTCTCACTGCCCTGCTCACTTGCCCCTCCCTGCACTTGTCTTTTCCTGCTCTTATCACCCAGTTTTTTGGTCCATTCTACCACCTCATCCCTTCTCTGGACTGTCAGCTTTCACACCCGCTCCAAAGCTTGGGAATGTTGAAGTTCTTCAAAAAAAGGACTCAAGAGCCTTATTTTGACATCACAAGAGAACATGTCCCTGCAGATCCAGTGAGAAAAAGAAATAAATCTTGGGAGCCTCCCCACGAAGCAGTGCCTTTGGCCAGCCCCGACACACGCACAAAGCACACGGCAGCGTGGTGTTTGCAGTGTTTAGCAGTACCACACCAGGGCTCCTGCAGTGCTCAGAGCCATTCTTAAGCTTCTGCTTTTTGCCAGCGCTTACCAAATGAGAAAGGGAACAATTCCCATGCTCTGGCAGCGGTAACTTCTACATTTATTCCTGGCCAGGTGTTCCGGGGCCAGACCAATGCAGCCATGCCTGCGTGGGGCTGCACCTGTCTCAACGTACCCCATCAGGCTCATTCTGGAGCTGTGCCCTCCTGCAGCGCTTAGAGCAACACTCACAATGCGCTGGCCCGTCGACCCGCCAGTATGCCCAGGGGTCAGATAAAAATGCCTTGCATTCTAGCTCCAAGATCTGGTTTGCCAACTGGCAGTCCCTGCACTCCAGGGCTGGTCTTTTCCACCTCACTAGCCGTGATCAGGCTCTGCGCAGCGCAGTTCACACAGCTCAGCTATCCCGGATCACCGGCTGTCTGGAGGAGGGCAATAAATATCCACTAGGAGCTAGAGCAAGCCGCAGCAAATGATTTTGTAAGTGCCTGGGCTAACTAACTGCTGTTCCCCAGCTGCAGTGCTTAAGTAAGTGCTCATCAGCGGGGGCACGGGGTGGGCAAACATGGGGTTCTTACCTGGCACATAAGGATCAAAGGCTCCCTGAATTCTGCCTGGCAAATGGCACAGATGTCACCGGCCTCGCTGCACTGCTGGCTGGTAGCACGAACTCCGTACGTCTGTTGGGGAGAGGGGAAAAAACCCCACATCCTTGTTAAAGGCTTTAAAGATAACCTGGTTTCTGGCTGAGAGGTTGTTTTTCACCCCTAGATACCCTGCACTGCCTGGGAAGCAGGTTGGTGCTGCATTGCTGAGCACGGGAAGCGGCAGTTTGGGGACCAGGGTGAGAACATGGGGAGTGAGGAGCTCGGCGCTCTCTGTTTTGTTTTCCCCTCGAGCTGACTCCACCTTTCAGTGCCTCCACTTGTAGAGCAATGATAATGAAATTTAATGAGCTCAACAGGGAGCTGAAAGGATTAATTCAGCATCATTTGCAGAGGTGTTTAGATGGTGGGAGGTATTATTATTAGCAGGCTAGACACTAGAAGAAAGAATAGCAGCAGCAGCACCCACGGGCTTCCCATCTTATTTTTGTAGAATAAGGGGAAGGTAAATGTTGCTTCTCCTATTGTAACTGTAACAGGGAAAACGGAAACATGCTGTGGAAAAATGACCAACACAAGCCTACACAATAAGCAAGTCAAGCTCTAACAAACTGCAGTGATGTTATGTTCCTTTCCCCTACCACCCTGGGCTTTTCTGTTCTGAATAGAGATCACTGTATTTCACTACAAGAGATGTAAATACTACTGTTTAATGCCATATCAGGGACTATTTCTGTATATTGTGGTATCTGTTTCAGTATCACCACAGTGATACTGTAGCACTATCAGGCACTACATATCTCTACCGAAAGTCTCTCTTACACTCACACTCTTACACCCACAGTTGAAAGTTTTACCAGCTTCTTAAGATTCTGGCATCGATGGAGTAATCCATATTACACAAGGCTTCCAGCCACTATTGCCACCGTGCCCTATCTGTGCTCAGACAGGGCAGACAGCAGAGAAAGTTCCTAACAAGAGGCACTAGTTTATCCCAACACATCATTTCATCCCACGATCCTGATGTGACGAGCAATTATCAACTCCATCATCCGTTAGTAACAAGGTTTGACCCATGAAACTGGCCCAACTCATGTGACTACTCACCTGTGTGGTGCAAAGGACTTTCAGTGCCTTCCGGACACTTCCCACGCGGCCGCAGATGTCAAAAGACTGCAACAAAGACATTCAATTTTAGATCCTTTTTACAAAATGTGTGAGTGTCCGTGCGCATACAGCCCAGAAACTCAGGAAATGTGTGGCCCAGTTTCTCCAAATGGATACTCAGAGGGAACAAAGAGCCTAGACAACAACAGTGCCAAAAAAAGATTTCACGGTGATCAAGAGATGTGTAATAAATGCGAATTGACAGTGCAGCAGAGTAGCCAAAAAGCCCTGGTAACAACAGGCTGCAAAGCAGGGACTTTGCAAGACAGAAAAGGGGGGCAGTGATTAGGGAGCTGTGGCAGGGAGAGCTGCCTGTCCCCACCAGGTCCTGGAGGGCTAAGAAGGACCTGGTCTCACCCTGGGAACTGAGCACGTGAGAATCCCAGAAGCTGGAAAACACAGCAGCCTGCTTGAGAGAGGGAAGAGCTGCAGGTTTTTCCACACAAGAGAGGCAGAAAAGTGCTTTTCTCTGGGGAAAAAAGAGGGTTTCCAGGACTGTGAGGCTCTGCCCCACAGCTTGAGACTTCAGGGTGCAGATGATATCAGGAGATTGCCCGTCCTTCTGCAGAGAGATTTAGAGGAGCACTGTGGTTAAATACCACCAAGAGGAGAGAGAAGCAGGACTGGGGCTGGGTTGCTCCATCTACTTGAAGAGTGAGAAACTTCAAACACTCAGTGGGATCCTGCACCTTGGTACTTGCACATGCCCAAGTTGGCCAAAGGCAGGGGCAGCACCAGCTCCTTTTCCTGCCCCCTCCTCACCTGCCTGGCAAACCAGATGTACCTGCAGCTACAGGGGATCGCTCTGGGCTCCCTACTGAAAGCAGTTCAGAGAAGGGCAGAAAATGAGGTTGCAGAAAACTGCATTAGAAAAGAGACTAAAAGGCACAAATATTTACAGCTCAGCTAAGCAGTACAGAGACAAGGGGAAAAAGTGACAAACTGCCTACAAATATCAAGGTGCTCAAAAAAGTGGCAAGAGAGGGGATGGATACTCGCTGCTCTTCAAGTGAAGACACGGTACAACTAACAAAGGGAAAGCAACTTCAAAACCTTAATTGGCAGGTCAGCTTCATCCGCCTTACCTGCTGGTGGGACTAAGAACTAGGCAAGGTGTAAAGAAAACGTTGTGCAAAGAACAGCTCTGCATTAGTTGGGAGAGGAGCCAGCTGACACTGCAGGACACTTCATTTCTAAGCTGCCTGAGTGAGGAGCAGCCAGCAGGGCAGGGGAAGGTGAGATGCGGCACAGACAGAGCTGCCGTGGACCAGTATCATGTCAGTACCAAAATGCTTGGAGTTAGATTTCTATTTTTTTTTTTTTATTAGAATGATTAAGTGGGCTCACTGCAGGGAATGTCAATGAGATCATCAGGCAATAGATAGGGAATCAAATGAAAGCACCAGTAATGCTTCCAGTCAGCATGTAAAAAGGCTCCCAGGGTCCTTCCAGTAATGCTTCCAGTCAGCAAACGGCACTTGAGACTGCAGATTGCTACAGACATTTCAGTTACTAACAGGGATCAGGATCAGCTCTCTCCCACAGTCCAATCCACAGCTTTTTCTAGATGCTTTGCTTATAAATGTCACTTCTAAAGCCTCTTCTCTGGCTCTTACGACTCCAGATCTTCTAGTTCATTTTTCTCCCTTAATTTCTTTTTATTTGGAGTTTCTTGTATGCCTACAGATACTTATTTCAGTAACCTCTACCATCAGTCTGCCTCCCCACCCACCAACTATGTTGCATCAGTCTTCTTCCTGATCACTGGAAGCAATAGGACTGCAACAGTTGGGTTCACAGCTAGTCAATGCTCTCTTAAAGTCAGTAGAAGATGAGTGTAAAATTGCCATCAAACCCCTTCAAACCCTCTTAGTGACTGAGACAAGGTTCAACTCCCAGTCCTTGCTGGGGCAGAGTTACACTACTCTGACCTCAGCTGGGTGTTTACATTCAAGGTGGGAAAACAAAACAAAAACAAAACACAAAATCAAACATAAAAAAAAAAAGTTTTAACTTACTAACATCTGGGATTCATTTGCCAAAATCAGAGGATTGTGCCTGCAGAGTCCAGACAGGGACAGCAGGACAAGCCACCCCGTTGCACTGCGTGCAATCTTCTGAACCTGCCTTTTGTGTGTGGAGGGGGGATGCAGCCTGGTCGGAGCCCTGGAGTTTTGCCAGGCGCACAGAAGGTCTGAGCGCCAAATTGGCTTCTGCGGTTCTTCTAATGTGGTTTGTGGCTTTACTAACGTGGACTCCTTTGGGAACATTTTCAGTGTCTCGAGCAAAGAATTAGACTTGCAACTCTTGTGATTGTTAATGGGCTGCCTGCACCTAACATGTCCATGACCTACACTGCAGGTCTGTACTCATTACTCCTGCTTTTCTCCTGTACTTTCAAGCAGAGTCTCTAACTACACGCATAGCAATCCAGTTCCCACCTGGACACATCTTTGACACTAGGAATTTGCCACAAGGTGACGTGGGACAGATTCCAGAACCTATTACCTCACAGCAGGTCCATCCATCCATCAATAGCTGAACTGGAGAGACTACAGGAAAGAACAAGTACACTGAAGGCACAGAGAGCAGTCAGGACACTGTCATCCAACTCCACCTTACACTCCTGACCCTAAGTCAGAGGAAGACCTGTAGTTAGCTATCATCTCCTCAAAGAGCTTCTAAGCAACAGACAAGGAGAACTTCTCAAGAGAAGACTGCTTTTTGGCAACCTAAGTTATCACTGGGCTACTGATAAGAGCTTCACCATAGAGCAGTTTCAAGCTGGACCATAAAGAACTGCTTCTGTATGTCAGGGAGCTGACTGTATTAGCAGGTCTTAATGCCTGACCACTGGCATGGGGTTTCCATCTACACACCCTATCTTTGGGGTCAGCAGAACTATTTAAGCTTAGTCCCAGGTGTTTATTTCTCTCTTAAACTCTACCAGTGCTCTTGGTCAGGGCACATGCATGTCTAGCCCTATTTTTAATTAACTGTCGAGCTGGGCCCTGGCTCCCAAGGACCCTTGACATATTGATGTCTTCTCCAGATGCAGGAAGTTGTATGTAGGACTATAAGCACCCCTTTCTCAGATGTTATTTCCTTTGTCCAATGACACTGGAAAGACCACATGAATCTCTCCTCTTATTGTCATATGGATCTCTGACCCTCATAAGGCCAAAGGCCAGAAGGACAAGCAGTCCTGCAGGACAACAGCAGTTGGCTGTTCTTGTCTGGAGGGGACTTAGACAAGGACACATTTGAAAGAAGAAAGGGGACCCTCTGCTATAAGACAGAGCAGCTCAGATTTAAATTAAGAGATTTTGATGAGTGTGCAGTGTGCTGTCTGGCCTCAGTGTCCCTTCCATCCCAACACTGTTCCCTGTGATCCCGGCTTGACTACAGACCTGCTGTGACCAAGTCCTCTTGCTCCCTGTGACCCTCTCTGTCCCACAAAAGTTATAAAACCCGTGACAGAAGGGGGTACGCTGCTACACTGCTACACAACAGGTAGTTGTAACTGTAGCAGGACCACAGATGAGAGTCACAGCAGGGCTCAGGAATCTGTCAGTCTTTCTTGCACAAATACATCCTCTCTTCTCCTAGTGCTACTTGGCATCAGCAAGCCCACAGCATCTTTGTAACGGGCAGAAACAAGCATCAGGGCTGCAGCAAGCCCCCTTCCTCAGAGGGATCACAACACAGGAACTGCTCTTGTTTGTCTCAGCTCCTGCTCTTCCCCCCAGGCATGGTTACACACAACTACAAATATGTTTTGATTTACATAAATACTAGTTCTGGGCTCACGCTCAGGATTTCTCTTTAAACCAAAAACAAAACTCATACCTTTCATTGACAACTACTCAAGCAAAGATTTAAACTGTGCTTTTAAATTCTGTTTTTGAGCAAGCTTTCATTATATTTCTCCACTATTAAGACACTGGACTAGCATCCGCGGGGCCCAGAATTGCGTCAGAACCACCTGTTTCCTCTAGACAGCAGTTAAGTCCCTTGCTGTGTTCAGCACTGAGTGACAACTGCCTCAAAAGGCAGAGGAAGGTTTAGATGAAAACACTTAAACGACTTCAGCCTTTTGTGCTGCACTTGGAAGCCTGGAGGCAGCTAAGCTCTCTGCTCCTGATATCAGTCCTCCAAGGTCTCCCATTCTCTTCTAGCCTTTCAGAAAAGGCATTAGGAATCAGCAATGACTTCATCAACCTGATGCAATACCATGTGAGCAGTAACAGATCTTTCTTTAGCTGCCAATGCCCATGCAGTGATGATTAGAAAATGATTTCAGCAGCTGAAGCACATGCTGCCCCTTCTTGCTGCATCTTCCCTTCTCGGATCACAGTAGCAAAGATCACAAGGTCTTTCTGTTCCCCTCATGTTTTCTTTTTGCTCTGTCCTTGCTACAGCTTCCCGGTCAGATACAGGGATTATTCATGAAATATTGCTCACCTTGCACAGGCTGTACAGGATGATCAGGATCCCCCCTAGGAAGTAGCTGCTTGATGGATCATCTCCCATGATGTATTTGTACCACAGCTGGATTGGGACAAGGGAGCGGAACAGCTGGCTCAGCTCTTCAATGATCAAATAAAACTTTCCCTGTAAATAAGCAATGCATTAGCACTGTCAGGAAGCTAAACAGTTTTGCACATGCATCAGTTAAAGCTGCACAAGCAGAAGAAAGAGACCCAAAGACTGGGCAGCATTTTTTTATAAAGCTTAAAGCAGTCCTTGTCTTCTGGTGCTCACCTCAGTTAGAAACGCTGCCTTCCTTGAAGGACACCTGCAAGGTAACATTAACTCCTCCTGGCTTCCTACAGTTGCGAGGTTAAACAACTGATACAGATTATTTCCAATTATGTCATTTCTAACTCAAAACACCTAAGACAAGCACTAGGAAGCTGGCTACCTAAGTTTGCCTAACACAGGGTCTTCCCACGCTGCTGATGAACTGTGTTCTGTCCCACGCTCTTTGAAAGGCTGAGCTGGGGCTGGGGTAACAGGTTTGGACAAGCAACGAGCACAGAAGTCACCACAAGCTGTAATGACATTATCTAGACTAAGAGTTTTGCTTTTATGTCAATGTTATCCTATTG
>JAWLRI010000709.1:3181559-3199145 GCA_034781795.1 Crypturellus tataupa | reverse complement strand
CAAATGCTCCCTTAGCACAAGTGGGAACCTAGTTAACTGGCTCTAATTATACATGATGAGTATGCGGGGCTGCACTCGGGACCTTCCATCCAGAATGCTTAGGTTGAAAAACTCAGTGACTCCCTCTTCCTCCACTCCCTTTACCACATTAAAAGAGCATTTCTGTATTTCACTCGAGCATTCATTCCGGAGGAGCAGAATGCAGGTTCTCTACCCAAACTCAACTTCCCCTCTGTATATGCAGTACTGCAGTCTTTAATGATGCTTTTTTCCTTACTGGGTGAGGGATACTCATTAAACAGCTGACTTGGCATTCTGTTATATGCTCATTAATTGACGTCAAGTCTATATACTGTCACTTAATGCTATTCCAGATACTCTGCTCTGAGTAGGGAATTACCAAAATGTCCTCAGTCCTTTATAAGTCACTATTACAATGTAAGCCACTTTTGGCTGGAGGGAAGGGCAGTTATCATCTGTATTTTCTAAATGAAAACTTAAGACATATGAAGAGTAAGGTTAAAAGTAATAGTTTTTTGGTGTCCAAACTGAGATGCTTGGGATCATGCTTTTTACAAAGCATTTTTAATGTTAAGTGATTACAAAATTAAGCCACTGACTTCAGTTTGAGGTTGTTCCTAGCTTCATATAGGAATTATGTGGCAAGCAGAAGAATGGAATTCAAGTCTCCAAAGCAGCTTTCAGGATGTTCTAACTTACAACACCCTTCTTTTTCCAACAGTCTGTTTTCTCCATAAGTGTTTCAATTTATACAACAGCTCCTCTCAGTACACCACCTTGTTTCATCTGCAGGGCACAGCATACTGTGTTTGGTGACGAATGAAGTCTTACAGGAAAATAACAAGTCATCTTGCAATTAAATTGAATCACTATGTATACACACACAAAGGGGAGCAAATTAGGGTTGTGGAAGCCATGCTAATTCCCATACATCCTAACTAAGTTTGGGCTTTGCAATCTCTTTTGATGTAAGACTCTGCATAACGTGCACATGTGCCTCTACAAAAAGAAATGGAGAAAAACACGAAGTTTTTGCAGAGCATAATTAAAATGGGATGCAAGAGAAGTGAGAGAAGTTGCAATGAGGCAACTGTAAGTTGTGATTAGCACTCAAGGGAAGTTCCAAGTCTCACTTGTTCTGTTGCCAGCAGCGTTAGGACATATTCTGAAGCAGGAAGATGCTAGAAAAACTTTTGAGACCTGCTGGCAGTTTGGATGGGAGGAGAGCACGCTCCCCAGAGGCTTCAGGTCATATTGCCAATACAAGAAAAAAGTGTTGGATAGGAGCAGTAAACAGGATTGTGGCACAGAGGGGGCTAGTACAAATCCATGTAAGACTAATTAGGAGTAATTCCAAGGTGGAAACAGAGATAATGTGAGAGTCTCTGTATTTTGCATTTTAGCTATATATGAGAAAACGCACTCTGTGTGAGATATGTGAGTGCATGTCATTTTTGAAGATCACATCTCAGATTTCTCAAACTGGGAAGTTAAACTTGAAAGGCACCTATGAACAATGAGTCCCTTTAAAAAGCCAGTCTAACAGCAGTGACTTTCAAAGGGCGTTAGGGAGAGGGACAGCAGAGAAACCCAATTCTTCACTACCTCATCCTACACTTCAGCTAATTTTTCCATCCCAAGTAAAAAGTCCCACGTATCTGTCACAAGGACATCACAACTGTTCCACTCTGCAATAAGAGAGGACAGTCTCTGCAGAACTATCACACAGCTTCTAGATGTGGCTCTCAAGGATCAAGGCTTGGGCTGCTGTCTGGGAGAAGCAATCCCATGTGAGTGAAGTCCTCCCCAAGAGCATCCAGGTCATCCTCAAGGAGGATCCATCAAGGAGAGGAGAACCCATAACTATCATCTCTCCAGAAGCTCTCCAGGCAGAGGTGAAGATTACCTTGTATATACCACAGTGCAAAAGAGGGCAGCCATGAAACAGGAAGATCTTTATCTTTACCTGGATATATTTTGTAACACATAATCTATGCGCCGATAGCCAGCGGTGACGTGAGTTGTGTAAACATTTCTCTGTGGTTAGTCAGCAGCATGCAGAGGACTCAAATGCTCCGAGATACCTCATTCTTATCAGGCCAGAAGGTAAGATACCGACTTCTTCCTCTTAATGACCAAAACATACCTGGCCCCATGGCTGGATGAACATGATGGCAGAGATGGCTGCTACCGTCGTACCAAAACTAACACTCTGTCCTCATGTGAACCCTCTGGGTGAAGCTGTGGCCTAGAGAAACTGCTCTGGCAGCGGCAGGCTACTCCAGCCTGTGCTCCTTCCCCAGCCCCATGCGAACGCTCAGGCCAGGAGCTCTGCCTTGGGAACACACAGCCCCTCCGCGCACAGGCACTTCCTGCTGACGGGCCCCTCTGCCTACTGAGAGTGGCTCCGCACCACGACTTTGGACCACAGAACCCCACACGTCCCAAGCTCTGATACACAGAAGATGGAGCCAGGATGTTAAATAGTTATTATTATTGTAAGGTAAGTGATTGTTCATTCTTGCAATAATTGGCTAATTATACATGGATGTGCCCAGAGAAGCAGGCGGTGATGTGATCACCGAAGTGCCTGTGCACGTGCTTGTGTGCCATCCAAACCCTGCAAGAGTGCTGGGCATGTTCAAAGTTCTTATTAGCTTCCGACTCCAAATACACAAAGTTGTAAAAGCTCAGCTGACATTTGGTAATACACCTGAAGATAACTTGCTGCAGCCGAAAGATCCAAATGAAACTGCCTTCCATAAGAGACATTCTGATATTTCATTTCCATCAAAGATACCACCTCACAAGGAATATTAAAAGCTTAATGTGCCATTTTACGTGGTGAAGCTCTAACCATCCCCAATTGGAAACATGAGATGCATCTGAAAATGGTATCTGGTCCAAAGTCCAAGCACAAAACTATGTAAGAATGACTGCTTATACACACCAGCCAGCATTGCTGAGATGGTATTTTAAAAAATGAACAAAAACCTGTATGGATTGACACAGCAAGGAGTCTACAGTACTAGGGCTTGATGTACGCTTGTCACCTGCACCATTTTCACAACGCAAGGACAAAAACTTCAGGAAATGCCAGCATCATCCCTTTAAAACAAACATGTTTAGTTTTTTTCCCTTTCAATTTTCAATGTTCTCCTCAAAATGAAGCTTTGGGGATCCCTGGTGCTCCTGTAACTTTGCTGTGCTCTTGTATCAAAAGCCAGCAAAGAAAATCTTTTATCCGGCCCTTTTTTTTTTGTTTGTTTGTTATTATTATTTTTATGCACCCTCTATTAGGACCCTTAGACAGAAGTGTGCCCACGGTACCTGTTATCTCACCCAGATCCGCTGGTCTTTTATTCCAGTTTTCCTTCTCTCCCCCTTCCCCATGCTCCATTCCCTTCCCCGGGATGTCAGCTGAGATTGCTGACAGCAGCATGAGGAGGGGATGGGAGACTTGCAGGCACCTGGGATTTCCTAAACGGAAATCTTTGGCAACTGTGTCTTTTTATTATTTATTTCCTTATTTTTAATTCCACCCCCCTCAAGCTGTCATTCCTTAGCACTGAAAATGAAAAGCTGCCATTTACGTGTGTACAACAATGGAAGCTTCTGCAGGCCACATGGCTCCTGCAGTTTAATTTACTTTAATTCATTTTATATTGAACCAAATGATCTTATTTGCTTTTCTTTTTAATGAAGAGGCCTTAAGCATGCAGGGTGGGAGCCAAGCCCCCCTCTACGAAGGAAATGATGAGCCCAGCTGCTATTAACACTTGCACTCAGCTTTGGGCACAAGTCATCACAGCTCAAACTGGCCTTCTCCCTGTACAAAGAAGGGATGTCCTCAGCCCTAGGTCTGCTCCTTTTCCCACAAACCTCTCCCGACCACAGAGTTACAAGACTGGACTCTCGTGTTACGGTTACCTTTCTTCTCTGCTTCTTTAAAGTCACTCTGCCATCCACTAACTCTTCTTTCCCTCCCTTCCAACATCTTGTAGTGTGTGTCAGCTTCCTGGGGCATCTCTGGTTTCTGAGCTGGTGTGGAACCTGGGGAAGTCTGTGATTACCTTGCTGGATCTGCACCCTTTGCCCATTCTTTGGAGGGGTTGCTGGCAGGAGTATTTCACTTCAGAGACACCCAAGCGTGGAGCTCTCTGGCTGGTTGTATCCAGCTGACACATGCAGCCCAGCAGGCCTCATGCTTTGTGCTTCAAGTACTGAGTATCATTTTGGTTTGTCAACCACTTCTGGGCCTGAAATGATGTTTCTCATTCTCTGTGTTCGGACTGCAAAGACAAACTTTTCTTTCTGCTCTTTAATGTTAGCTTATCTCAGATGCAGCATGCAGTCCTGCTTTAGTAAATGTTACCTCAGTTGCCAATGGGAAGCCTCTTCACTTTTTTCTTCTAAAATCATACTGGCTTCCAGATAGTTCTTAATTTCATCTAAACCCAATGTTGTTCTTCCTGTTAGAGGGCCCTAACAAAAATACATGATGCAGGTGCCTTAGACTGGGAGTACTGAGTGCCCCAGTCCACATTTTTCCTAAGCAGGATTTGGTGCTGTACTCTGTCTTCATGAACGACCTCGGGAACGGCACACAGTGTGCTTATCAAAGGCGCATTTAACGTTAAACTGAGAAGGGCTGTAAACACACGGAAGGACAGGTTTATAATCCAAAATGATCTTGACAGTTTGGATAAATGGTCTTGAAAACACATGGGTGCAATTCATTAACGTAAGGCATTTTTACGCATAGAAGAACAAATGATTGTGCAAATAGAGTAAGAAGCAAAGCAGCAGATTAAGTGGTATGTTTGCAGGAAAACAGACTGAAGGATTACAAAAAACGGCAGTTTGGACATGATGCACAATATTCTATCACATCAGACCATTACAAAGACTATCACTATACAGGAATGCAAGAAGCAGTGGTGTTCACATGCAGGGCATGGAGTCATTAATATGGAGCCATTCCGCTCTATTTAGCGTGAACAAGATGAGATCACTAAGCAGGATTATTTTTAATTTCAGGTATTGCAAGAAATTAAAGACAGTCCATGAGAAAACTATAAAAATATGGATTTGGTAAGAATTGTCTCTAAGAAAAGACACAAAAAAGGTGGTTATTTAGTCTACAAAGAAGACTGAGGAGAGGTAAGACTGTCTTTGATATAGAAAAAATAATCTGATCTTACTCTAATTACAAGAGGGAGAGGTATGACACATAAATTGAAAGATATTCAGAGGAGATACCTCTTACTGGCATGAACATATCAATGAAAACCATATAATAGGCAGAGAAGATGATAAGATTCTCAAGGAGTAGCATGAAAAGTCAGACTAACTCTAAAACTTCAAAACAAAGAAAATCTGAAAAAAAATGCTGCAAAGTTGAGCACAGAAGGACCACAACCCCTGAGACTCCATCCATGAGCAAGTCCTGCTGTCCACTACTGAGAGCCAGCAAGAAGATACTGCAAGGAAGATAAGTCACCTCTATCCCACTGGCAACTGTGATGACTTTCTTCCTGACAGCGCAGCAATCTCCCCTTCAGGTCCTGGATTATGGGAATTACAGGCTGTTCTTGCTTGTTATATCAGCAGAAAAATCCTCATTAAACATTAGTTTCCGAACAAAACCTCTAGTCCTACTCTGTGAGTTTGTGCAGCTTGTTCCCTGCCACCACCATGCTGCAGCCTTGCAGAGCTCACAAAGCTCAGGGCAGGCAGCGAGCACGAACACTGTGCTTCTAACAGGGAGAAAGAGGATAACTTTGTGTCTGGTGAACATTAAGACAGCAGATGGCAAATATGTTCATCAGAATTTGTCCACAGTTAATGCATCTGAAGTGCATAAAATATTAGAATAGTTTTAAGTAGAAAAATCTTATGTTTGAATCTATCTTGATAAAATGCATGTGCAGCATTGTGCCACACTGTAGAAGTAAGCTGGGTCATCAGGTGCTTGGAAAGAACTCAGCTACGTGGCTACCAATTCCAATGGCATCCTGGGGATCTCTTGGAGTTCTCCCATCCCAGTTTGATCTTGCTTAATTTGCTACATCAGATCTCATCCCTCCTTGGATTAATGGATGCAGCATAGAGAGTAGGATACAAAAATAAACCCAGACTGCTAACAGTAGGTAACAGCAGTCTCAGATGTCAGGGGACAGCGAAACCATCAACAACATCCTAAGACAAAAAAAGAGACTTAAAAAAAAGTGAGAAATATTGCTATCCAGAAAAAGGTATTAAAAATGAAGCATCTGTGCTCTGAGTCATTACAGGCCCTTGACAGATGTGATCTTACCAGCCTCCCACTGTAGCTGCAAATAAAGACCCCGTCTCTTTCTTCTCTCCCGACAAGGATTAATGAGCACTTGGGATAGCTCTCAGACACGCAAGCAAAGGCTGTGAACCTTTTCCAGCTCCGCAATTTATCTTGGGAAAACTATTCACATCACTTTACCCTCCTTCCCCAGGCTGGATTATGCTCTGACCTAGCGCATTAATCTCCCAAAATAAAATTATAATACTAGAAGAAGAAAACTAAAAATAAATAAATAAATAAAAGGATCTGGACAAATGCCAGAACTAAATTAATAACTATCTTGAATAGCCCTGCTGCGCAGGGACAAACCGCTCAACTCCCCTGCCACCCATGTCATTTGTAAGCAAAACTATTCCCAGTTTAGATATCCCCTTAAGTGCCCTGCCTGAGACTTTCAGCAATTAATGATAGTATCTTGCATTTATATTGTGCATTTAATCCCAACAGCTGCCAAAAAGTTTCTTTACTGAATGCCCCTGACATGCAGATATTACTAAGTAGACTTGCAAGACAGATCTGTGAGATTATAAATATAAATATGAAAAGGTAATTCAAGAGAGAAGAGGTAACAAAAATGTTTTGAAAGTTAGGCCTGGTACATCCCTATGTCTGGACATTACATATCATGGAGAGAAATGATCTATGAGTCTTGTCTTCTCCTTGCACACCAAGACAAGGAGCAGTGATCACCTGCAACCTATCAGGAAGCACAACTCCAGCAGACAGAAGCCATCGGACAAAAAGCAAGACGAAGAGAGACTCTTACCTTTGATTTGACAGCTAGAATGATTTTAGGCAGGGCGACAATCAGGCATTTCAGTGCAATGGTGAGGTACTTCAGCACAAAGTCTGTGATTCCCACAATCCACATTAGGTCAAAGAAGTCCAGTCTCTCAAGGTTGGGTTTCAGAAAAATAAGGCTGAAAGGCATGACAGCAAGGCTGAAATATCAGCAAAGTGGTATCAACCTCCCATAGGCTTCTTGACACTAGCTCTGTCCGCTGCTGCCTAGCGAAGGCCCAAGAGCTCCTCTGCAGGTGAGCACAAGTTCTCAAGGGTAACAGGAGTAGGACATGCACACTTGCCCCGTGTTTCCTCTTGGCCTCTTAACTTTGTCTGTTCTTGCCTACTTCTATCAAGGTCATCAAGTTTATTAGAGAATCAAACTAATACTTCTACCAAATCTGTTATCAAAGTCAAGCCTTACAGTCCACACTGGAAGAGAATTTTTGGTCTACCAATAGCACCTTTAGTCTGCAGGTTTTGGTATTTCAGACCTGCTTGTGAAAACCCCCCCACCGACATCCTTCTATCCTAACAGACAGGGAATGACCTGAAACACCTTCTCCCTGTAGTTTCTGTTATCAGTAGTTGTGATTCTCTGGACAGGGAAGTCATGGTCAACTCAAGACCACCATATCCGGCAGACTTGTCTTGCCGTGAGCTGAACTGCTCTAAGGACAGGAGTCTCCATGACTCTAAGGTACTTGTACAGGTGAAACAAGCAGGTAACAAAACAAACCAGTATGAGACCAGTTTCTTTGTCTACAGATGCCTGGTCAGGGCTTCAGGAGTGTTGTGCCTTGACAGGGCTCTCCTGGGTTAGTGAAGCAGACCAAGACCTGAGCTGTATTAATTAACATCTCTTACCTGAACCAGTGCTTGAAAGGCAGCACCGTGCAGCCTCTCCAGCTGCAGCAGAGCTGGGGGACTGAGCCAACACCAGCCAAACGGGCCACAGCTGCTCAGGTGAGCAGCAATGAGCTCAGGGGCCTACTCAAAGCGGAAGAAAGGGACTTCTGCTCAGAATATTTGCCAACTAAAGCATCACGGTAAAAAGCAAAAGTTTAACAATAAAAAAAAAAAGGAAAATAACCAACCCAAAATAAAAAGCCTGAGCATGAATTAAAATACTCACAACACTGGTACAGCACAACGGGTAAAATTAAACCCTAAAAACAAAAACAGAATCAAACAGAATCAGAGACTTTACTATGAATCGTGGGCTAGAAACAAGTAAAGAAAGTAAATAAATCAGGAAATTAAAAATAAACCAGAAAGAAACAAAAATGAAATTCTTAGCTGTTTCTAACTTCACCGGCCTGCTTGGTGAATTGGGCACAGGTCCCAGCCCAAGCACTAGATCCAGGAGGCCAAATGCAGCAGGGCAGGCACCACCGAACCACTGGCTTTAGCAGCAAAGCCACTGCCCGCTGCTGCTGTAAATAAACCATTACCTGCACATTTTGTGAAATGGCCCCAGCTTGCTGAAACCTTCTTACTAATGATGACTTCTCTTTTATTTAAACTGTTCCCATCCATATGTTTAACCTTATGGGCCCCTTGACATCTCATTCTTGTTTTCTAGAGCCCAACTACTTCATATGGCACCAATTTCTTTTTAATGCCATAGAAAATAGCCCTCCATACCTGTTTCTTCGCTTTTACTGTTTCCCACAACCCCTTTCCAGAGTGCTCACCATCTCACATGATGATCCACACATACAAGCCTACTTATCTGAGAACCACACCTTTCTATTTTTTCAAGGTATAATAATTTAGAGGAGAAGGGGTTGTAGAAAAATGGAAATGCTACTTTCCCCCTTACTGAAGCAGTTTAACACACAGGCTTCAAATGACCAACTGCACTGGGTTGGTCTGAATGGTACCAGGGTTGTGAGCAGCCCTTGACTCTTCCACTGAACAGACAGTGTCGTAGGGAAGAGGCTGGAAAGCAATGGTATCAGCTACAAACAAACCAAACACCTGGGAGACATCTAGCCACAGCTCCACTAATTCAGGTTATACACATTGTATTTTTCCAGGAAATATTTTCAGGTGGAAATTCCAAGTTCCCTTCAGTGGGACAAATACAATTTTCATTGGGAGGATAATTCATATGGTATTAAATATTAGTATCAAAACTACTTTATTTATCAAATAAGTTTGGTATTTCTCCATTTCATCCTGTTTATTCTAATGGTATCCCTTTGTTTAAGGTCTGTTCCTCATCTTCCTGTTTGTTATTTAATCTTTCCTTTATAAGAAGCAAGGATTTTACTCGACCAAATCCATGGATACTAACTTATCTGTACTTGAGAATGGTTTTATTTGAACTTTAAAGTGGAGATTGAATACCCCAGATCCAAATGCCTCCAAGCCCTGAGTACACTGAAATAAAATACTACTATTTCATATCCAGTTTATTCCCAGTAATAGATTAAAAGCTTGATATTTTGCAGAGGAAACATTACAGGAAGAGAAAATCAATGTGTTAATTTCTAGTCTGTTTCCAACACCCTGTCCTTTAAGTTCAGTCATAGCAGTCAAAATGAAAATCCCTAAGTCCCATTATGAGAAACTGTCCATCCTCCTTGGATTCGAGTGCAAAGATGGCAGATACCATAAGAATGAACATTTCCTCCCAATGAATGTCTCCTGTTTTCCTACTTAGCAACTAAACATTACCTGCTTCCATCATACACAATGGGAATTTTGCCCACCTGTTGTACAGTTGCTGCGAGCTGAATGTGTAGAGCAAATAGAAGGTGTTTCCAGTGAGAAAGGCCAGGATCCAGAAGACAACCAATACGGACCTCTTCTCCTGAGCAAGAACAAGAAGCAGAGCAGATAAACTCTCAAGGGGTGCACCGAGCCTTTGACTGCTGAAAAATGCAAGACCAACCCAGGGGACACAAACACAAAACTAAACATTCACTAATTAGTTATTTACTAAGACTAGGACTCAGAAATAGACTGCTAGGTAAGACATGTATAAACACAAGTACAACTGTCTCTTGCTCACCCAACCTTTTCACATAAAACAACTTCAGTGAAATTAATGGAAATATTCTGCTGAAAGCCGTACTTGCAGAACACTGTTTTCAAAGTTGGCATCTTTACATACAAATTCTACTGATATTTAAAACTCAGTTTGTCAAGTAGTTTAAAAAAAGCTCCAAATATTGTCTATAATTTTCAGCTTTCACCTGTCTGCAAGGAGACTTCATGAAGGAATTGTTTCCCTTCATACGGACTTTGGAATAAATCCAAAGTCACTTAAAATAAGGCACAGTTAAATATAACTCCGTGTTACATGAAGCACATATGAATGTTATCTGAATGCAAGGGTGCTCTAGGCCATTCATTTTTGATTTAGGATATAATTATGGATCAGAAAAAGTGCATATTATGCATTTCTAAGGACAAGGAATATAACAGACAGAAGCTGGAAAAGCGCAGGTCTTGTCCTGGACCTTGGCCCAGTTTAAATTTGGAGAGTAAAACTTACTCTTGAGGAACAAACAATTTTTCTTGCAGGCTGATTTAATAAGAAATAGCTCTTTGTAGCTATTCAGCAGACACAGATGTTAAAATTTAAAGCAGACAGATTAATAGCATTGCTGGCAAGACAGAGTTGCAAAGTGCAAGGCAACAACAACAATCTGTAACATGACTGTGCAGTTTATCTGCTTATTCAGCATTGTATCATATTTATTTCCATGGCTGCTGGTTCACATAAGTACACATTTGTACCACTCATATCATTTATACAGAAAAGCAATTCTAGCTCTGTGCATGTGGCAATGTTGAAGTATTCTGCTGACCCTGAAAATCATAAGACCTGAAGTGATCTGCTGTTTTTTTTATATTTATATATCAAGAAAGCATTAAAAATACTGCTGAGTAATGCATGTACAAATTCTTTCAGCTGAACATCTTGAAAATTTATCTAAATGCTAATAAATAAAACCTCATCACGCTAGTGAAATGGATTTTATCACTTCTGCTGTACACAAGGGGAAACTAAGATACAGAGAACTACTTGAAGCTGTACTTCCAGTCAATGGCAGCACTAGAAGCAGATTACGGTTGCCCTGACTCTCCCTCATTTTATTCTGCCAAACTTTCACAAAACAGCAGGTGAGAAGCTGTGGGAGAGCATGAATGAAGAGAAGTAGACAGCAGAAGCAAGGATTATGTCAGGGTACTCTTTTTTTTAACAAATCTGTATCATTTAATGGCATTCATCTCTGCAGTGCAGGTGGAGGTTCAATGCCAATATTATTCTGTATGCAAAGAGCAATTGCAGTGTCAGGTATTGCACTCACCTTCAAAGCAACCTGCTCACGGAGGGTTGAGTTGGCGTACGCGAAGGTGCTGGCCATTCCAATGCACACAGCAATCCCTGCAGGGAAGATACTATCAGAGTGTCTAAGGCTGGGCAGGAGCATCTCCACTCCTAAACCATTTGATACCAGCAGTTTAAGCTTAGAAGAAAATGAAGTAGATGATATTCTGGATCCATTGGGAATTAAAATGTGTGGGCCATTAAAACAGGGCCACTTGGACTCAAAGTTCTGATTTAAACTACAGCAAAGTGAAGCTATTGTATACACATAGTGGTACATGCACAGAACTTCCCACCCATCCCAATACAGGCACTCTGCCCTGATGGCAAAAAACGGTAAAGAAATGATCTTCCACCTGTCAAGACAGGAAACAGATCAAGGGCCTGACCCAGCCAATAACTGCTCGGATTAAAAGCAGGATAAGAAAGAGGAGTTGGTTAGTCTGTCTATTTGAATGTCTCCTTCAGGCCAGACTATCTCTAGATACCGTCACGTGGACAAATGTATTGGACATCACGGCAAGATAAAGCCTCCTAACCACCCTCTAGTAGCCTTACGATCAAGACAGAAAAGCAAGCAAACAAAAGCTTACCAAGCTTATGCTGGAAACAAACTTTAGCCAGGAGGATCAAGATGAATGGAAGGCCCTTCTGCAGCCACCCGATCACAGCTTTTAACTCTGACAGGGCAGGGGCCGGCGTGCCGGCCTGCTCGTCGCCACCTTCCTCGGCGTGTCCGTGACGGTCCCCGCCTGCCATGTGCAGCAGAGACGAGCCCCGGTGATGGCCATGGTGGAAATGATGCGGCTGCTGCCGGTGGTGAAAGGGGGCTCCCTCTGCACGGCTCGCGCCTTCCTCCCGCGGCGCCGGCATCTGAATGAAAACCTCCCCGCCGCCCGCCGAGGAGCCCAGAACCAAGCCTGCCTGGAACGGGGCGGCTGTGATGGCGCCAGAGGGGATCCCCGCCAGGCCGGAGAAGAGCTGCTGTGGAGAGGAAGCTTCTGCCTTGAGGCTTTCGAAGACTCCGCTTTCATCCACGCTGGTCTCAGAGCTCACTGTTTGGCTCCGGTTTCTGTAATGGGAGGACATAAAAGAATGGCAATTAAATAAAAATCAGTGCTTCTATAATGATCTTAATATTAAATGGGCAGCATATATAAAAACTGTAATTTACCGAGTGCCATACAGAGATGCCACATACGACTAACTCAAAGAAATGACCTGCCCCCAGGATCCTCCCTCTCCACTTAAGGATGACCGCCACTTGCCCACACAAACTTAAACATAACATACATAGAAAGCTGATTGTGGAAGGGATGTGCTGAGAGCTGCTTATGTGTCCCTGACTCAACATTATATGTGCAGAACGTGTTTATAGACCAAGAGAGATAAATATAATATATATCTATATAATATATATAGATAATATATATAGATATATAGATATATAGATATAAAATCAGCAAATTCAGTATGGTGGTATCCAATTTACTGGATGCTGCACAGAATTAGATGTTGCACTGATTCTTGCTGGGTGTTTGGATAGCTCACAGCTAAACTCCAAAAGTCATGGATATCTTTATCTTAATATGAATAGAAGCTATGCTTTGTTCTCCTAAACTGAGTATTGTGGTACTGAGACGGATACACAGAAAGTTTTGACCGAAGGGACATGCAGGTAATAGGCAGAACAATCATTAAGTAGTCGAACACCTGGCAGGCAGCAAATACTTCTCCAAACCACAGAAGGAGAGTAAAGCTCAGCAAGAGGCAAAGCCTGCAAATAAGGCATGTGCTCCACAGCTCCGGTCTCTCTTGATTTTAATCCTTGGAGATCTCTAACTTTAGAAACAATTGAGAGGGCACATGCAGGCACATACAGGGACCTTAACCTCCTCTCTCCCAAGAGCTCCGAAGCCTCCTCAGGCTCTCGCAGGGTGCAGAGCACTGCCTTTCATCTCCCTCTGGGATCAGCTTCAACTCTCTCCGGGCGCACCTTCCCGCTACACAAACTCCTAATAAGGTTTTTTATAGCTACACCCCATTCCCAACGTCTCTCCACAGGCTCCAGCAAGGCATCAAGTCAACAAGACACTGCACAACCATCTCGAGTTCAAAACACTCATCAGCCAGATCTTGGATTTTACACCTAACATTACAGTTCAGGGACGTACACAGGAGACAGGGTTAGTGAAGTGACAGGCCTGCACATACAGCTGGGAACTCAACAAAACTATTGTGGAACTCAGGAGTACAGACAAATATGCCAGTGTTATTGGAGTAACGCGAGCAGGATACATCGCTATGGTTTCAGCAGGTAGGAGTTCATCAGGCACATACTTATATAAGAACACTATGTATTTATAAATAAATGTATAAACACAGATAAAATTATGACTCTGTAAAGTCAACAGAAGCAAAGACTAAATTGTTAGTGGCATCTGAATTCCACTCTACAGCTAAACACCTCCAGCCAACCTTACTGACAATATGTATTTACCCAGGAAAATATTGATGTGTTTATGAAAACCAATTGAAATTATGCTGCTTGTCTTTTGCCTTTAACAATAAATACTTATCCTGAATATTTTTTAACTGACCAAAGAGACCCTGAAGTGCCACAGAAGTCTGTACTGAGTCAAAGTATTCTGCACCCCAGCTGGGAGGGTTCACATGATATTTTATATGCCTCAAGCTCCAGGCTTGCTTGCTGGTATAAACCCCACAGACTGTACTGAGCCTTGAGTAGAATCATGGTGAAGATTAGTTAAATATGACTTTCCTTTGCCCTAAAATTAAGCGTGGCATCATGCTAGAAGTGGTCACAAAATCAATCTTCACCTCAACCTGCAAAAACACACTAAGAAATATTTAGTGATTGCTTGCAATCAGAATCTTACTATCTCAGCTCAGCCAGAGTAACAAAATTTGATCCATCTTTGTCTTAGAATAATTAGATTAGTTTCTCCTTTAGAAAAAAAGAAAACCAAAAAAGAAAACCAAAAAACAAACACTACTCTTGTGAAAGCCCAAGGGAATATTTAGTACCAGAACAACAACAGCAGCAAGCCTGCTTTTACTTGTAGTTGTTGTAATTACAGAAATGAATTAGGGACACTCTATTTTAAAATACTTACCTACATGAAGCTAGATACAAATTCTGGGATGATGCAAAAGATCATCTAAGATCGTTATAATCTGATGAGTCATATCAATTGGGAGTTTCAGACCAGCAGACTTTTTGAACATCTTTACAACTAGAAATAAAAAATAGCCTCTGTCCCTACAGACTGATCCTGTCAGGTTGACAGGACTCAGGATCCCCATAGGACTGTACCATGAATCTCTCTTCCAGAGCTCCATAAGGCAAAACACCCTGCTTGCAAGTAAAGCGTAAGGATTATGAGACAGGATGGGCCATACTGGATCATCACACCTGAACGATGCAATTGTCAGCAGCCAAAAAAAATGACATGAAGGAGAAATGTCAGCCTACCCTACATATACTACATACACACCATACAACACATCATACAATCAACTCAGAACATTGCTTTCTAGAGAGGAAAACAGCAGAGAAAAGTAAGAAAAGAGACTTCCCTTTCAGGAGGAACGCTGTCAGTGTTGCTGCTGTGCCGTCTCTGCATTTTCCTCAAAACCTTGAAACACAAAACGCTCAACATCAACGTCGGAGGTCAAGAGTTCTGCTGAGGCTAGTAACAGAGGCGCACAGAGCCAGGGAACTGTGAAACCTGCTCAGCTAGTGACATGGCTGGCACGAATCCCTTGCTTTTCTGAAGAGCATCTCACGCCTGGGTTTGTTCCTCAGGACACTAGTGCAGGAACAACCTTGGCTGGCAAACAGGAGCACACGAAAACTTGTCCCTGAGCAGGGCAGGACTTGGCCAGATCTCCTTTTGCAGGCTGTAGCAGCTGCAGTTACAAATGACAGAGTCTGAAAAGGAACTTCAGGCCGGCCAAGAGCATAGCTCTGCGTGGGACATGGGAATCCACGTGTGCTCTCGGAGCGAGATCTCCTCTTCCTCCTCCTCTGAAGAAATTCGCAGAGTAATGTGAAGAAAAACAAGGGGAAAAGAAAAAGAAAGACATTTTAAATAAAAAGACACAGTCAAATCATGACGATATTTATAAAATAAGCCATCCATTCCTTCCAAACCACAAAATTCCCATTAGCAAACTCTGCACAGTGGTCATAAACACTATGCCCATGTGCAAAAGATCACATGTTCTCCTTCCACTCACTTTGTCAGCTTCAATAGATTCTGGTTTTGGAAATGAAAAGGCTTTGAAACTGCATTAACTTCAGAGACTTTTTCTAGAACAAGGAGATAGTGATTTAAATCTCCTTTTTTTCAAGCCAATTTTAAGAGAGCAATCTTAAAAATATTACCTTTTTAAAAACCGAAATAATTAAAAATACAAAAGAGCACAGAAATATTATCATAAAGCACTGCATAGAGCCCTTTGCAAACAGTCTTACACAAGTGAATCTTATATTAATTTTACAGAAATTAAAAAATGGGCTATTTTTGCAAGTGATTTGTCCAGGTTCCCCAGGCACTTTATAAATCATTTAGAAAAGATGCTTTAAATATTGTAATCTGATCTTATTCAATCCTGGACTTTGACGGCTATTAAATAAAAATTAAGACTTGAAATACTTCCAAACACCAATAGTTACAAGAGTATTTATGACATTTCATATGGCATAAATATACGTAAATAAATGTGTAGGCCCATATCCACATACTGTAAGAACACAATGATTCTGATAACACTTCCTAGCTGTCCATATTTAATTTTTTCCTTATACCTTTATATCCTTCTGTACTCCCAAAGACCCAATAGCCCCTGCAAAACTGCCTTAAATTCACATGTTATCCCCTGCTAAAGCCCAAATCACGCAGTACAGAGTGCTTAAATAGAGAGCTGTGGCTACAAAGCTGCAAGCACAGAAGTCCAGAAGCACATTTAAGAATAACGGGACCAAAACAATGGAAATACCCTGCATGGCATCTTTCTTCCCAGAGTGTTTCATAGGAGCACGCAACTCCAACTCTGGACATCCCCCTCACAGCAGCAGAAATACACCTGTGTCTATGTACCTAAAAACTGGGAATAATCTCAAAAGGCAGGAAAAAAAATAGTTTTTGACAAATTTATTGGAGAGGACCCGGGTAGGCTAACATAAGGACCAAAAATACAACTGTAATCAAAACTTTCTGACGCTCCAAGTTACCAACACTACAAAATTTGACCATGCAACATCCAATTGTGTTTTAATCTCTTCAAATTTGCACTTTAAATCCTATGTTGTATTTTAAGGGCTGAAACAACACAAAGTAAGAAAATGTCTGTTATAGATACTGGCCCAGAGTTTTCCTGCTTTAAGTTGAATTTACAGTAATAACACACAGTCCTCCAGGAACCTCTAGCTTCTTCCCTGCAGTAAAGGCCAACTGCTTGATCCCTATCAGTGTGTCTATCAGCTGAGGTCATAATTTGACCCTTCCGTTGACAAAAGAGCCTTTTGAACCAAAACAGGAATTAAAATGGGAGGAAATGGCCAGGATCCCAGGTGGGTCCATGGCAGTGAAACCAGTGACGAACTCCGGGGTCGCAGCTCGGTTTCTGTAAGACGAGAGCTCAGGTCAGGCGTGGGGATAACGCTGAGGCCTGGAAAATCCTTCAGTGCCTCCCAAGGCCGCTGAAGTCGAGAGGGTGGAAACAGTTTCCAGGGTACGGGGCAGATCTGCACAAAACGCTTCGGGTTTGGAGGGTTTGGCTGCCACAGGCCCGCTAGGCACTGAAGGCCGTCGTGGGCCGTTCCCCACAGGGTCCTAATGATTTACGGCCAGACGGGACTAAAAGGACGTTGTTCCCAAAGGATCTGTTGTTCCCGTTGTTCGGGATCGGGGTTTTCGCCTGCCTGGAGCACAGGCCGGAGTACGGGGACCAGGCAGGAAGGGGCCGCCGGCTCCGAGCGCCGCGGCGGGTCCGTGAGGCACCGGCGAGAAGCCCGCGGGCCCCCTCAGCACCGCGCACCCGCGCGGGGAGGCCGAGCCTCCCTGCG
>JAWLRI010000709.1:3076041-3181459 GCA_034781795.1 Crypturellus tataupa | reverse complement strand
CCGGGGATGCGGCTGCCGCGCGGGCCCCGCCGGAGCCGGAGGCGGCCGCCATGGTGCCGTGCGGGGCGCTGCTGTGGCGCAGGCTGCTGAGGAAGCGCTGGGTGCTCGGCGTCGTCTTCGGGCTCTCGCTCGTCTACTTCCTCAGCAGCACCTTCAAGCAGGTCAGTGCCCGCCTGCTGCCTCCGCTTCACTCACCCGTCCGGAGAGGGGACATGCGAGGCGCGGAGCCGTGTCCCCGCCAGCCCCCCGTGCAGGCACTGGCTGTGGCGGAGCGTCGCGAAGGCCTCTCCTTAAAGCCCTCCTGCTGTGGCCTTTGGCTTGCCGGTCTTGTCTTAGTGCTGCGTTTTGGAGCTCTGGGGGGATGAATGCTGAGGGACCCGACCACTCTTCTGTATCTCTTGGGAAGGGGTAACTCAGCCAGCAAAGTGTTTGCAGCGGGGAGGAGAACGGGATGGGAGTCTCTGCTGGGAACAAGCGGGTCCTGCAGGGAACTTGCCCACCCCTGGTTTCACTGCGTTTACTGCTTTGCTTGCTGCACTGGTGCTACTTCTTGCGGTGGGGGAAACCGCGCGTGTCTGGCCCTGCGGCCGGTGCCGTCACTGCCCGTCCTTGCAGGAGGAGAGGACGGTGCGAGACCGCAGCCTGCTGCAGGTGCAGGAGCACGAGCAGCCCATCGTGTGGAAGGTGCAGTTCAGCCTGGGCAACAGCAGCCAGCTCGGCAACCAGTGCAGGAATTCGGTCCAGGGGAAGCTCCTCATCACGGACGAGCTGGGTGAGGCTTTCCTGGGCTCCCTTGGCCCGTCCATCCAAGCGGCCACCGCTCCTTACACCTTAAACGTGTGTTTTTAAGTGCGTGGAGTCTTCCTCCTATGTGCACACACATCCCCAGAGCGCTTCGTGATGTTCAAGTCCTGGCCCTCTCTTGGCCAAACAAAACCGCAACAGAACGTTGCCACGTTCCCTGTGACTTAACTCAGATAGTGCTTAATTTAATGTTTATGCTAACTGAATCTGTGGCTTTCTGAAGTCAAGGGTCTAAAATGATTGATACCCTTCCTACTGTAACACTCTGGTAGTGCAGTCTCCCTAGGTATATTCACTCTGGATTCCTCTGAATCCTTACACCTGTCCTCGGGATGCTGCAGCTACCCCGTGTGGTCTCCTCTTCGTATTGGCTTCACATACTAAGATAATGACAGAAACTGGAAATGACACCAATCCAGACATAGCCTGGCTGAAAGGACAGTTTCTTCAGAACAGTTATCTCTTCCAGTCCCAACAACAACCTGCCAAAAAGATACCAGAACTTACGTGCTTTGCACTTTGAGGTGATGGTGTGTATACTGTGTTACACGCAGTGCCAGGCTGTTGTAAAACCTGCCCATTTTTAGAATGCCATTTCAAAGAATTCAGTCATATTGAAGATTATATTCTACTAAATGGTAAATAAACCCATTCCAAAAATGTGTTCTTATTACAGCATTTTTTCTGATTTCTCCTCCTCTTCCTGTTCCCATGGAAGACACGGGGGAATGACTCTTCCAGTTGTAACTGCTGTTTCTGTTTTCCAGGCTACGTCTGCGAGCGGAAGGACCTGCTGGTCAACGGCTGCTGTAACGTGAACGTGCCCAGCACGAAGCTGCACAGCTGCGAGAGCTGCCTGCCCAACGGCTGCTGCAGCGTGTACGAGCACTGCGTCTCCTGCTGCCTGCAGCCCAGCAAGGTGCGCCCAATCGCCCTGCTTGGGGCTTCTCAGGCTCCTCGGGTCGCTTGGTGGCTAAAAGTGCTTACTGTGAGGACCCTTTTCCTTAGAGAGGGGACGGTTCCTTTTTGTGGGCGAGGAAAGCCTGCTAGGACTGTGTGACAAGCTATAAATACAATAATAATTATTATTTTTAAGTCAGCTGTCCCACCTTTGAGAGTAACTATTGGTAGCCATGTGAAGTGTTTCAACTTAAAAAGCTTTGCATTTGCAGAAGAAAAGTGATGATAAAATAGTTATTCCAGCCAGGATACTAACCTTTGGTGTATTAACCTTTTACTGCCTACTGGAAATGCTCAGTAGGACTGTTTGCTATTCCTCTGAAATTTGGTCGGTGTAAGTTAACGTGGGTTTTAATTATTCCTTGTTAAAGTAATTTATTTTAACTGTTTTAGCAACATCTCCTGGAACGTTTCTTGAACCGGGCAGCTATAGCTTTCCAGAACCTCTTCATGGCAGTGGAAGATCGCTTTGAGTTGTGTCTGGCAAAATGTAGGACTTCATCACAGGTGAGGCACAAGGGTATGTCCAGGGTGACCTGGAGGGCTCGAAAAAGACCATATCCAAAATGTGCCCTTGAAGAGTGGAGCTTGGTCCTTCGAGTGGCTGTTTTGTGCATATGCACATGGGCTTATGTATATATGGACTGAGGCTATGGCTGAAAGCAGTCCTTTGATTAAACAATGTGAAATAATAACCCCAAAGTTAAATAAAGAGCACTGTCTGTATTTAGAGCAGGATGAGCTATGTGTCCCTTTTAGAAAAGAGGTGCTAAGCTAAAAAGAGGCCAGTTGATTTAATGGCTGAAGATGTCATAAGAATTTTGTTCTCATCTTTACGAGATCTCCAGTGTAACTTGTTCCTTGTAGACTGAGAGATGCTATTTATCTTGGGTTATCTTTTTAGATTTTTCCCATGTATTGATTTTTCTCTCCATAGCCACTCAAGCAAAAAGTATGTGGTAATGTCTTTTATTTATTTATTGCTTTTAAAAACAGAGGTGAAATTCTGTGGCCCAGTAAAATTACGGTAGTTTTATTAGAAGTTTTGGCCAAAAGCAAACATTAGACCTCTTAGAAAATGCTGATGGAGATGGGATAAGTAGTTAATGTAGTACTAGACATGGACTGTAAACAAGAGGCACAGTTCCCTATCTATATCTCCAAAGCTTTGCTTATATGTAGTATCTGAACTCTAGCTTTTCCTGCTAAAAGCACATGCATCTGGAGCAGCAGCTTCATGCCTTGCTTCCTTACAGCATTTGACAGCATTGCCCTAAGCATATCTGAACTTCTGGATGCTCAGTCTGATCCTACTTACAGTTCCAACGTTACAGTGCTGTAATACACCAAATTTTATTGTGTATTGGGAGTGCAGTGTTGTTTGAGCCAAGATGACATTGTAACGTGTAGAATTGCTTGGAAATCTTTTACAGATGAACACTTAGGGCTTTGCCTCTCGTGGCATAGGGATGTATTGTTTTAACGTGTGTTGTTAAGGTTTCTCCTCTTCCCCGCAGAGTGTGCAGCATGAAAACACCTATAGAGATCCTATTGCAAAGTACTGCTACGGCGAGTATCCCCCCGAGCTTCTGCCTGTTTGAAAGCCGCATGATCTGAGCAAGCAGGGGAAGGAGCTGGAGACTGGAAGCCAAAAGAGCAAGGCAACAACTGTAGCTTTACAAGAGCTTCAGTATGAACAGGCCGTGATGTTTTCAGGGACAAACCCAGAACTGGACGGTGTAAGGAAGAGACTCGAATTCTCTGGGACTGAATTTTGCTCTTCAGTTGTTACACGACAGCTTTAGAGCGCTAGGAGGACATTTGAATACTGAAATATTTTCTGTAAACAAATAGCTAGCATTTGAGAACGCATGGAGTGCATTTAGGCTGTAGAAACTTTTGTGTAGGAAAAGTATCTAGTACAGCTTTGCAGTTGTGCATGGAGGTTCAGTTGTGCATGGAGGTTCAGTTGTGTCTCTGCAGCCCAGAGACTTTCCAGATTGACAGTAACAGTTAGAGGATTTTTGCTTTCAGAGAGTGAAGCATTGCCTGTTGCGCTTCTCTCTCTGGAGCACTTTGACATGCATGGTGTACACTACATATGTAATTATGAATTATTTATTCAGTTTATATGGATTGCTAGCTGAAAGTATTGATGTTTCACATAGCTAGTTGTTGATGGCTTTCAGTTCCTATTTCATTATATTGGGTAGAAAGGATACTTTACATCCTGACTAAAATTGCTTATTTTTCATCTCCTCCTCAGTCTCAAGGATTTGTATTAAGATCACTATAGTGCATATGTTCCTCCTAGGTGAGTTTAAGGCACTCAGAACTCCAATGGAGTTGTTTTTCTGTCAAAGTCCCTTAATATGAGAGGATCACAGCATTTTTCTGGGGTGATATGTTTGTTGTCTGTAATGCTTTCCTCATTGTTCTCCAGCAGTTTCCTCAGAAAACCCAGTTCGTAAGACTCTTTATCTTATGAACTCTGCTAGCACTGAAGACTTGTTTGCTGGAATTCATTCGTGTCCTGGTGATACTAACGTACTTCACTCCTGGTTGTGCAGGAGGCAAAAGGTGGAGCTGTTCCAGATTAACAAAATGTCCTTGCATATTAAGTAATTACACTAGAATGTCAGAACGTTGTGCAAGCCCTTGGGGACAGCTGTGTTGTAGGTGTTCAGTTAAACTGCTGGGATGCTTTGATTTGCAGCATGACATACTTGCTGTTCTTAAATTTCTGTCTCATCAGAACCGTACGAGAAGACAGCGTTGGTTCTCCTATCGATTTCCTATAGCTCTCTAAAGTTGCTGTTTAAGCAATCTCTAACTTCTAAAGACTAAGTAAGCCTATGCAGCAGAGATTACATTTTAGAGAAGCTGGATGATACTGATTAAATTTGTATTCTTCATGAATATCAGTATGTGTAAGATGGAAGCACTAAAAAATCATTATAAATATATGTAAATATATATAAAGCATAATTTCCCTTATTTTTAACTTAGCCATCTCTGTGCAAATTCTGTGATTTTCACCTTTGTGCATGCTTGTTTGAACTGGCACTTTCTATTGCCTGAGATAAAAACAATCTACAGAGGCTTAAAAAAAAGGAACACTGGAGTATCCTGGTGCAAAGCTTATCTGAAGAATGCTATTGCAGGATGTTCTCTGGGGCTTATAATTAAACCTGCATGTGAGACAAACAAGAAGTCCTGTTACCAGCCATCTGATAAAACCCACTTGTATTGTTTTCCTTGTTCCTTCCCAGAAGTCATCAGGTGAGATAATGGTTCTGTCAGCAGATTCTCCTGAAAATCTTGTTTCTCCAAAGCTTAAAAGCCCGAGTGCCGGCAGCTTATCCACTCACATCCCTCTCTCCCCTTTGCTGCCATCCTATGGCCACTTGCTGCAGCAACGGGATGCGGTGTGAAATGCTGTCTTGAGAGACTAGCAGGGGTTATTCACTTCCCTTTTCAGTGTTAAACTGATTTTTCACACCCATCCCACCATTTCATAACTGTTTTTCTAAGAGAAGGTTGGTGTCTCATACCATTCTTACTGAGGTCTATTCTACTTGTTGCGCTACTGCTGATGAGATGAAGATACTGTTGGATTTCTATAGCTTTTCCAGCTCAATATTGATTCCTTGGTTGGTTATGCCACTGCTTGTAGCAGTAATGGTAAGAAATCATCAGAATTAACCTGATCCAGACATCCGTGGGAATTTCTGGTCTTTGTTTCTTCCAAAAAAAGAGGTGATCACAAGTGTATCATGACCATTGCCTTTTGCTGGGACAGAAACCACATCTTTTCTCTTTGTTGTCAAGCTGTTTAAATCATTTTTATCCTATATGATAAGTCATTAAAATGTATCTGTGTTATAAAATACTGCATGTTTTCATGTGTGCCCTTGAACTACAAAAGGACTGTAGCAAAATAGTAAGTTTTAATAACGCAATAGAGTAGAAAGGGACACTGTGACTGAATACGCTAAATCAAGACAGGGCAATAGAGGCAAACAGGAAATCTACTTCAATTCAAGCAGAGAACATATTTCTTTAATGGTGCACTGAAACACCTGTCCTTTGCAAAACTGGACTGAGCAGGAAAAGGAATGTCAATGATTGCCTAACGCTGGGAGATGTAGTGATAAATGTCAAACCTGTGCCTCCCTCCCTGACGTATCAACCTACTAACACTCCTGTGTTGCCTTTGGGGCAAAATGTTCCTTAACTTGATGGGCTGGAGGTCTGAAAGGCCAAAAAACTTCTGACGTGGGGCTGCCCCGAGCAGGTGATGAGTGGGGCCGAGGGCTTCCGTGTTCTCCGCTCTTCACACGTTATCCTGACAGTTCAGCCTGGTCCCCTGCAAGTGCTCGGGCTCTAATAACTTAAACTTCTACTAACATTAGGAATAACAAACTGTAAATTTATGAATGTAAACACAAAGTCTAAACACAGTATTAGTTCTGCTATACACCTTTTTTAAAAAACTATTTTTTCTTTGCCTTTTAGAGAGAGAATTCCGCTTTACCCCCTCCCACTAACTCAGCAACTTCCACAAAACTTGGAGTTCAGCAAGTTATTGGTGCATTAATACGTCCCCTGTGTTTCTTTGTAAGTGTAAGCAAATAACTCTGTCCTGAGAAACATAGCATGAGTGCTGGGGCCGAGAAGCTTGTGCTGTTCAAATACAAGCTAGGAAAGTTTCTGCTGGGGAAGATCACAAACTCCTGTTGCAAAAGGGCCTTAGTGGCAGGCGGTGGCACACCTGGGGCATTTTCCTTAGTTAAGATTATAGCTAATCTGCTTCTAATAATAACAGTGAAAGCCAGCACCAGCTTGTTCTTACCAGTTTCATAAAAGTTTTCAATGAAACCTCGCTCTCGTTTAATCCCGTATGTTTCCTTTTGCATGAACCTATGGAATACGACAGCAGGGGAATTGCTGCCCCAAATCCATTTGGCTTCTGAACACCTGGGAGCTGCAAGGCCTTGCTCGGAGCCCCACAACGTAGCAACCGTGTGGCTAAAGCCCCTCTTTCTTCCATGCACCCATTAATAAAATAAAGTTGTTTTAAAAAGCAGGATGTGGCCAGCAATGAGGTGCAGCTGCCCCATTTATACATAACCTAAAGCAGCGGACACCACCATACACATATGCATGCACCAGATGCATTACAACAGGCAAAACGGTGGTAGTTGGGTATAAACAGCTGCAGAGCGCCTCTTCTCTTACCTTTCTTTATTCTCGCCCGCTTCTTCGCGTCGGCTGCGAGGCGCGGAGCGGCCGGCAGAGGCTGCTCCGCCGCTGCCGGTCGCCGGGAGAGGCCCGAGGAGCAGCCGCAGGGGCAGAGCCGGCTCCGGGAAACGTCCCCTCGGCCCCGGGCCGCGGCTTGGGGCCTCCCTCGCGTTTCCCGCCCTTTCTCCTCAGCGCCCCCTTCGCCGCCGGACCGGACCGGACCGGACCGGATCCAAGCGGCTTCTCGCAGCCGCCTCCGGTCGGCCGTGTGGTGCCCGGGCGGCTCGCAGCGGCGAGGCGAGGTAGGAGCAGGGCCCTCTCATTACTTGAGCGGCAGTTTCCTCCTCACTCACTTGGCAGCTTCCCCACTGGTCCGATTTTGTAATTTTTTTTCAATATTTTTCATTTTTGATTAAAATGAGTGTGTGCAGAGGCACTTGATAGTGTGTAATTAAGTTGGAAAGCCCGTGCTCCGCGGCTGCATCCCTCATGCAGGTGTCGGTGCGGCCAGGGTGCTGGCAGCCGCGTTGTCCCCTGTGAGCCGGGGCGCTGCCTTCCTGCTCCCAGGTGTCCCAGACCTCTCCCGTTTGTGTCCCCTCGTCTCAGTGGCTGCTCTGTTTTTTGTTCTGATTTTTTAAATTTCTTAGACACTTTTAACCTACTTTGCCTTGGATTTGCCTTAGCTGCAATTATAGCTGTTTGAAATAGGATAGCTGGGAAGGAAATGTTGCTTTTCCCAGTGAGGAAAGATCGTAAGACACCACCCTTGCGGAGAGCATCGCTTTCCTTTTGCAGCCTTTTGAGTTCTCCTTCACCCCGGTTTTAATCTAGTGACAGATGCAGTTCTCAGTAGGCCGTCACATTCCCCCTTTGCTTTCAGACCATGTGCAGAATTTCAGACCGTCATGGACTTCCAGGGAAGGATGTGCCAAACGGTAACAAGAGTTTTGGGAGAGAACTGCTGCTCTCCAGGACACACACGCTGCCCGCTCGCACAGGGAGCAGAGTTGAGTTTTGCTGCCTGTGTTGCTTCTGGGAACTCGGACCTTGGGCCAGGACCCTGCTGCTCGAACCAGGTATGCATGTGCATAGGGTTTGCTTCAGTAATTATAAAGCTACTTTTTCAGCAGCTAGAGTTCCAAATCTTTTCAAAAGTAGCTGAAAACAGGTCACTGGGGAAAGCATTTGTTCTAGTTAGATGTTCTAGCTTGCTGCCAACTGCAAATGCAGCTTGCTTATGGGAGAAGTAAGGACTGTGAAAAGTGTGCATGCTGTCTGGTCTCAATTCTTTACCAGGAGCGGTTTAATTTTAGATCTTTCCTGTAATGTCAAAAGGACATCAGTGTTTTAATACTTTTTGGGAGTTGTCACTTCAAAATTTCCATTTATCTCAGTGAGCACAACGGAGTTACAACCATGTATCTTTACCTCACACCAGGGAAGTGCAACTTGGTTCTGAAATGCAATTCTACCAAAATATGTAAACAACGATCTACCTCTTTGCTTAGTGACACATGGTTCCTGGTGCTCAGCCTGCTTTTTTCCTGCCCTGCTAGTTTGCAAATTCGAGCAGGGCTCTATCTGAAGCTGCACGGTCCTCTTTACAAAAGATTTGTGGTTGAAAAAGAGGTGATTTATTGGTGATACATGAACCAGGAAAGCAACGTTGAATGCTTTGAATTCTCACCCTAAGCATTTATTTCAAGGCAGGCTCTTTCCCAGCACCATCATCAGTTAAAATGTAAGTGAGAAATTTTATTTACCCTTTGAAATTGGCACACAGAAGTTTGGAAACGCAGTCCTGAGTTTCTCTGTACGGCTCTGAAATTCTGATTTTTCTTTCTTATGTAAAATCTGAGGTTTCTGTGTGGTGATCTTACTCCAGCAGCTGCAGCTGAGAGCAAAGCAACAAATGAGAGACCCATGAAAAAAATAGTAGGAGTTGGCAACAGTGAAAGCTCTGTTATTTCGAAAGTATGAGTTAAATTAAAATAAAAATTCACCCTGTTGGGGTTAGTTTTTTCTGCACAGCAAATAGAAATTCATTCCTTTTTTTTTTTCCTTTTTTTTTTTTTTTTTAGTAGACAAGTAATATTCAAATATGGAAGATTTGTCAGGGAATGGTAATTTTCATGAAGTCACTTTTTCTTTCTGACCCCATTTGTACAACAAAAGGAGGATTCTGTTAGAATTCAATAAGTGCTTTGAGTAACAGCTGTGAATTTTGGACATTATCATGATACTTGCTGGCTTCTTGCCAGTTACCTTTCAGGTAGTTTCCATTTAAAGAGCTGATATATTCTTTCATCAAAAACGGGGTTTGCAGTGGGAGCTGCTGAGGACCGGGCTGTTAAATTAAGCTATCTATTTGTGAGCATCAATGAGACGTTTCTGATGTTACACTGTGTGCCCTTGTCACCGTCCTGCCGCATCAGGGTTGGAGTGAGAAGGTGACTAGTTGGCAGTCACTTAATCAAACAGAGATGTTGAGTTCTCAGGTAAGCCAGGCAGGGTGAGGCTTGCATGCTCTGCTGCTTTTACAACCACATAATGAATATGCTTTCCAGAACACGTGTTCCTCATAGTGGAAGCAGCAGCTGCATGTGATCTGTGTCACTGACAAGGGAAACTGAGATGTAGTTAATTCTGGGCTATGCAACAAAGACATATTGATCAGGGCTCTTCTTGCTATGGCTGAGTGTCTGCAGTAACAGGGGCAATGCAGCAGACCAAACTGGCAAAACCAAATATGCTCTTGTCTTGGGAATACAAAAGAGAGGGAGCTCCCTGCCTAGCCCTGGGCCTGAGCGCTGGCAGTCCCAGCAGTTCTGCTCCTGCCTTCAAGGGTCAGTGAGTTCTGAGAGCAAGTGGAAAGGACACATCGTGTTCACATCATTGTAAATACGCTTCATTTGTAGCTATAAGGTTAAAACTGTGGGCTCGGTACAAGTAACTTTGAAGAATCAGTTTCACATGATTACAAAGCAAGCTATGTTTATATCATCTAGGTAAAATTATCCTGAGCGTCTTACTAAGGTGCAGGAGTCTTGTGGAGCGTGTATATACACTGTGTTTACACTGCTCCTGCTCTCCTACTTGTATTTAGGCAAGGATGATTTTGCGCCGTATAATTAGGAGTTTTCATGTGGCTATGTAGATTTTTGGTGAAAAGCTAAACATCCTTATATACTTCTTTTTTTCTAATAAAAAAATGTAATAACTGTATGTATGGAGGCACCCACCTCATTTTCTGTCTTCTTGCTTTTCCTTCCTTCCAGCTTCCCTGAATAGCTGTGTCGGCTTTTCTTTTGTTCGTGTATTGTGCAGAGGGAAAACGGGCACTAACAGGTTTGCTAATTACTTTAAAATTCTTCCAAGCCTTATTCTCTTCAGATCATTCTATTAGCTAAAGTAATGGAGTGCAGTGGCACGAGGGCGCTCACACTTTTCATTACAGAAGGTCTTTCTGATGCAATATGTTACCGACATTGTCTTGTGGGGCTGTCACCAATAGCTTTTGATTTTCTAAACCTGCTGCTTTCTTTAATCTCAACATCCCTTTCTTGCTGCTGTGTTAATCCTCTTTATCTTTCATAAATTACTTTTAAGGGCACAGGACCCTTAAAAGCCCCCTGCTTCCACAGGCTTTCCTAGGAGATAGCAGAGCTGAGTACTGGGTGCTCAGGGTCTTGCAAGACGGCCCTTTGATTGGCGTCATTGCCTTCATCCCCATCAGAGCAACACGTTCCTGTCAGTTCTAGACTTTTGCTACTATATCCTAAGGCAGGATCTATACCCTCGCTGCCTTGTTTCATTGCTGGCACCTGTTTTTCTGTCCTCTATAACCTCTCAGTGTTGTCAATGTCATCTTCTTGAGCCGTATTTACTGCAGCGTACTTTTGTCTCATCACTGTGATTATATTAGCTCCAGTGATTGTACTATCACCTCATTACTGAAGTAAAGTTAACATTAATGAGAGTCATGCTGCTAACCCTGTGCTCACCTCTCCGGAAATTTATTCTAATGATGAAAGCGAGATGCAAGTTGCTCTGTTTAAAACTGAGCTCGCTCTTCCCACCCCCACCTAGCTGCTGACCGAATTCAGTGTGAAATTTTGTATTTGCTGTGGATTGCTGATGATGCAAAAGAATTCAAATATGTTATACAACACTAGCAAGGACAAATGTTACTACCTAAACACTAACCTATGACCTGGTCTGCTACAGAGTTCTGTTATGACCCAAACTTCTATTTTGCTGCTTCTTTTAGGAAGGGATTCTTGTATTGAACTCCCAAGACAAATCTGCTGTAAAGCACTTGGAGGTCCTGTTGAGTATGCTAGAAAAGTTAAAAGTATTACCATGTATAATAGTAACTGCATCCATAAATGAAATGTAGTATTGAGGGTAAGGTGGAAATTGTTTATAAAAGACACTAAAACAGCAGTGTAAGAGAAATGTTCCAAGCTGAGAGGAGAACTATAACTTAGATGAGCAAAAATTAATGAGATAAGTCAAATATGCATGATGCTTGAGCTAAGGAAAGAGGCTCATAAGATCTTTTGGTGAGCGGAATTTAAATTTACAGTCAGAGCTGTCGGTCACTGCTAGGGAAGCTGTAGCAGTAGGGTTTTATTTATTTATTTTCTCTTCCTAGTAAATGAAAGGTTAGAGAATAAAGAATCTCTTCACATTAAATACTCTTACAGCACTTAGCACGATGTGATGTCACTTCTGTCGGAGGCTACTGTCTGCTGTAGCAGCACAGCTTAACTAGAAAGATGATAATGTGGACTTAAAATGAATGAATCTTCTGGCACTACATTACTGTTTCATGTTTTACTTAAATGCTGTCTATTCACTTAATGAAACTGACCTTTGCATAGTTTAAGATGTCCAAACTGATTCTTGCAGAGAACTTCAGTGTATTTTAAAGAGCTTTTATATACACCCCCACACACCCACACATATATATATATAAGTTCTCCTCTCTGTTGTGAGAGGTCAAATCTCCCTTGTTTTCAGAAATGTTAAGATATGTCCTATTAAACAATGTGACCAACTCATGCAGCAAATGGAATATTTTAGATCCTGAAGTCTTCTAAAAAGCTTACTTTCAAAGTGGGGGAAAAAAAAGAGAGAATCCAAGGATTAAGAAAGCAGAAGGAATATGAACTGGAACTGTGGTAATAATCACGCTTTGACCTATTTGCAAACCACAGCCTACGAGTGTACCTTGTAAGATTTATGATTCTATTATTATTATTATTGTTTTTTAACCAGCAAGTTCACTTGGAGGCAGTTAGCCTTGTCACCAAAAGAAAAGCTTTCTAATAGAGACAGTGTTTGAGTTAGCCTTTTCAAATGTCAAAATCTTAAGCAAAATAAATTAAGGTAGATAAAGGTAACCCTTTGCAAAGGTGGGTGAAATAACATTACTGGCCTTTGGCAGAGAGAGAGATTGAAGGCAGCGTTTAGGAGATGTTGCTGTTGTGAGCTGCTGCGTAGCCGGTCCGGGCAGTGTATCCCAGGCTCTGCCCTCCGGAGCTTCCTGCCGTCCCTCCCCAACGTTGCTGCTCTTGTGTCTGGACGTGGCTTAGACATCTGCAAACTACCTTTGAGTGTAGCAGGTTAAATCGTGCCACATGAAGTTATTATGTTTAATTTGAAGGATTTTTAAAAGATCTTCCCCTAGACCAGCCTTTGGTATAGATGTAATAAAGTACTAAATATACTGGACATATGTATATCTGTATATTTTTATATATATATAAATACACACACGCACACACACACATTATACTAGCTATAATAAAATACTCTGTGTATAAGAAAGGTGAATTGCATCATTTTCAGCTCATATTTTGTGGTCATTCCTACTGGTCCTGCAAGTGTTTTCTGTTTTGAAAATAACCCCTATCAGCTGCAGGTGTTTGGTTCACAGTTTGTTTTTCTTCCCTTATGTGCAGATCTCCTTTTCTCCCACCTGCTTCCCAGCTTGGCTCATCTCATTGTGGTGCCCAGGAAGTGCCAGTGTCTGGTTGAATGAGCTCTGCTATAAATCAAAGTGTCACCACTTAGCTGGTGGAAGTGATTTAATTAATGCGTCGTGCCATCCCCTGCGCATCTCCCCACCTGACTGCTAATCAACCTTCATCAGCAGGAGGAGAACGTAGCCTTTCTTAGAGCTCTGCAGTAGAGACCGAAGGAAAGACAGTTAATTGCAGCTGCAGACATCAGCCTGTCGCTTGTCTCTAATCGGTAGACTTTTTTTTTTTTTTTTTTTAATATTGGTATCCTAATATCTTACAAACCATACTTAACTACATTAATATAGAAATTATCTGCTATCATAGCAGCAATCACTTTCTTTAAGGCAGATGGCATGTTTAACAGCAGCCTTTGGTGTCTGGGTGCATTTAAGCAACCTTTACGGCCTGGGTACTGGCTGTATGGGAATGATCAGTTAATCTGTAAGTGCCTCCTGCACACTGTGGATGCCCTTCATAGTTAGGCAGAGCCGTGCAATTAACACTGCAGCTCTCTGAGCCAAGAGTGACCGTGCTCATATGGAATTACAGGGCAGATGCTATAAGCTCTTGGTGCTCTGCCAGCTCCTGAGTGAATAGGTGGTAATTCTGTCTCAGGTACATGCGTGTGGAAAAGGTAATTTCCGTGCAAGCCGGAGCACTTGTCCATTTCAGCTTGGTGACTTGGTCGCTTAGGGCAGGATCTGTGCTAATGGGAATCTCAACCGCCATCCACCAGTAACACGGGCAGAATGAGAACTAAGGGAGCGTTGCATTTGTGGTTATCCATGTTTAGTGAGGCAATCAAGATAAGGAAAATAGTACTTACAGGAGACTGTTGTTCTGATAGCTGTATTAGGAGACAGGGTTCCTGCTTTCTCGGTTTGACTACTTTCAGATTGCAAAATGACCATACAAAAGATGCTCAAGTAGTTTGTATCTCAGTTCTCCCAGTTTAACATTCATCTGCTAGAGCAGGGTTAGCTGCTACGTGGGGACATGCTCTGCTCGCTCTTCAACTAGCCGGACGGACGCAGATGGTCCTGCATCACCTTGGGTGGAGGTCGGTGATCAGCAAGACAAGCGACAATTGGCCCAAAGTTGCTTTAAGGTCCATAGGCCATCGGGATGACATAGGTGCCATATGTGAGAGTTTCTGCCTTATTCCTGCAGGTGATAGGAGCACCTCTCTGCTTTTGGAACCCAAGACAGTCTTCAAATATGACTTCTGGATGAGCTTCGGAGGGTAGAGTGGGAGAAAAGCATGAGCCTTCCTGCCTCGGAGCGCACGGTAGAGAGTACCACAAGCTCTAGGACCCGTCCACGAGCGTCATCTCCGGCTGCCCCGCTGCCCCGTGGTGAGGCCATCCAGCCATCTCCTTACTGGAAGGGCCTTGCTGCCACGCAGCCACCCGCGTCACTCTGCCCATTACTGCCCTCCCCTCCGGCACGTGGCTGCAAGCCCTGGGCAGTGGCACTAGTTTCATGGTTGCATCTCTCTCATGACGAATCGCACAGGACTCGTGTCCTGAGCCCCAGCCTCGAGGCAGGGCACTCTGCAGCCTGACCCAGTACTTAACATTATGGCTAAGCAGCTGTTTTTTCGTAAGTCCATAATTTTCAGGGTTTATTACATGTAAGTCCTCTCCAGGCAGAGATTTGGCAGACAAAGCCCAGCCAGGGAGCCGTTTCATCATTTGTTAGTTGTTTATTTTTACATCTGTTCAGCAATTCTTTTGGTATTTTCTATGCAGCAGAAAAGACAGCAGAAAAAAACACGATAGCGGTAGTTTTCACTTGCTTACTATTAAGATTTTTTATTGATCCTTGTTTTACTATTCATTATTTATGATTTATTGGAAGAAATAACAGGTTTTCCTATATTAAAAGTATTTACTGTGTAAATGGGTGCGATTTTCAAATAGCATTTTTTCTGACACTTTAAAGCACTCATTAACTTAGGAAATGAATATTTTGCTTGCTTCCATCAAATTCTGATATTCTGCTGTTGATAATTGCTGGCTTTGTGCAAGGTTACTCTGTAGATGATTCAGTAGAGAGTAGCCACTGTTCACTGTATTCCTTTTTTCTTGCTATTTTTATTCTTTTCCCATTTTCCCTGACAGACTGAAAATCTGGAACCAAGCTGCATAAATTCTGTCATTTTTGGTGATATAAATTGAAAAGAATTCCTATAAAGTAGTGGAGCTGCTATAAATTTATCCTAGTAGCAGAATTTATGCCTATTGAGGAGTTTTTTGGGGAAATGCTGTTGAATATAACCTCGGTGAATTTGATCTCCGAAGAGAAACGTGTCCTCAGGCTTTCTGAAATTCCACAGTGTCCTCTGTTTCCACTGTGTGAGCCACACCTGAGCTAGCTGAAAGGCAAGACTCACTGATACCCATAGCAACCAATGCCGAATAGAACTGCCTTCCTTTGTAGGATTTTGCTTAGGGCACAGGAATGAAAGGCCGGCCTTGTTGTGAGGGTCCTGCTGCAGGTGAGCAAGTGCAGCCATTTCCGAGCGGGCATCTAGATTCCCGGGAATCGTAGTACTGGCTTTATAGGCACTACACCTGCATGTTGTGGTTTTCTCCTCTTTAAGTGCATTGACTGGATCTGATAACTCAGATCTCAGTTGTCATCTGGCCAGTTCTCATCTGGCTTTGGAAAATATTTTAATGAACTTTTTTCAGGGGGAAAAAAGCTACGAGTTTGTTTTCCTGTGCCACTTTTAATTAGTTTTACCATTCTAAATTTCCTCTCTGTGCACTGAGCAGGTCACAGAACAAGGAGATAGGCAGTGCATCAGCTGTGAGCTAGGAGTGGCATCTATTGAAGGCCTCTACAATGTCCTAAGGAAAAATGGTACTTTCTGTCCAAACGGTAGGTTCTGAGAACACTAAAAGTTAGTAATTTGAGGTGTATTCTTACCCCTACCCCCTTTGGATGAGAGCAGCGGGGGTGCTGCTCTCTCGGCCTTGTGCCTGTGATATGGCCATGCCTGCGGCTGCTCCTCCTCTGCCAGCACCTCGTGGAAGCTGCTGTTCTGCAGGGAACGGGCTCCCTTCCTGCGCTCAAGACACACACTGTTAACCAGAAGGTCTTGAGTACTTACCAGCGCGTTAGAGGATCACCAGAGAGTGTGCCTCACCAAAGTTCTCCTCGAGGAGGTTTTATTCTCAAGAAAGTTACTTTTTGAGTAAGTAACAATGGTAAAAAAGAGACATTTTTGCTTTACGGTTATTAATTTCTGGAAAGAAATGTCAGCCAGATGCTTCCGTTTTGATTTTTGATTCCTAAATTTCTTTTATAAAAACAGACTTTTTCTTTCTAGAAATATTTACATGCTACAAAAATTTTTAACTCACTCTGAATAACAGATATAGGATAAGCCTTTTTTCAACAAAAGAAAAAGATAAAGTTGAGAAAGTTACGTTTTCTGTGGAGAATAGAGGAGAGCAGGGCTGTCATTTCTGAAGGTGTCAGGCAGCGTTTTTATTCTCTTCAGTGTGTGTGTCTCAAACTCCTTTTGTGTGTGCATTAAGTTGCTCTTGCTGAGCTCTGCACTGAGATGTGTCATTGTGATAAATCACTTTTACTGGAGATTATATTTTTTCCTCCAAATGAAGCTGCCAGCAAGGCACATTTTAATAGTTGCAAGTAGCTGCAACATTTTCAGTCACCTTTCTTCTCTCTCTCTTTCTTTCTCAGTGTCGTCCAAATTTGATTCAGTAAATTCTGACTGCCTTGTTTGTGGACCGTGTCTTCTAGTGGGGAAAAAATGACAGAGGTGGCAATGAAAAATTGTCAGCAGTTGTCAAGGATTGTTATAGATACAAGTAAATCTGATATTCTCCCACCTTTCTTGCTCAGGATTTCCAGGCACTTTATAGCATTACTCAGTGACGCTGCCCAAGATCTCTGTGAAGCAAAACCATGCAAATTCCAGCGAGTTGCCTAAGATCAAGCAGGGCGGAGAGGACGGGCTGTCAAGTTTTGTTCTAGCCTTACAAACCCACAACTTCAAGTCAGGTGCTGGCTGTTGGGGCCACACGGTCTCTTCAGCAAGTCTCCTAAGTTCTTAAAAATGGTCGTGCAGTTCTGTCTTCAGTCCAGAACAGCAAAGCTGTTCGAGAGCCTCATCCGCCTGGTGCTTGGTGAACATTTTTCTGGCTGCCACCTAAATCTAGCCTGCCTGTTTTTCACTTGCCTGTTGATAAGCTGGTATTTTGATGTTGACATTGGTTGTACCCTCTAATGAGTTTAAAAATAAAGGTAGGAAATATTCCTCTGCAGTAAAAGTGTTGTGGAAGAATAGAAAATTCTATAGAAATTTCTTCATTTTTGTTACATAAATGCCACCAACAAGAGATGGAGTGGCTGGAAAATAGTGACTGTTGCATTTTTTGGAGGGAAACTTTGCAGTCAGAGCCACGAAATCTTTGCAACTCATCTTTTCCAAGGGGAAAGGACTGCAAGAGGCTGCTGTGGGGTGTTTGCTAGATTGTGCCAATGTGGCTCAAAAGTGAAAAGAGTAATTGTAAAATAAGGGGCCACGGTCTGGCTTTTAGCAAGTGTCAGTTATATGGACCACTCCAGCAAGCCTGAAATGAACTTCTATATTCATTGAGCTAAACCTTGTTTTATCTCTAAAGCCTCAGTTACCCCTTGACTATTGACTACATCCGTGCCAGCTTAAACGCTGTCCAAGTAACAAGTAACAGGTTTTGCAGACTGATGTCTTTTTGATGTACTCGACAGTCTCACAGAGTAGGTGAGAGTTTTATTCCCCAGGAAACAGCTGGTCAAATCCCAGCTGTAGCCCTTTGGCTAATTAAAGCAATGGGGGTTAGTACTTTGTAGATACATAAAGTAAAACGTTGTGTAAAACATGTCCTGCTCCCGAAGGTGGCTGGTTACTCAAGGATGGGACTGAGACACAGAGTCGGTGAAATGATTGATGTTACGAACTTCTTTGTTCTGATTTGGTTCCTTTGCTTTAAGCTTTCTGAACTCTTTCCCATTTTTCTTTTCCCTCCAGTTTATCCCTGCAGATGATTTCCATGTTATTTTGCCCTTGAATGCCACATGTAGAGAGTTATTGTGGGTGCAAGTTCTATGATTTCATCTTCCTGCATCAGTCAGCTATGTGGTTCCCTTTTCGGCATCTCATGTTTGCTTTGTTCGCACTTGTACCCGATTTTCAGATGTCTTCGAACTCCTTTGTGTTTCTGGGTTCATACAGTACTTGACTCTGCTCATTCCTCTTTTATTTTAAACTTTGTATTGCTCCTGGAAATTCAAAAGCTGTCTTCATTTATGATTTTTAGGCATTTTTTTTCCCCTTGAAAGAGATGTCAGAAAACCCAGGAACATTGCTATAGGCCCTGTAGAAACAACTTTGTCTGCGTGTGACCCGACGATGCACCAGGCGTGCGCTTCTATTTCTGTGGCTGAAGCTCTCCTCTTTCACAAGTGAATTCCTTTAGAAAAGATAGGAGAAATAGGCTGGATTTTCAAAGCTAATTTCCAGATGTTAAATGCCCATGTCTCCTTAAATATCTGTGATATGGTAATATTCTGTGAAAATCAGTTCTCTGCTAGAAAAATACTGTCTGTGCTGTAGAGGATAACAGAGTGGTGTTGAGGATAACGGAGAGGTAGAGCGTGTGGTCCCACGACAGAGCGGGAAGGAGAGCTCTCTTCCTGGGTGTTTTATTTGCTAAACACGTTTAGTTGTTGTCTTTGTCACCTGTGCTCTGCTGGCCCACACACTGCGTGGGGAGGCTGCGTTAGGCCGTGGGATTCCTGGGCTACCGGAGCCGCACGTGGGAAGGGAGCAGTTTGTCCTGCGCCAGGAACTGCTCTCTGCTCGTTACGGGGAGCTGCTGCTTTTGGTTGACGCCCCTCAGAGCAAACTATCTTTTTTTTCATGCTTTTTTTCATGATTCAAAGCTGTCAGTAGAGGGAATGTTTTTGGAGAGGGTTGCAGGCGTGTGAACGTGCTGCTCTGCTGCCCGGGCTGTACCGCGGCGTTGGCTTGGGTATCACTGTGGTGCCGATGGCAGTCATCGCGTTTCGCTGCGCGGTGCTGGGGTGCAGGGGAGGAAGAGCAGGCTGCGAGGAAGAGCAGGCTGCGAGGAAGGACGCGCCCTGCTTTGCCCTGGAGGCTCCACGCACAGCCATGTGCATCAGCAGGTGGCAGCAATGGCCACAAACACGAAGCTCTGTCCTCTCCTCCTGCTGCTCTAGCAGCGGCAGAGCCACCCAAGGAGGAAGGGGAGATGCTTCTTTTGCAGTGGGCCCTCTGATTCTGCCATGTGTTTGGTTCATGCTTCTCTCTGGGGGACGTTTTTTCCCCAGGGAGGCATGGTTATTGCATGTGCTGTTCTATGGCAGTTTGTGCCTTGGTAACAAATATCACTCTTTTCCTTAAGATCAGTGTTAGCTTAAAGATGTAGAATGAGATTTAATAAATACCATCATTTCTGCCACTTGATACAGTTACCAGTGAAGCTTTTGGACTGCAGAGCCAGGAGCAGGGAATGACATTCAGAGAAGAGGAATGAATCAAAATTAATCTGCTCCATCTGGGACAGTTGGAGCTTAGCTGCCAGCATAGCCATAGCAAACAGCAGGAATGCATCTTGCAGAGTGACATCGCGCATAGAGTAAATAAATCCTCATCTTGTCCTCTTGCTGAGGTAGTTCACTTTGTCCACTGGCAAAAACTGTGTCTTAGGTGCTGCTCTTCTGCATTAGTGAGTGGATGTAGGTGACCTGTGTGTGCATGGTGCATCATTTGCAGCTTAGGTATAAGTAAGATATTAGTATAGGAAAAAATTTGGTTATAATGTATATAACCGAAAAATTGATTTGTGGTTATAAAAATTGAGGGTTTACTTGTGTCTTCTTGGTACCAAGAGTTTCCCAGACTCTCTGCCATCCAGGGACGAAGATTCCTCCATGAAGCGCTTTGGGGACGGTGCTTTCAACTTCATGTGTCGGCTGATTGCCCTGAGTTTCTGACTGAAGACTCCCAGGTTTGAATTCATGGACTCCGTGGAAGAATTTGGGGAGTCGAGGATTTCAATGACAAACTCCTTTCCCAAAGGGCTGTTGTTATTTTCCAGATACCCAATTTTGTAGGGCTATCAGAGGTGTTCTACAGGAGACTTCCTCTGTTCCATGTGAAAAATTATGAATTAGTTTTGGTTTACATTTTTCTCTGCTTTCCAAATGCTTAGCAAATGAAACAGGCAGCAGAGGGTGAATATTCCCATCCATCATCTCCTGTTTGTATATTCTAGTCAAGACCTAAAAGTCCTCTTAGAGGGAAAGGGGCAAAACTCTGGAGACTTTCCTTTATGCATTTGCTTCAAAATAAATGTTGCATTGAAAGCCGAGCCCTGTGAAGTGTCTGTGTGTGCTGGCGGCGTGGTGCCACGAAGCCGCGTGCTGGCAGGTTGGCCTTCTGCAGCAGCCTGCTCTGTCATCCTGGTGTCCCAACACAGCTGTCGCCAGCAGGGATCGGGTTCAGGGCCCCTTTCAGGTTGCGCAGGGTATGGTAGGCGGCCACCACATGTTGCTGGGAGTTGTCATCTCACATCAGCCATCGCCAAAATCCCTTTTCTGACCACAGCCAGTGAGGTAAAACTACCGCAGAGCACTCACTAACGCACCCACGGAAAATTTGCTTCTAATCCTCTCTTGTTAGTAGCAAAATGTTCCAGAGCTCTTTTTCTTGAAGCACTTTCAAGTTTGACCAGCTGTACTTTTGTGATGGCCTCTTGGAGCCAGGATCTCACTAGGTACTGAAGGGAACTCAGTATTATGAATTTATACAGTGTGGTTTCTGCAGAAGTGCAGGAGTAAGAAGAGCTTTGGGGAATGATTGCGTATTGCCATGAAACAAAAGTGGTTGCTGGATGTTCTAAGGTTTGCTGTTGAGATTAGTGTTGTTAGTATACTAATGCCCTGTAGAAAATGGACCTTAAGCTTTCAAAATTTGTGGATAAAGAATATGGAGCTTGTAATGTCATGCAAAGCTAATTAATCATTGCGCCAGTCATTATGATAATAGATGAAATTTATGTCATGTACACAAGTAAATATATTCAAGGGCTTTTATACTTTTGTAATATGTATCATAAGGCTGGTGGACTTAAAGCTTCCTATACCCTCTAAGAAAGTGTTGAGCAGTCATTGAGACACTGAGATGTCTACCTAATAACCAGAGATTGTAGCAAAACGGTTTGGAGGCCTAGGAGCGTTGTGCATGGGACAGAGGGATAGAGAACAGGTGGGTACTGAAGTCTTCATGTCCTTCTGGGATTTCCCATGAGGCTGGGATTTGTCTCCAGCTACTCAACCTGTATATAACAGTAAAATTGCTCTTTTCTTTTGTGTTTGCAGTACTTTGGGCACCTGCATAGCTATAAATGCCCCTAAAACTTACAATACAATTGAGTAAAAGGAGGTCTGACGTGCATTTGTGACCATCGGGCCCTGCTTGTGTACAAAATGTGCCATTTGTCTCCCAGCCCAGCGTGTGCCCAGTGCCCAGGCTCCCCAGCAGAGCTCGGGGCCCCTCCTCCTGTTCCAAGGGGCTCGTGCATCTGCTGCAGCCCCTGGGCATCATGTCTGGAGCTTGCAGCATCTCCCGTCGCGGTGGCGCACAGCTGTTCTAGAGCTGTCGGTGCTACAAGAAAATACCCTCTCTGTGGCTTGGTCCTGACAAAGCGATGATGATTGCGAAATTTCCATGTTTAGAAGCAAGTGAAAAACTAGTTCACGTTGCTCATTTGATGACATTTTGTCATCAGTTGCTTGTCCAGAGTCAAATACAGAGTTGCTCTTCTTTCTTTTCCCACATCTGCTTTTGAAACCGTTACAATTTAGCCTTTCAGGGACATGAAAATTGAACAATCTGCAACCCTAAGCAGCTAACAGTGCATTAAATACAAACATATATCATACTAGATGTTCCGTAGACAGTTTGTATAAAGCTTTCAGTGAGAACAAAAGTTACCTCTCACTTATATAGTATGTTCCTTTTTTTCTGTGGTGCTATTCTTAGGTTTCTGTGTCACGGATGATCAAATATTTGCTTCAGCAGTTTATTTGTGAAGCAACATCACAAACCACTAAGGCTTCATAACTGACAGCCTCCTTGTGAGCGAGTGTTACACGAAGTCTTAGAGTGACTTTGTAGAAGAGTTTGTGGCTTCCTCCTTTCCATTAGTTTGTGCCACCTCGGCTTAAAGCAGCCTCTGTTTTTTGATACTGTCTGAAATGAGCAGCGCTAACAAGACTAATGTCTCAAACAAGCAGCACAGGGTAACAGGCACAGAGTTTTTAGTATAGTTAGGGCTCAGCTCAGATCTCCAAGCAGCGATTATTTATGTCATCTGGAGTACTTAACTCTCCAAAATACTTCCAGGCCTTTTTCTGAGTCTAATAAAAAGACCAAACATCAGAAGAGGAAAAAATAAAACTTCTATGGTCATGTGGAAAACGATCTGCAGGTGACTACCTCAGGTAACAAAAAGGAACCCATGAGAACTAATTGACTTGTCCCTAAAGATACTGTTAACACCTTCAAGGAGTAAGGGGGAGGAAGCATAAGGAACCCGAGTATTCTTTAATATCCTTTCATATTGCAAAGATAGCATTAAAAAAGAGAACATTAGAAGGTAAGGAACCAGTCTGAGAGCAGAACACATTCCTATCCTTAAACTCACACAGCAATAAGCATTGCAATACTAGTCTCTGTTCAGGCTCACTATTCCTTTTAAACTTTAGTGCTTATAAAGGCAGGTTTTCAAACAGTGAGATTCAGGAATACACATTAAAAACTCGCGTGCAGAACTGCAGTGGACACTCGCAGTGGTTCCCCAGCGCACTGCAGCCTGGAGTTCCCTTTGAAGAGCTGGGTTAGCTGATGGTGGCAGGACACAGCCCGGCACCGCGTTGCCCTTCTCACCAAGCCGAGCCTGCTGTGGAACGCTGCACCTCGCGAGCTCTTCTCTTGCAGGACACACAAGTATAAAACAGAATTAGTTATAATTTCTCTAGACAACCTGGCTTTGGAAATGTAGCTGAGGAACTTGGCTTGAAGTCTTCTAGCGACTCTTCACCTGAGACCAAACAAGTTCCTTACAGTGAGCAGATCTGGAGAAACCTGTTGTTGATTTTGGGGATGACCCAGCGAGTTCATGGCTGCAGGGGCTCCTGCTGAGAGCCCAACTGGAGTCGGGGACAGCCTGAGGTTCCCTGTGAGCTGGCAGTTTGTGGCTGAAGCAGCTCCCGTGCGGAGCGGCCGGCAGGGAGGGCTCTGCCGCCTGCCCTAGAAGAGCACGTGTGGAATGGGCCCTGCTCTCGTTACCAGTTGACGCTTGGCACGCTCATCCCGTTAGTCTCTGCAAACAGCTGGAATTTCTCCTAGTTAAAAAGTCCTGCACCAGGAATCCCTGCCCAGGCGCTGCGCAAGAGCAGATAGTGCTGGGTTTGTTGTGAACTGAGGCTTCGCTTCCCGCAGCTCCCGCTCCACTGCTTGCCCAGCAGGCACGCACATCATTTTCCTGCACATAATCTTCCAGCAGTTAATCCAGTGTCCCAGGTTATTTTATGCTGCTTGACTTCAAGTGCTCTTAGCTTTCCTGATGATGTCTATACCATCTTGAGTGTCTGCATAGTACCAAGGCTAAATTCCAAAGCTGTTTTGCTGTGCCTGCTACGAGTGCTTGGATATGTTCCAAGTCCTGCTCTGGCATTTTCAAAGGGATTTTCCAGGATGTTACAGTTCACCCACTGCCATAACAGTGCCAATCCAAAAGCCCTGCTGCCTTCAAAGACACACTAGTGCGTGTAGTAGAAAGTGCTTCCCAAGGCATACCGAGCAGTAAGAAGATCAACTCAATCAGTGGCTTTATTGGCCTGGATATTAAACTCTCCAGAAATACTTGCTTACTCTGTGCTGCTTTCAGGCTTTGTGAACTATTCAGAGCTTTAGTGCTGCAGTGTTTAGTAAAACTGATGTGGCAAAGCATATTCTTGCATCTGCTGCTGCATGGCTGTGGTTCTCCTGAAGCCATCCTCACAAAGGAGAAACAGCCATTTTCTTCTTTCTAAACACATCCTAGTATCTAAATCCAAATACAGAGATACTGCCTACAACCCCAGTTCTTCTTTGTAAGAGACACACACAAAAATAGGACAGAAAGCAGCTCTTAAGAGCAAAGGCTGGATCTGTTTCTGGTGCAAATGCCAAAGTGGAGTGTCTGTAGCTGCAGCTCAGAAATAAATCGCTCCAGTGCAGAAGGAAAAAGGGGCAGGGAATGTATTTAGTGATTAATAATTTAAATAGCCCTGCCCTGTGGCTGAGTGCTTTAGCGTGTCTCATTTAAACTCGGTCATTACTAATGGACAGACTGGTCCTATCTTTGCATACAGTATAAAATTCTGCCAAAAGTGAGGTAAAATAAGCACTGTTGAAAAAACTTACACGCCAAAAAAACAAAACCATTCTCAAAATGGAGCATAGGTTTTAAACTGCGTTGCAGCAGCCATTGAAAATTTAACATCGTTTGAATGAATTTACTCACTGTGTGGTAATTCTTAACATCCCCAAACTGGCAGCTCGTTACAGAGCAAATCTGCAAGCCTTTCTGGAAGGATGTGCTTTGGCCAAACACACCTTCCTGAATTCTGATAAGTGACAAAAGTGACAAAACCATAATTGCTCCTGATTTTAAAGGGTCGGCTAAAGCCGCCCAGAGGTTTATTCTGGCCTGTACTTGAATTATGGTGAGACAGAATGCTTCAAACAGAGAGCCTGTGTGTGTAGGTGCCCGGAGGAGCCATCTGAGCAGTAGCCCTACCGAAGGCCGGTGGCTCCCAGCGTGTTGTCGTCCAGGAACGCGGGAGGCAGCTGCAGGGACCAAAGTTCATTCTCCAAATGGATGTCCTGGCTGTGGTCAGTGCTGGATTAATTTGCCATTGCATTACTGCTTATATGATGTTAAGCCGTAACTGTTCCATGTCCCAGTCATAACAGCAGCACAGAGAGAAGCCGTTTGTCAGGGTAAACCAGCTGGTTCTCTAAGATATAATTATTTAAGTGCCGACATGCTCAGACATAAGACTCATGTTATAAATTAGTTGTAGTACCTGAGTGAGAAGGATGAACTCTGCTGCAAAGGCAATTATACAGTTTCAGCCTCAGAACCACTCAACACATTCATGTATGCTGGGAAATTATGTAGAAATTGTATGTCTTTAGCAAAATTGTGGAATTAATAACCTTAAAAGACCTATAAATTTTTCAGTCTAAGTGAAATCCAGATGACTGTTGCAATTGCATCTATTTTTGACAGTGTTCTCATCTTCTGGCTGTAGAAGCAAAGCCTCTTAAAAAAGCCTCTCAATCAGCCCCTCTAAGATCCCTTTTAACCATTGAACTGATGTTTAGAAATCTCAGACCAGCAAACCTGCGTTTCGCAGCTGGGCAGCCTGCGCCTTTGGAGGTCGGAAACATTCTGGCCGCGTCCACATGGTTGTGAAGCGCTGCAGTCACCGCAGCAGCTGTTTTAAAACAGCTGTTAACAAAGCTGTTTTAAAAGTACTCGTGTATTTGCTAGTTTTCTAGTTCTCCTGCTTGTTTTAATTCCTTCCTTGTTTTTTGTCCCCTGTGACCACATTCTGTTTGTATTCAGCATAACTGTGTATGTTATGGGAGATGATTTTAATGATAGGGAGAAGATAAATTCTTGGGCTTTTAGTTCTCTGTTCTGAAATCCATTTCCCTGAGGATGGAGAGGGGTGGGAATGGCCCCTAGAGAGCTGCTGACCCTTGGAGAAACGTCATGTTTTCCCTAGCAATAACCTGCCACTTGCATTCCGAAAGGAATTGGCTGCTGTGCTTGCAGTAATGAAAAACACTGTTGTATTTGCGCTCCTGTAAGCTGCTGAACAGCTAAGATGCCGTAATTCATTTCCTATTATTACATAAGGTCTGGAGCTGTTTTTCCTGTTGCCTTGCACTGTAGCTTGATCTAGATTATTAAAGGAAGGAAGGTGTGTAAGTGGTAAGGGAAAACAAAGGCCTCGAAAGAACAATAATAGAAGATGTGTTAATAATAGCAGTCTCAGCTTTGATAGTGTCCCCAAAATACCCCAGTGTCTCTGGGAAAGAGGGTGACGGTACAACCAGTGTGCTGTGAATAGTATCTGTGGGCAGGATCTTAACCAAGAATCTGGGGCAAATGGCTATTTAAAATTAAATGTTCCACTGGATTTTCGGTGTCGGAGCAGATGGGGCTTTAGCTTGTCAGATCTCAGCCAAATTATGGATGCTAAAGTACAAGTGGCAGGGGAAAAGATGCAAGACAGAGAAAGCAAATCTCAAGTACAAGATATATATTTGTAAAGCTGAGCAGTATGCAGTTTTACTAAGAAAAAACAGTGATGTAATCAAAATGAAATGGAGTCCAGGACATTATTAGAATTAACATCTCCCCTGATTAAATGAGTTGCTGGCTGGCAGCGGCAGCAATGCTGCTGGGCTATCAGTCTTGCCCTCCTGTTTGACATTTCAAAAGAAAATGATGAATGTCACCGAGATGCTGCCATTATTTGCATGAGGCGGGTGATCCTGCTTGGTGAGTTTTAGCTCTTCTCGTTTCATGGGCATGTCCAAATATTTCCTCTCATCTTGGCGAGCTATGTTTGTTCCCGCCATGGTCTCCAAAGCAAGGGCTCATCTACTCCCACCTTGAATTAAATAACAGAATCCGCGTTGATTCATTCTGACTTTTGCTCCTGCGCAAGCCTGGGCGCCCACGTCAGCTTCGGCAGCAGTGTCTTTAAACTCGGTCCCTGCGCGTGTGTGCATGATCCCTGATCACTGTCTTCCTTCCCAGCTTTGTGCTTCCCGGGTGTTTGGAATGGGTGCAGCTGGGCACGTGGCGCTCGCTCTGCTTGCAGGAAAGGATCTTCTCCCGTCGCCTGCGTGCCCAGAGCTGCAGGAGGAGGCCACGGGGCTGCTGCTGCATCCCGGCTCAGGCTGAGTGACCTCTCGTGGACTCCAATAGCTGCGCGGGGCTGACCCAGCAAGGGCCCAGCCCTTTGCTCCTTGAGGCTGCTCAAAAGCTCTTGCAGAGAGAGTAGTTTCCTGCTCATGGCAATCCGCTAACTCCAACGGGTTCACCGGAGTAAACACTTCCAACACGGCATGTGGTGCCCGGTGATATTTAAAAGCCAGAAGAAATGGGGTTTTGTTGCAGCTGGTACTGGCAGCAGTGCTCCGGTGCCTCGGGACCGTGTGGGGTCCTGCTCAGGACACATTGGAGTCCAGGCGTATTCCCAAAGATCCAAACGCTGCATCACTAGAGGGCATCCCAGCCCTGGTCACAGCCACTGCAGGCAGCAAACCTGGGTGGCCCTGGGGTGGACAGGGTGTCCCGGCTCCGCTCTGCTCCCTTGGCCTGGTCTGCAGCTTCGTGCAAGTGGAACTGGTTGAGGAAGGGGACGATTCTCCCTGGAAATAGTAGTACAGATGCACAGTCCATACTGTGGATGCTGTCGTGCCAGTACTGCGTATCGCAGACTGGATATTGTAGGTTCCTTTCAATTCAGAAACACTTCAGTTATTGAGGTAAAACCTCAATATTGCACCTGTGGAAATAGATCTATGTACATGTGCATATGCACAGGTGGGTAGGAATTACGCTCCTTTAACTAGACTAGAATAAGTGAAGAAAAATATTTTTTTGTTACATAGAAAAGACTGCATAAAAGAAAAGGCATGTGGATCTGCAGAGATGAATTCCCCTGCTTTTATTCAGTTTACAAAGGCTGAAAGCATCAGCATCTGTAAGTCAAGGAGAACCCCCTGACAACGCCAGCTCTCAGCGAGAGAAGCCAGGTAGACCCGTCCTGCATCTCTGTGCAGAGAACAGAGCAAAATGTTCTAAGTGGGACAACACTTAAAAAAAAATCAACTGAAATTAGATCCAAGGATCGCAGGGGCAGAGCAGGGGGAGGGTGAAGGCAGCGCCGCTTCCCAGCCGCCCCGTGAGGCCATCTGGGCCGCGGGTGCCGGGGAGACCGGGCGCACTGCCTGGTGGGCAGCGGTGGCTCTGCCGGTGTCGAGGGCTCCCTCCCGCGCACGCCTGGGCTCGTGCCGCGCTCTGCGCTCGGAAGAGCAGCCTGAAATGAGCTGCTGCCCCGCAGTGGCGCTGCAGCCTGGCCCCGGCACGGCCCTGCCGCCGGGGAGGCAGCCAGGGAGCAGCCGTTCGCTGGAAGAGTTGTGAGGAACAGAGGATCTTCGGCAGAAACTCAGGACACAACACACTTCACGTGTCTCATGAGCCCGGACAAAACTCACCCTTGAGCTGATCTGAGATTGGACTCTGTTCCCTCTATCGAGGAAAACTGCTGATGCTGAAGTCCTGGGCTCTCAGAGAACTTCTTTGTTCTGAATTCCTGCAGAGTCTAGTAAATCCCTTCAGAGTCCAATGCTTTCCTTTCCTGCCACTTTCGGTAATCATATCACAGCTTCTCTCAAGTAAAAATTTTCTTTTAGCAAAATTTAGCTGTTTTGCAATAGTCACGTGGCTAATAATGTCACACCAGAGGTCTCAGCAGTGTTTTCACACGAGCCCTCAGAACAACCACCTTTCTGCTCCTCCTCCTCGTTCCTTCTGCCAGGGCTGAAGGACTCGAGTGAGAGACCCCAGAGAACTTGCTGCGCCCTGAGGTGTAACCTCTCGGGACACATTAACCTCTGTCACTCAGGGCTTCTCCTAGTGTCTCCTACACCCTAATAGGGGCCAGGTCTTCCTTGTGCATAGCTGAAGGTTTTCCAGCCTTGCAGCCTGTTGGTGCCCGAGTCCTCTGGCATGGTGTCCCCCGCATTGTGGGGATCAACCCCGTTGTTTCAAGGCCTTCTCCAAGCGCTAGCAAAGGGGAAGGCTCGAGCTCCGTGGAAGTTCTTGGCAGGAAGCTCTTTGCATAAAGCCCATTAGGGCAGTAACAGCTGAGCTTCCCCCTTGACAACTTGCACATTGGAACAAATTGTTTTTGTGGTTTATTTGAAAAAAGTACATATTTTGAGAGTGAAATTTATTGCATGCACACACACTCCCTACTGAATTATTTCAAAATAGGAACAGAAGAAAACAAATTAAAAGAGAGGACAAACAGATACTAAAGAAAGGACACGTGTGGTTTTCCATTCTGTCTGCTGGGGGCCTGGTGCCAGGAAAAGCAGGCACTGAGCAGGTCCAGAAAAATCCGTATTCTCTTCTAATGCACTGTGAAAGGTGCAAGGTCCAGGACTGATTTGGGGAGATTTTAAGAATTCAGATAGGTCCTGAGTGCTCCTGTTGTCTTCCCAAGCCAGCAGGATTTGGGTTGCTGCCTGCCAGCCCCACGCCCCTGCGGTGCTGCGTGACGGGGAGGGTGCAGGGCTGCGCGAGCTTACTCAAAACTCCATGAGCGCAGAAAAAAAAAAGTTCTTTTATTATCCTTTCCCATTTTGCAGATATGGAAACAGGTGAAAAATAGGTAGTTTCTTAAAAGATTTCTTGGATATAAACAAATCACTTTCACAGACAGCGCTCAGGCATGCCGCATACGTGCTGTATGGCTGGAAAGTGTGGTGTTTCACAGTCTGCGTGTGTCAGTGAGCTCTCGTCCTTCCCTAATACTCCCGGATTGCAGGTAGGTGTATTCAGACACTGTAGGTTTTAAGCAGGTTGCAGGTGTAGTCCTCTTCTTATCAGTGGATAAATCACCACACCATCTGATTGCATTTGAAACAAAGAGTCTATATAAATGATTGTATGAGCCAGCATGTCCCTCAAATCCCGAGTATGGAATACTCTGCTGCAGTGGCTAATGGCTTTGGAGAAGCTAGTGGTTTCTCTTCCGAGATAGTAAAAATCCATGTCCCGTGAATATGTTGTAATATAACAGCAAGTCATAATATAACAGCAAGTTGTATAGAACAATAAACACATTCTACTGTGCAGATGCTTCACGTACGGAGTAGCAGAAGGGTTAAACGTCGCTGTTCTCAACAGTGTTCGGCCCGGCTGAGGATTAGAGCTTATTTTAGCCGTTGTTCCTAAACATAGCAAAGGTCAGGAGGGAACAGGCTTTGTTGCTGAGTCTTACTGGCCTTGTTCCTCGTAGGGCTTTTGCGGGAGGATGGGATTGTCTCACTTACAAGGATAATAGATGACAAGCCTGGTGCTGATTAACCTCATTTTAATTGATAATTAATTTTAAACCCTATTTACTTTCCCTGGAACAGCTGAGACTTCAAGGGAATCACAACAGAGGTGAACGAGAACTGAAATCTTCCCCAAGGAAATGAGGAAGGACAGAGGGAGAAAGCAGGGAGATAGATGCATATTCAGATTGTCAGTTTGGATTATCCTTGTATTTATTGCTTCTGAAAATGCACGTCTTACCTTTTGTTAGGTGCTGCCCAGGTTTCCTCTGCTCAAGCATCCTGCTCTTGCTCGATAGAGACCCGCAGGCTTCACCTTCTGCATCCAGCTCTAGCCCTGGCTGCCGTGGCCCTCCTGCTCTGTGAGAACATCTTCTGCCTCCTTTCTGAGCCTGGCAGGTTGGTGGTGGTGCCTGCTGCCCATCTGGGGACGTAAGTGTTGTTTCTCTACTGGAAATGTATGTGCTGCTCCATAGCTTTACGGTAGTGAAAACCCAGGGTCGTTTTCATGGTGAGGCCAGTGCTTTGCGCGCGCGCGGCTGCGTTCTGCGATTCTGAACCCTTGTGGTGACCAGCCCCGAGGCAGCTCCTGGCAGCGCCTTGCTGCAGGGTTTCCCTTCTCCCGCCACAACAGCTGGCAGAATTCCGACCTTCCGTGGTGTCCTTTGCTGCAGAATCTGAAATCATTTTGCAAACGTTAAGGAGTCAATTCTTTAAACACCTTTGAGGTATGTGTCATTTGCAATGGTATAAGGTGAGAAACTGGAAAGCTGAGTGATTTGCTGAAGGGCACGTTCCAGCTGTGGCAGCAGCTCCTCTTGGCACAACAACCTGCTCTGTGCCTGTTTCCAGGACAGGGCAGACAGCGCGAGCCCCGTCCTGCATCACTGTGTGCATCGCTCCAGAGAGCGGTTCATCTCTGCGGTATCTCTAGTGTTGCTCTCCCGCCCTCACTGCGATTACTAACTCTGCTTGCTTGGCTGCAGTTGTAGCGGAGTTACTCAGTGTTTTCATCCTGCATCATTCTAAATACTGCATAGAATTCCATTTGAACTTAAACAATCTCACTTGCTCATTAGGCATCATCAGGCTCTTTTCTTGCAATATCGTTCCAAGATACTTGTACACGTGGAGTATGAAATGCCACCTGTACCACCTCTCCTTCCTCACTCCATTACCTCTCCCTTAGGCACCATAAAACAAGCTGGTTCATCTGAAACCCACATTTCCAAAATGATTTAAGTACTATATTGGGCAACTGTAGAAAAAGATCCCTTAGGGCAACTTCCCATTCTGTGGGAGACTTAAAAAGCAGCTACTGTTTAATCAGAGAGAATTAGAAATGCCTTTCTGAAGAGCATGTGACACACCTGGCAACTTAGCCCTTTATAATTAATATCAGCTGATTCCACTTCCACCTTTCTGTTGTTAGCACTGTTTGAATATTCCTCCTAATGTGTACTTCTCTTCTGAAAATAGTGATGTTTCTCTAGTTATCTCTATCCTGATAGATGTTTAGCATTGCAAGGTTTGTCTCCATGACTGTAGATCAGCTTCACTTCATTTACAGGTAAAAATATTTTCCTCATCTGCAGTTTTGCAGACTCAGAAGGGAACGTGAAAGGGAGACCAGGGTCCCCTTCAAGCAGGGGCAGCAAAGGGGTCTGAGCAGCACCCGGGCAGCCTGTGGCGGGGGCTCAGGGTTGCGAAGCAGGATCCAGCTCTTGTGATCACAGGTTCTTGTCCCCACCATGCAAGGCTCTTGCATCCGTCACACCGGAGAAAATGGGGATATCCTTCTGCAGTCAGTTCTTATGCTAAAGCTCAGATTCTGTTCACATGGGACACTGGGAGGTAGGCACAGAGGAAGGTGGAAATTCTCTTAATGAAAATGTAGCTTTAGTAGCTGCTGTGTGAGCGCAGGATCCGCTCCAGCAGAGTAGGGTTATTGAGGGTGCTGGGACCAGGTGATGTGCGCAGGCCCCTGGCTGCAGCCTGCCGGCACCCAGAGCTGGCTCAGGCAGCAGGAACCTGCTGTCCCGGGCAGCAGTGCAGGTTCGTGCCCTGTCAGACAGGCTTCCTGAGCCAGGTCTTTTTGGGATGATGCTCTTTCTCTTCCTCCCCCTGTCTTTTTGCATTGGAAAGGGGAAGATATTTCCATTTCTGTAACAACTGCTCTATATTTAGCTGCTCAGGATGTCTCCAGATAGCGCAGTGACTGAACTTGCCTCGTGAGCCCTCGTGGTGAAGTCCCTCGTGGGTGGTTTATGGCTGCCTCCTGCAGCTCAGCTGAGCAGCCTGTAGTGTTTGTACCTGCAGCCCCGCGTGGGCTCAGCGCTGGCAGCGTCCTCTCTCTGCCCCCTTCTCTGGCAACTCCTCTGCTCTGATACTAAGATGATCCAGCACGTAAAGCAGCGATTGCCTGGATAGAAGTTAAAGAACAGCAAAAAAAGCACTGCTCAGTTGCCAGAAAAACTTGTGTTTGCTCTGCCCAGCAAGGAATGATGCAGGCAAGTATGGGTTCAGGGTCTACATATCTACTTCTGGATGATTTATGGTGTTTTCCTGCTCTACACTGCTGGCTTCCAACCAGTTCCTAGATTTTGAGATTTACCAGATAAGAGGTTCATGTACAGCTTATAAACTGCTCCTTTTAAGCAGGGCGTGAGAGCTTTCTGGGGGTCCTAACTGATATTTTCCTCCCACACCATCTAGGGTCCTGTGTTTGCTTCCAAACTGCTTGGAGCATTTTTTACTGACCCGTCTTGTCACCTTGCACTTTTCCAGCCTAGAAACAGGGGCCTCCTCCAGAGGGAAAAAATGGGGCTATTCAATCTGAGTGGAATTGAAACTGCTTCTACTGAGGTATTCACAGTGCAGGCAACTGTATTTCAGGTTGAGAAGGCTGCATCCTTGCTCAGCCTTAGTTTGCTGCATGCTCGCAGTCTGCATTCGCTAAACCGAAATAAACGTATCTTGTAGGATGTTGGCAGCATTTGACAAAACTGCTCTCCCAGCAGTCTGGTGTCCAGTCTTCCTGGACGCTTCTGAGCTGGTGCAGCTGATATTGGGTCCCCATCCCTATTCGGTGCAGGCAGACACGGGGATCTCGGCGCAGCTCAGTCCGCAGGAGAGAAGCCAGCTCCAAATGAAGTTCTACCTTGAGCAGGAGCTCGAGACCTCAAGCAGGAGCTTTGGAGCCTTCAGGAGTCTCTCCTAAGGGCTCAGAAGCCTCTTGTGACCAACACCGTGATCCCAGCGGGAAGCCCTCCGAGCTGGGTCTCCTTGGCTAGATTCCCCATCTACGGGAGGAGTTCAAAGGACTTCGCACTGAGCCAGGTTTGTTCCCTTCTGATGCAGGATTCTTGCCTTATTGACATGACTTTAAGGGCTCTAAGCTTGTTTTGATTTTACCTTTTACAAGAGAAAATGGTTGAAGAATAAGATTTTATGCTAGCAAAAGAAACTAGGGGTTAATCAAAGCTTTTTTACTATTTTATTGACTTTACAAAGTGGCAGCAGAGCTACTGAACTGTATAGTTGTCACTGGTAATGCCATAAAGAGGTAAAAATGCGGTTAAATAGGTCTTCTTAATAGGCAGATTTCTACAAGACTCCGTTTTTTATGATTCTGAAACAGGACACCTACTGTGTCCAAAGCTAAGATCAACAAAAAGAGTTTTCTGACCCCAGTTTGCTCATGAATGTTCTTGTCTCACCTCTGATTCCCTCAATACCACCAGCTTCCTAAGTTCCCAGTTATTATTGATCAGGTAGCTCTACTGAATTATTTGTTTCCTTTAGGTTTTTGGACCTAAGGCCTCCTCTCCAGTCTTTCCTCAGAATAGATTAACCTGCTTTTGGCAGATTGCAGTCACCACCACCGCCAGTCATCTGCCTAGGATGTAAGTGAGCCTGGGACTCTATCCCTACCCTGGGGCAGCGTCGTCTTAGGTGGTTTCCCAGCAGTAGTGCAGTGTTGTTCTTAGAGCTGATGCCGCTTTACAGTGTGGTGAGTGTTGATCAGCTGTTGCATTTTGAGCACATAAAGGACAGGTGTGTGTTTTCACTTCAGAAATACTTGTTAAAAAATTTCCTTCTAATTTAAGGTCAAATAGTAGCACAGCTCTCTAGAGAGCTCAGTTATGTGTGTCTTCCTTGCAACAGGTCCTCGCAGTTGTGAAAATAAAATAGCTGCTTTTTTAGCAGGCTCCTGGAGCAAGATTAGCCATCTAAAGCACATAAGTAAAGCAGTAGTTGGATTTTCTGCTTATCAACATCAGAATAATGAATTAGTAGTATATACTTAGCTTGAAAAGCCAGGAAGGCATTAAAGAAGAAAGAACTCTTCTCTCCACAAAGCGTTCCTTGCAGGTGTGAGTATGCTGTTAGAGGGGCTTAAATCTCCTGCACGTTTGCAAACAGTTAATTTGAGGGGGGCGTTCATTTGTCCCTAGTCCATCTTTCAGTAACATGGTCCATCTTCCCTAAAATAAACTTTATTTGCACTAAGGTTTCTGGCTGGTGTGGTACAGCTTTTTCAGAGCTGACAGCTGTGGAGAGAAACTTGCAAGTGAGTAGTTGTTGCAGCTGATCGTTCTGAATCCCTGACTTTTCCACCTGGGATTGGAGAGTTTGTACTTCACAGGTACAGACGGTCTGGAATATTGTGCTGGTCCATCAGGAAAATAGGAAAATCTTTCCAAACAGCAACAACCCAGCTATCTAAATGCCATGCTAGTGGTGGAGAAGAGAGGTGTGGAAGGATCCTTTCACACTGTGGCTGTGTAAAAGTAAAGGTAGAAGCCTCAGCTTTATAGCCTAAACCATGTTTAAATTAATAATCTGATGCTGATGGCTCTTATGCGTGTACATATGTGGGAGCTGAGCTCCTTGGGAAGCCTGTCCCAGCCGTGTGTGTCCCCACACAGACATTATCACTCTGCAGAGATGATTGAATAAAGTGTCTGAAGCTGCAGGCTCCCTCCAGAAAGAGCTGTGGACCCACTTGGGCCCATCAAAGACAGTTCAAATGGTTACATGTAACAAAGTGTTCATGCAGCTGTTTGAAAAGAAAATAGTTTTCTTAAAATGGAGCTGATGCCTTAAGTTGCTGCCTCAGCAGGAACTGGCTGCATCTCCAAAATCTTTCACTTTGACTTCCTTTTAGAAAGTTTTATCAAAAAATACGTGGTTTTGTGGAGGGCTATTAAAGAGGCAAGCAATAAAGTAATGTTTTTAATTGGCTCCTCTGTAGCTTTATGGCTGTGCATGAGCTTGGCAGAGGGAGATGTGAGGCCAGATTCTGCACCTAAACTCTTGTGAATCTAAAACTTTCTTCTGGAAAAAGGCAGGACTCTGGATTTGTCTCCAGAGCTACGAGTTTCACAAGATCCTGTCTGCAGTGTTCCAGGAACTGCCTAGGCTAAGATGCCAGGCAGCACAAAACCAGCAGTAATGAGGTGCTTTCCCCCAATTCCAAATTTCAAGCCTGGCTCTTGGTCTGCTCCTAGCACACAGGCCTGTGTGAGCTGGTACGCCGTCTTGCTTTCTGGTTCCCAAGATACTTGAGAATAGTAAGGACAAAGCCCATTAATCCAAAGATCGTATAGTATTAACACAAAGTTGAGCTGCAATCCTGAGGAATATATTTTCAGTAGAAAGATTTAGTGTCATCTCTGGGTAGCTGGTTTTTTTTTTGTTGTTGTTTTGTTTTGTTTTGAGGCAACCTTCACAGCAGCTCATTAGATGCCTTCAGAAGTCATGAGGATGAAATGAATAAGAAGTGATTCAGGCGAATGGTTGGCTGTGGAGAGGGTTTGTAAAAGCCACAACACAAAAGCAAGCCCCTAGGGACAGCCGCAGTTGCGTTTCTGAGGGTACCCGGGGCTGCTCTGCCATCCCCTCAGCTGAAGCTCCTTCTGCCCGTCCTGTCCTGCGGGAAGCAGGGCCTTTGCTGACCCCCATGTGCTCCCCTCCTGCAGAGGCCCTTGGTGCTACAGAGCGTATTTGCTCAGGAAAGATGCATTGAATAGATTGTCTTGTTTGATTTTTTTTTTTTTAATACATAGAAATCCAGACAATTTGATAGCTGCTGAGAAAAGAGATGGTTTGAAATTAGATCTTTCATCAAAAAAGATTTTTTTAAATCCCTTTTTTCTCCGTCGTCTTCTTCTTTAAACTGTCCTGGGCTAGAATGGAAGAAGAAAAGCAATAGAGAAGATTCTCCCGGATAGAGGGTTTCCGTGTCACCAGAGTTACACTCCTATGTCCTGCTGAACAGGGACTTCATTCTCCTGGGAGCTTCGGTCCAGGTGGGCAGAGCTGGCCCTGCTGTCGCTCCTGTTCCCTGGGGAAGCGGGACCGCCCGGGCGGGCTGCGCTGGGCTGTGTTGTCGCAGCGGGCGCCGCGGCTGTGGTGGTGCCGGGCAGGGGGCTCAGCCTGGCCCAGGCGGGCTGGGCTCCTGGGCTGCCCGGTGCACAGCGTGGGCCGCGGGGTGGCTTCCTGGGGACACGGCGATTGAGCTTCCTGCTCCCACCGGCATCTCCTGACCTGTCCCCGGAGGAGCACTGTGTGGGAAAGAGGGGGCAGATGGACTTGTTAGAGTGAGGGGGGGCACCCACTGCATTTCTCCTTGCTGACCATCTCCTTGGTTACTCTGAGGAGAGCTTTCCATTTTCATTTTGCATCTGCGGCCGTGCTGGTGCCGCTGGCTCTCAAACGTGATGAGCAGAAGAGAAGCAGGCAGCTGCTGAGGTCGTTCCCTTCTTGGTGCAGGACCTTTGCTGTGAGCACGAGGAATGGACGATGTTCGGGACGTGTGTCGTGCACCAAAACACCAGCTCCTCTCAGCTTCCTTTTGACAATGGAAAACAAGTAACTGTTCCCCAGGTACAATGGTCAGTGGTGATAAAAGCAGGCAAGTTTTGTAGTAGGAGCGTAATATGTTCTATTATTACTTATTATAATATTATTGTATTATTAAAACCAGGCTTTCCGGTCCTTGGCGCTGTGGGTGTAGCCAGCGGAGCGCCACTACCAGCGGCAGCCAGACGGGGCTGCTCTGGCCCTTGTGTCACAGGGGACAGCGCCGGGGAGAAACCAGGGGAAAATGGGCGATTTGTTCCAAAACATTTGCTTTGTAACAGGGTCATCTATAAATGGTGGGATTTCCTGTTTGCTGAACAGCAGGCTTTCGCTCTTCAGGTTACAGCCTGCAATAATTTTATTACAGCTCATTGTAAGCTGCTTTCCTCTCCAAGTCCAGATTTGCAGCCTTTGCACAGAAATTTCCCAGCTTTTGTAGATTTTAAGTTTTATCCTTCAGCACCATCCTCTTGAGCTGCTCTTTAATTTCCTTTGGGTTTTGGAAGTGATGAGATCATGGTAGTTTTAGGGGGGAAGCATTAGGCATATTAATGGCTTCTTTTCATTCTGATGTGTGTTTGTTCTGGATACCAGGGAAGTAAAACTTCAAAAAAGCAAACTGGAAAAATACTAACGCTTAACCACAAGGAGTCCAATCCTGCAGCCTGCGCATTCGGGGGAATTCATTTGTTTTAATGGGAGTTGTCAGTGTTCAGGAACTGAGGGGTTGAGGCTACAGCTGGCCAGGATTTATTTATTTATTTAATTATTTATTTTTAATGTCAGAAAATGCCTGTTAACAGGCACCGAACCCTTTGGCAAGAATGTGAGTGGGCCCAACCGTCAGGGCAGATCTTCAGGTCCAAACGCTTCCTATGCCACAATATTATCCCCGAGTGAGAACAGCCTCCGGCGGAGGAGTCACCTGTGGTCCCAGGTCTGGGTCAGGGCATGGGGCTGCATCGAGCAGAGTGACTATTTTCTGTTCGAGTGCCCTGAGTACCCAGGTAGCCTTTCTCCATTTCATAGAAAGAGGGAAAAACACTGAGGAAAAATCATCCTTTGAGAGCTCGTTGTTCTTCCTGAAAAGTGGAGAGGGGAAGAAAAATGTAATCGTGCAGTTTTGTGGGTAGGAAACCTGTTTTCTGGGCTCTGCTGGGCTCACACCATCGACGTGAGCCAAGTCGGGCCAAAGTCTCCAGCCGAAGCCATGACCTGTGGTCCATGCTGAACCTCAGACTATCCGGTGGCCTGGAGAGCACTCACAGATTCAGTTTACAAGAGGTGATCAACTTTTCCTCACTAGAGAGCAAATCCTCCATCACCACCCTTGAGTGTTCATCATCGTGGTGTTCTGAGTCCGTTAGACATGTCGGGGTCATGGTGGCTTCGGGCACAATTTAGCACATGAAATTCTAGTTGCTGGCTGGAATTAGCAGCCTCTGTAGCAGCAGTAACGAGGAGACGATTCCCATGGGTCTGGCAGAGGGTGTTGCAGGTCGAGCCGGACTTCCGGAGCGCACGGCACTGCTGGCCTGGGAGCAGGGGGCTTGGAGCGTCCCCCTGTGCTATAGGGTGAAATGATGGTTTGGGAACGTGCACAGTGCCCAAGTGCTGTTTTTATTTTAGCTGATGAAATAGCTGACTCCTATTCGCATGGAGCTGATGCTTTCCATGGAAATTCTGTCTGCATTAACTTTGAAAGCTGCAGGCTATTTTTGGCAGCAATTAAAAGCATTCAAGAGATGCCTGTCACTTCAGTTCACATATTTCCACGGGATATTTTATTTGTGTTTTGTGAAAGAAAGAGAAAACACAGCAATATGGCTTCTGCTTAACTTTAACTATCTCGCATCTTGAGGCAGCAAGTGCCAAGCAGTTTTTCTTGGTTGGAAGCTGCTGTTCCAGATATCCCAGTGTGGAGCTGCTGGTAGGATTTGCACAGGAGGTACCTCATACCGAGCGTTGCAACAGCTGCTGTCCAGCAATCCTCAAGCGCTTCTGTGAGATGTTTATTAGGCTTCGTGCCTATGAAATCAGTAAAATGTTGTTGAACAAGGTTTACAAATTAGAAAGCTAATCCTTAAGGCTCAAATACTGTAGTCCAGGATGCTGACATTTCAGAAGGCTTCACTTGAGGGAGCCACGTCCCAATGTCCAGAGTGTATCAGTTCCTGCTTTCCTCAACCAGAATTGTGAGTGCTAAAATATTGGAAAATTTGCGTTTTCTGAAATTAAAAATGACATGAAAAGAACAGCTGAAAAACTACATCTAGGGATTGCTCAAAAGGACAACAGGAACATATAGTAGCTTAGCTGAGAAAAAAAAAAATCTTGAGTCTACTTGACTTGTATGATCATCTCATTCAAGTATTTATAAAGCCAGTTGAACACATCTCGGAGTGGATTGTGTGGGAGGAGGTATGTGTGGTATCTCTAAGATAAAATGGAGCTTGCTGTGTGGGTATAATCTAAAAAAACATTTGACTCGGGGTACAAATCTGCTGACCTCATCTGGCACACACTGTGCTCAACTTCTAAATGTGGTTGTATGGCAACAACCGAGACTTTGGGCTTCCTCTGAAGTTCCCCCTACCTCCCTCTTGGTACTTGATTTCTAAAATCTGTAATCTGGAGATGTGCTAACACGCGGTGATTATTTTGGTGTTGAGCCACGCGAAGGCGCAGGAGCGATGCTGTCGTCCGCACGCGTTGTGGCTCCTTGTGAGCAGCCGCAGCGCAGGGCAGCACCGAGGCCGCTTCCAGCCCCGCAACCCTGCGCTGAGTTAGGAGCCGCTTACTGAAGTCACGGGCGACATGTGCAGCCAGGACATCTGCCGCTGCTCTTTGAAACCCCTGGAAGTAGGAGGAGAGGGTGAGGAGGGCTCCAGCGCAGCACGTGCAGCTGGTGATGGCATGGGCCATCACCAGGGCTGCTTGACTGTTGCTCGGGATGAGGTGGATTTGTGGGTTGTGGGTGGTAATAGGGAGATAAGTGAGGCTGAGAAGGGCAACTTGTGACATGAATGGAGGTGGCATATTGGCTTAACGGCTTATTTCTGTGCATTCAGGGCTTGTTTTGGACTATGTGACCTGGGAAGAGCCCCTGAGGTTCAAGCAGGACCGTTCTGTGCAGGAGCGAGCCATGGCCGCGTTCCTGCCCTCCTTCCGCAGGGCTTGGGCTGCATGCACAGTAAGTTGCCCAAGTTCTTGCTCTGTTGCCTGACAGTGTGCTGGGCTCGTGGAGCTGAACAGGGGTGACTGCCCTGCGGGTTGCTGCTGTCAACGCCGTATTGGGGGAGCTGGGGTAGCTCTGAAGCCCTGTGTGCAGCCCTGGTCCCCGAAAGAAACAAAGGTGACAGGCCAGATCTATGGCTCTTTCTCATTCTTTTGGGTTCGCATTTGCTGCTAGCCAAAACTATGAGAAAGATAAAAATCCCAAGAGGAGATGGTTCATGTGTAAGCAGTGAAATTCTTTTAAATCCAATCCTAACTGCGTGTCAGAGTTTAGAATAAGGTCCTTGCATGACAAGGCTGCATGCCAGAGTTTTTCATAAAATATATGTGTAATTTATGCAGTATTTCTGTTAATCGTACTCTCTACTTAAGATATCCATTAAAGCCAATCACATTAATTTAATTGAAAAATTCTGAGAGAATTGTATTAGATTTTTTTTTTACCCATTAAATTAAGATTATGGCCTCTGAGTACAATTCCTGGGCACCCATTCTTGTTAACAAGATTATTATGTAAATTGTTATACGCTATCAGCTTTGTAGTGGTCAGATTCAAAAAAGTCTTTTTCTTTGTTTTCCCCCTTCCTGCCCTGTGTTACCCCTTCATCCCCACCATAAATTTAATTGTCTTCTCTTTGATTTCTGGGGTCATTAACGCGCTGCTTTCTGGGGCCTTGTCACAGGATGCTCCTCTCACCCGTCACCTTAGACCCTTTGGAGTTCATGTGCTGCAGGCTGGTAAGGTGCAGGGCGAGGCAGAGAGGGGCTCACTTGTGCTCTCGGTGCTGGGGAGAGGAGACATCAGATTAAACCTTGACGAGGCTGACCCCTAATTGGCCAATATGAAGCCCAAGAGAAGGTTGTGCCAGGGCCGTGTGGTTCCCTTGTGGAGCTGCAGCTCAAGGTGGGTCTAGCCCACCCGCCGCATGTACCATGTGCAAGTGTGAGTGGGCACAAGCACCACGTGCAGGCACGAGCTCCCCTCCTGCCCCCTCTTCAGCTGACCACCAACTGGGGTGCTCTGCATGTCAGTTGTTTCGGGACCAAGGGGAACTCGCTAAACGCCCTCGTGTAGCGAGGCCTCTGTGCTGGTCCCAGGCAGGCCGCGCTTTGACATTTCTGCAGTTCCTATACTGCCTCCACCAAGAAGCCAATTTTAATTGCGTTTTCCTTGCGTGCACTTGGAGTCCCCCAGCTCCTGGTGCTGCGTTGTGCGTCTTGCCTGCTCCCGGGCTTGATAGAGCAGGTTGTGGCCGTGCTGATACCAAGTGAGCCAGCAACAAGGGCGCTGGAGCCCTTTAAGAACACGGGGCATTATCCAAGTAGCTGCTGAATCCGGGAGTCGTGACTTGTATGTGCTGGAGCGCGCAGGGAACAGCCTGTGCTCGCGCTGCAGGAACAGGTGCCGCTGCACAACTGGGGACGCCGCGGACGCGGGCCAGGCAACAGCAGCCTGTTCAGCTCCGGGTCGATGTTGTTCCATAACCTGATACAGGCAGCGGCGGGCGCTTGTGCTCCTTAGCTGCCCATCTGCCTGTCACCCTCCCCTGTCTGTTCCTGATTAAACAGCGAGCTTAGGTTTCCCAGTCTGGATCAGCAAAATGAGGAGGGATCTGTCCTGTTGTCAAGACACATCTGAAAAGGACCAGGATGGTACTCAGCGCAGTCCAGAAAGAGGGGGTTGTATAGAGGAGAACTGCACCTACTGGAGTAGCCCAAGGAGCTCTTGTTGCGTTGGCAGCTCGGGATGTTGTTCTCTTCGATTTCTCCCCAAAAGCACAAGTCTTCACGGTTATTTTTGCACAACAGCTGTGCTTCCGGCGAGCAGCTGGGCGAGCTGCCTGACTCAGCAAACTCCCCACGTAGCTGCAGGACGTGCGCTCGGGCGAGGCCGGGTGGGCACCGCCACATGTCCCCTCCGCTGCCCTCTGGGCCCGCCGCGGGCTCACGGTGTCTGGGTGCCTCGGGAGCATCTGGAGTCACTCCTGCTGCACAGGTTCCTCCTATCCTGTGCATGGGTAGCACTCACCCTCTCTGCGGATCTTACTGATTTGTTGGGTATTTACATGGTGCGGAACTGGATTTTTTCAGAGGGTGGATGAGAACGGGCGAGAGAGGAGACCAAGGAGTCCCTTTTGCCTGGTCGTTTGAGTAATAGAATGAGAATGGGAAGATTGTGTTACCACCTCTGCTTTTGACCTTGGGCGAGTGAATCCTCCTTGTTCTCTCTTGGCTTTAGGTTCTTTGTCTCTATTGCCTGTTTTGCCTCTAGTTCTTTGTTATAGAGGTGGCCTCTATTCGTGTGATTATACGGTGTCCACCCATTAAAGCTTGAGTTGATGGAGGACTTCTAAGTGCTGCTGTGCCACAAATAAGTACCACAAGTAATAGAGAAATAAACCTGCTTTGTAAAATACTGCAGGATTCACATGAAATAAATGCAAAATCTCAGTTACATGGGGAAGACATCAGACCTCTGCTGTAATTTGAGTCCACTGTAATACGCAAACGAAAATTCCAGTTGCAGCAGGGTTGTCAGGGCAGCAGGAAGGGAGCTGTTTCCTTGTAAGCAGGAGAATTTGGCTGTTTTGCAGGGTCAGAACTTTATCACTTATTTGGAAGGAAAAAAGCTTTTGTAATTGACTGAGTTTTCTGGCAGCCCTTCTGCTTGGAAATCAGTGCGGTGGCTGCACCCGAGTTTGGCGCTGATGGAGAGGAGCCCCCGAGTCCTTCCCCATGTCTCTGGGTACCGGCCTGCCAGGGATGCAGGTTTGGCTTGGTGTTCCCATCAGACCAGACCGTGGCTCTGGCTAGGAGGGGTCAGCCCAGTCCTGGTGCATACGGACACAGCCGTCTCGCCGCATCATTGCAGCAGCAGCTGCACGGCCAGCACCGCTGGTGCCTCAGCCCCGGTCGTGGGTCCTGCGGCTGCAGCCCAAGGCCGGTGCAGCCAGCGCCAGGGTGGGAGGACGGATCTGCACGAGCATCCTGCTCCTCAGAGCTGCCCTCCAGCGCCCGCCCCGCTCTTGAGACACCTGCGGGGCGCTGGTGGGTGTGGGTGCTCTTGGGCCTAGTGCAAATGCTGGGGTGCAGATGCTCTTGGGCCTGGTGTGGGTGTTCAGATGTGGGTGCTCTTCGGCCCCGTGTAGGTGCTGGGGTGCAGGTGCTCTTGGGCCTGGTGCTGTTGCACTCGGTGTGGGTGCTGGTGTGTGGGTGCTCTTGGACCCAGTGTGGGTGCCCTTGGGCCCAGTGCGGGTCCTCTTGGGCCCGGTACAGATGCTGCACTGCCCCTGTGTCCCAGCGAGCTCTCGTTCCACAGCACAATGCGGGCGCCTCTCCTCATCCCAGCCGAGCCGTCCAGTGTAATTAGGATTTCATAGCACCAACAGCTAATATTTGTTTACTCTTCTCCCTAACAAGTAACTGATGCAGTTTTCTGAAAGCAGAAGGAAAAAAAAAAGAGGTTAGGGCTTCAAAAATGATTCACTCGAGGCAGCTTCAGAGTGACATTTTCCTCTGTGGGCAGCAGTGACTCCTTGCACACTTGATTGCTCCATTTCCTTCCTCCTCCCTCCCCCTGCTCTGGGTTTGATGCCAACTCCTACACAACTGCAGAGCACAGGAAGCCTCTCGCCGGGCAAGGAGGACTTGAACCTGTTCACGTGCTCGAGAGGCACACGCAGCCTCGGTCCTGCGTCGTGCTCTAAGCAGAGGGTAGTTAAAAACAAGTGTCAGGTTAGCTCAAAGCAAATCCGCCGTAGTCAACACATACGTGTGTGTACGTGTGTGTGTGATTATAGCAGGAGAAAGCAAGCCCTTTGACGTATGTGAGCTGACTCATCTGGCTTTGCAGACAATATTCCTTTTCACAGTGCTGTTGAGAAGGAGATTTTAATGTAATGTATAAATAAATAACCAACCCAATCTCCCAGGATGCCCAGGACTTTCTGAACTCTTCATGGCCGCACGAGCAGCGGGATTAGGAAGAAAGGTTTCAGCACGTCTTCCGAAGCCGCCTGCACAGCCTTCTGCTAGGAGGGGAGGCTCCAGCCTATAAAGCAGCTCACGTAAGGCTCTGCCCCATCCAAAACCTAAATGGAACTTTCTTTTGCCCTTATTTTGTGAGAGGGAAAGAAAGAAGAAGAAGAAAAAAAAAAAAAAGGCGTCTTTTCCAAAGTCACGTGCACACAGACCTCAGGAAACACTAGTAGGTGACTCGTGAGATCTCGAAGTGTCGTCGCCATGTCACGGCTCCGCTGCCTGGGAGCCCTCACCACTTCACTTCCACTTTCATAAGATTCCCATTCCGAACAGGCTCTCCGTCCATAAGGCTCAAGAGCAGAAACTTGCCATTTCATCTAGATTTTTATTTTGGGTCACAAATGCCGTGACTCTTTTGCAGAGGGTGCTGACGTTCTTGTGCTCATAGGTCTTAGATTTGTGGGCCGATTTCCTCTTTTTAACTCACAGACTATTTTTTGCATCCAAATAATACCCTTTTATGACTAAGCAAGGATGTATAGTTTACTGTTATACAGTAAGAATAGGACATACCCTATTTTAAAGAAGAGAAGAAAACAGAAGGGAAAAAGCAAGTGACTTGCGACAGAGACAAGAACTTCTTTGTGCCCACTCTGACCAATCTAACCCTTCACTGGAGGCTCCTTGTGTAGGAATCAGAGGTTGTATTGTATGAGGGTGACAATTGCCATATCCATTGGACTGAATTCTTGAATTTTGCACTTAAGATTGACTTTTAAAGGAATCTGAAGTAAGATGTAGTTTTTCCAAGTGAGAGAAGCTGTAGGTTAGAGGTTTCCTGTATCTTTTCTATCAAGCAGACCTCTATGTGGCTCAAAGTTTAATGTTTCTTCTATTGGCCATATTAAAATAAATATAGCATTTAAATAAAGATGAGATTGCATTTAAATAAAAATGCTGTCTCTCAGCAGACAAAATTGGTGTTTATGAGAAATATCAGTATTGTATGCAAATTGATTGTGCTGTTTATCTGCTATAAAATAGTAACTACCTAGAATTATTAGAGTAAATTGGGAAAAATGTCTTTTCAGAACATTGTACTTCAGCAAATATACATCTTTATGTAAGGATTTCTTTAATGTGAGCACCGTTGCAAAAATTCTTTTGAAGCATCTGACTGTTTGATGTCCAGGGTCACACAAATTTCATTAGCTTTTATATGTTTCTCCAGTTTAATGGGCAGGACATTGTGTGACAGTATTTCATGTGTGAAATGCAACTTTTCAGCCACTTTTTTTTTTAATTGTGTCTTTGTGCGTCACTATTCTCTTTTGAAACTGAGGACATTTTTTGTTTGTTATCTGTGTTTTCAGGTATGAGAACACAACCAGTGAACCTGAAAGCACTGAAAGGCAATTAAGAATGGCAAGATACATGACTCAGTGGGAACAGTCAAACTTAGGAGTCTAATGTGCTCAAAAGGAAAAGAGGGAGGAAGAAGCCCTGAAAAGGCCCTTGCAATAGGCCAAACCCTATGGCACGTGCATCCATTGCACCCCTAACTCACCCAGCAGCGCCTCGAAGAGCAAGGGATTGCACTGCTTGTAAAGGGATGAAAATCGGTCAGAGAAATCAATACTGGGGTGAGAACTGCAGGGGAACAAAAAGTTTATGTGCAAAGCCAGTGCTAGCCCCTAGATGCCAGGATCCCAGAATATGCCAAAGCCTGAAGCTTTCAATAAAACGTATTCCTAAATGTATGTTCACAGACAGCTGGGGCTGGGCTTGGCTCCCGAGTATCTGTGCATGCTTGGGTGTTCTGGGTTTGAGTATTTGTACCCGCTTCCTTTCTGCTGTACCCCAGGGTCTGAACTCTTCGTCCCCATCCGCTCTTCGAGTGGTCTGGACGTGTCTGCCCCTGTCTTCCTCGTGGGGCTGCTGAGGCTTTCCAGGCAGAAGAGAGCTCTGCAGCTGGAGAAAGTCCAGGGTTTAGAGTCTCAAACGGATCTTGGAGCCGGGGTGTTGTGAGTGCCCTATGGGGAGATGCTGGAGAAATGCATACACACATACACACACGTGTATGTATATATATATGGCTTTTATACCATCCTGTTGAGCACCGTGGGATTTGTAATAGGTAAAACCATTCCCAGGAATGGTTTTAGTTCCTGTCGCTCCCTATGAGGGCCTTCCAGCTCCGGGAGCATCACTGCTTTTCGAATTCTCAGGAAACAAAGGTGCCCCTCTTAGGGAGGTGGGAATGAAAAAGGGAAAACAATTATTAATTAAACTTCCTATATCCAGACACTATAGGATCAATATATAGTATTATCAAATGTAATAGGCAAGTATAAATACACTATGAAACCATATAATAAAATGGTTTTCTAAGTTGAAAGGAGGAAGAGCAGTGGAATGTAGAACATGAAACAGAAACACACTACTTAGATGGCACATAGTTTATAAATAAAAGGGGAACAAGTTAATCAGACTGAAACCTGCCATATTGAGGAACTTCCACCACCTGAGATTAATGTTTAGAAGAGGGTTTAGTGAATTTATTCTCCTCTTCCACCTAAATCTTCTGGTCGGGTCAGCAGAGGGCCTGTTCCTGCTCTCTGCTCTCCGTTAGGAAGCGGGTCCCAGCGGGATGGGCAGCTCCTTCTGGGCTGTTCCGCTCCCCAGGCTGGTGCAGAGCGCTGTGTCCGTGCAGGAGCTGCCCAGCCTCGCGCGGGGCGGGAGCCGCGGAGCAGGGACACTGCGGAGCTGCTGTGTGCCAGCCCCGTGCCCTGCATGGAGCAGGGATGCTGCGGAGCTGCCGTGTGCCAGCCCCCTGCCCTGCGCAGAGTCCCACGCTGTGCCCGCCACACGCAGCAAGGGGGGACAGTGCCAGGCAGAGCCCGCTGGGGGGGCAGGCAGCCTCTCGTCGTCGTGCTGTAGCCACCCAAAGACACTGGGCAAATGAGATTCCATTTGTGCGGCGGTTTGTGCCGCGCATGTAAATCTGCAGCGGGACAAGCCGCATTAGGGAGGTGTAATTGATTGTCTGAATTATAATAAACAAGCCGTGACAGGTGATCATCCATCATGTTTGTGCTGCACGTTCCAGCATCGGTGTGTGACAGAGCAGGAAAATGAACCATTGCGTTCCTACAGGGACGGAGGGCAACGGGGGAAACGAGAGAGGGTCGCGTGGAAGGGAGAGGGGCCACAACCGTGACCAAATGCAGGCAGAAAGGACCAGTTAACGTCTGTGACTCGTTAAGAGGCCTTAGTGAATGGAGAAGCCTTTCTGTGAGCAGAGCTGCTGGAACACGGCGGGCTAGGAGATCAATGTGGGAAGGAGGGAGGCGCAGAGGAGGAGCCGTGGTAGAGCAGCCCCCATTACAAAATCGTGCACGGGGCCGCGAGACACCAGGACTCGACGCTTGTCTCCTCTCAGGCTTTGGCGCTTGGGCCCGTTGCCAGCGGTCAAGAGCAGTGTCCGGTTCTGTGATCCCACTAAAGAGCTTTCCCTGATGCTCCTGGTGTTGGGGAAGGCTGCGACCAGCACCGGGATGCTCATCAGGAGAAGGATTCTTCCCCAGCGTCTGGGGCTGCGGCACTCGAGCTGTTCAGTTTCTCGCCCGGCAGAGACTGTTTGCCTTTTGAGGAGGGAGGAATTACTGGCCTGCGGAGAGCACTGTGAAGGCATAGGGGCAAAAGTGGGGAAATACTCCATGCGATTAGATCGATAATGCAGTTTTCCTGAACACCTCCTGCAAGCAGGAATGTGCAGCTTCCTCCCCCTCGGAGGGGCAGGGAAGACGAGTCGGGAACCCAGTGTCCTTGGTCCTGATTGTCCCTGCAGTGTGAGCGACCCGAGCTTTGCCAGATCGGTGGTATTTTAGACCACTGGGACTTGCTCCTGGGTAGTTTTATGCCATTATTTGCCTGTGGGTTCTGAGCTATGGATCCAAATGGTGATCTGTTGTTTTGCATTCTTGGTGTTTGCTGCTCGGTCAAAAGCTCGGCCATTTCTGGGCAACCTTTTGCCTGCACAGCTTTGAAGTCTCCTTCTCACAAGCATGATGGTCACCAGACTTAGTGGTGTAAATGTTGTGCTAAAGGGATGTGGGCAAGGCTGATGCAAAGTCATCTAAACAGAAAGGAAGAATTAATTAAATGTGATGAAAATTCCTCACATTAGTGTGGTGAAGTATATGACGAAGTGCTATCAAAATCCTCAAGGTTTAAGTCAGTTTTAATTTGCTCAAATAGCTGTAGAACCTGCTTTCACACTGTGACTTGAGCTTTAAGATTGACTTTCCTTCCAGGAGGTAAAAATAATTCCATCTTTTTTGTGTCAGGACTGACTTCGGTGGCATTTCTGGGACTGTGTTTCCAGTCTGACTTTTGAGAACCTGGTAGAGCAGTGACCACTGGTTCTGCGAATCCCATAGTGGGAATTTGCTTTGGGCATCCGAGTTCTCCAAGTGCAAAAAGGAGTGGAGGGGAGGGCACAGTGTCTAACACTGCTTCCAGAAACCAGGAGAAGGAGAGAAGAGGGTGGGAAGGGGAAAGCTTCGCAGGCTACGTCCTGGGGAGAGACTTTCTGAGCCCTGGGCAGTGTCTGCCCTCCCCTCGCTCCCTGACTCCGCAGGTGGTTCTCCTTCCGCGCTGCCGGAATGGGACCGAGCAAGCTTTAAGCTCCTCATTATGGTGCTTTGTTTTCTGACAGTTGTTTTGCTTTTGCAGGAGCCTAAGGGCTGGGCCGCAGTCGGAGGCAAAGCTGGGAGAGATCTGGCCGGAGGAAGGGCAGCCGGGCGGGAGGGCGGAGCTGCAGCGGGACGGTAAGCGACGGCCGCTGGCGCAGCAGGGTTTGCCTTGGCCCGCGCCTGCCCTGGGAACGGCGGAGACGCTAGCGTCCTGGAATCCTCTCCCGTTACGATTCACTCAGCAGCTTGGCTCCCAGAGAGTATTTAAGAAAAAAAAAGAGGAGGAGGAGGAAATGTATCCAAATATCGAAGCGAAGCCAGGATTTGTATGTGAAACCGCGAGGAGGAGATTGTTGGCTTTGCCCAACAGCCCTGAGCTGGGACTAGAGGCTGGAAAGGGCTGGAGGGGGAAACTTCAGCGCCGATGGCGGGAGGGGAGTGCTTGGGGGCCCCGACTTGTTTCTGGAGAAGCTTCCTCTGCCCTGGACCCAAGAGACAGGGAGCTCTGGCCGGGGACTAGGGTCTTTCCCCAAGCGACCGTGCGAAATGTGCAGGATCAGGAGCAGCCAGACGGGCTGTAGGGAAGGAGGCAGCAAAACTTTTCCGTGCCGAGGCGTCTCCGCGCGGCAGATTTTTGTGGGTTTGGATCGTGCCAGGGCTGCTTGTCCAGGGCTGCCCTCCTGCTGCCCCTTCCAGGGGCTCTCCATAGCCCTCCCTCGTGCAGGAGGTGACCCTCTGTGTCCCGAGGCGACGCTGACTGCGCCTTTGGCACGAGCAGAGCGGATCGTGGCGGGAAAGTCACCGTGTGCCTTGGGATTAAGCTGGTTCGGGTTAAAACATCAAGATTCAGGAATCCTTTTATACAGTTTTGAGCTATTCCAAAACAGTTTAGTCAGTTCACACGGGATACAGTTTAGCCTGTGTGAAAGGAATGTGAAATATCATTTTCAGTATGGGTCTTATTTCTTGTACTATGTATTTTTAGCATAGAGGATGAAATATATATAACTTACACGAAATACCTGTTTCAGCACATAACCAACCAATTCCCAGGCCTATGGCAAATGCTGGAACCTTTAGGTTATTTGAAGCCAAACTGGATAAATCTAGTTACTGTCCTAACAGTTTGTGAAAGGGCAATGTATTAACTTCCATCTATGAAAATTACAGCAAACAGTGTTATTTGCAGCTCCAGATTTTCATGCCAGTGTGCTCCTTTTTTCTATTTTTTTTTCTTTCCTTTGTCTCAGACAAGATCATCTGTTAAGCTGGCCAGAGCAATATTTTTCTCCTTTTTTTTTTTTATAAACAAGACCAAACACAGCCTAGAAATCCTCTGCAGCGTTAAGATACACAGTTTTTCACTTGACCTTTATGAAAAGTCAATTTGTGCTTTGTTTCTTCAACATGAGATCTAAAATGCCCTGCAGTCACTTCCCGCCGCGCGCGTTTCTGACCATAAGCAAAGCAATTCTGCGGCTGCTCTTTTCAGGAACCACTAGTGCCCAGGAGACGTAGGATTCACTTCTGTTGTTTGTTTATACCAGGGAGTTCAGGGCGCGAAGATCTGGTGTTGCCACCGTAATGTCACCCACTTTGCAGCTAAGTGTGTGTTGTAGAGTCAGTGCAAGCTCCGGTGGACACGAAGAGCGATAGCGACGGGGGCTGCGACCCCGCGCTTTGCGTGTGCTGAAACAGATGGGTTGGTCGAGTGAGGCAAGGCAAAGGTGACATCGCAACCTGGACGAATCTCCATGTGGGGATCCCTCCCCAGGACATGTCCAGGTATGGGGGAATCCTACCTGGAGCATTTCTTCTCCGACTGAAACAGTGTTTGTGATTGATGCAGTTTGGATGCTGCAGAAAGACCAAGGAGTCTGCAGAATTGTGTAGACTGTGTTATCTTGGACAGTTTTGTTGGTTTGTTTTTGTGTAAGCATAATTTAATCAAGGATTGCGTATTGAGAAATTCATATATAATATCCCCTTTTTGTCTAGTGGTCTAAAAATAAAAGGAAAACAAAAAATCAACCATACAAAAAGATTGATTTTTCTCTACCTTTCAAACTTTCTAATCTGTGATAGTCAATAAAATCTTGCTTGTGAAGGTATTTCATGTATTTTCTGGCAGTATGAGGCATGCAATATGGCTGGACTTAGGAAACCCCGGGCCTCTGGAACCTCCAAATCCTTTTCTTTAACCACAAGATCTTCCTTTCACATCCGTGACTTAAAAAAGGAGTGATATTTCTTCATTTTAATGAGATGTAATCATTAGAATATGGAAACAATCTGTGGCCTCTGAAACTGTACAGATGTCACTGCTGCATTTTATAGTCACTTGGGGCTTTGTGGTTAGCTGGAGATAGGATTCAAACTGTCCCGCTCCAAAAGCAGACTCAGCTTTTAGGCTAAAAAAAGAATCTGTGCTGGCCCTTTGCTGTAAAAGACTTAGGATGTTCCTATATGATAAGATAGGATTCTGAGCACTTGAAACAATAGCATGTGGTTTATGTGTACACGAGAAGGATGCAGCAAGAGCAGCTCCTGGAGAACATGGACTGAGTTTCTAGTAGCTCTTGATGTCTGGTTTAATAAGCAGTGGATTCATTTAGGCAGCTTTGTGTGTGCAGTGATACGGCTCTGTGCTATGTAACAACTTCCCCTCGGATGCAGCTTCCTTGTCCGGTGAGACCTCGTATGGGGTGAGTGTGTTGCTCAGACAACTGCATTATTTTCCGTTCTGCTCTGGGTCCTTTCTTCTCGCCGTGTGCTGGGCAGCAGTGCTGGCCTCTGCTTCTGGCCTCTGCCCAGGCCAGTGCAAAAGGTGCTGGCTCCTCTCCCTGCCCATGGTGTCAGGGAATCACATACCGAGGGGTTAAGATGTACCTGCCTTTACGTATCTTCAAACATACTTTTGTGTTGATCGTAATTACAGATCTAATCTGAATATGAATCTGAATACATGCCTGACCTGAAAGACAGTGTTTTAAGTCTCCTTGGAAATGAGTTGGCTTCGTGTTGAGGGCAGGGGGACAGGCTTCAGGAAGACATTGCCCTCCTGGAGGTTAGTTAAAAAGAAGCAAACGCTGAACGATGGCCTGTGCAAGCGCCCTGGAGAGAAGGGTGAGTTACCTGTGTTTGCTGAGGCTGGGAGGTGGAGCCAGTCTCTCTGCCCGTCCTTCTCCACGTGGAAACTTCTGACTGTGACTGTACTGCAGGAGCTGTCCTGACATACCTTTCCCCAGGGATTTCTTTATTCCAGCACAAAAGCAGCCACCCAGGCAGTTACACTGTTGTAGCGGCTCCTCTTGCCCTGTATTTCCTTGAGCGTGTGAGGTCCCCACGTGCTGGCAGCTCTAGGAAGGAAGCAGCGGTGGCCAGTGCACAAAAGTAAGAAGGAAGAATTCTGTTAGACTGGGCTGGACAGTGCCTAGGGTGCTGCCTTCCTGCCCTGGTGTGACTGTATGTGTGTCATTGTTGCGATTTCTCCCCTTCTAAAAAAAAGTAAAAATATAAAAGTAAAAAAAAAGAGTAATAAGGCTTCTCAAGAGGCTTTTTTAAATACAGGAGCACCTTGCTGATGCCCAGAGGCTGCAGCCACTTGAAAACCCTCTTTTGTTATTCCAAGTTGGATTAAGACACAGTCTTGTGTCTCTGCATGAGCAAGTCTTCAGCATCCGTGTCCAGCCCTTGAGGATTTTAAGGCACTGAGCTCTTCAGCTGATCACTAAAGCAAGAGTCAGTGCTATCCATCTTCATTTGGGCCTGCGTAACTAGAGGAAGAGAAAAGAGAGGAAACAATTTTTCATGCAGTTTTTCTTATTTTGTCTGTGAAGCAGCAGCTGCTTTTCAAAATGTTCCTAAAGTCTGGAATAGGATGAATCCTCAGAGAGGATTTGCATGCAGGACACAGGTGAGGTGGCCAAGGTTGGATGAAAAATGAGAATTATCATTTGCTTTTGCAGTTTATGATGCTACCACTTTTATGTGTCTAGCTTGGTATCACTTGTGCATAAAGGCCTGAACCATTTCCACTGTTAAAAGGGAAATTCCTCCATGTAGAAACCCTTGGGTGAGAACCCATGAGGAGAAGTACAACAGCACATTAATGCTTTTCAGCACGTGCTTTACTTGTGATGAGAATATTGCAAATCAAATACGCCAGTCAGTTAATAGTTCAGCAAAACCACCTCCATGGCAGGAAACTCCTGGTTCCTGCAGCTTCAGGGAAGGGTTTGGGAATCAAACCTTACCCGAAGGGGCCAGCACCAAAGGGACGTCTTCCTGGCTCTCAGTTCGCTCCATCCCTGTCGTTTCAAGGCTGCTTCTGTCACTGTAGCATCTCCTCCGGAGCTGAGGTACCTGCTCTTTGCCATCATTCACAAGTGTGTCCCCTTCTCAGAGACACAGCCTTCCAGTGCGCTTGTCCTGCAGAGCACAACGGCAAAACAGCAAAGGGGAAGCTCTCTAGTCCCTGTTCTTGGAGCGCAAGCAAGTTCATGGTCCTCTACCCAATGCAACCGGCAGAATTTTGGGAACAACGACTTTCTGTTTTTAACAGCCATAATCACCAGGAAAAGCTGTCAAGAAGAGAGCTTCCTTGCACGCTCTTGGAACAGTTTCTTTTCTAAGAAGTCATAGAAAAACCAAGGTTGTTCTCACTTGGGAAGAAAATTATTTCTCTTTTGCCCCTTTCTTTTCTGTGAGAGAAAATACACACCCATTCCCAGTCTGCCGTATGAGCAAAGACAATGAGATTCTGTAACCTTCATGCAATACCCCGAGTTTCTTAGCTTATAATTTAGGAGACTCTTCATTAAGAGGTTATGTGATATTAATTGCCTGTTGAGGCTGACAAATATTTTATAAGCAAGTTTCTTTTTGTGCTGACACTAAATCACTGGCACATTTGCAGAGACCACTAACTGTTAGAGTTAATGGTTGTGCGGCCAGTAGTACAGAGAATATTCTGGTATTGAGTTACAGTAGAGTGAAGTGACTCAAGGGTATTTATGAGCAAGAAGGGCTGTTATTGATTGTGCAGAGGAGAGGCAAGTGGCATGGTGGCCGGTTGCAAAGTGGCAAGAGGTGGCAGCGACCTGGAGGCCGCCCCTCGACACCGAGTGGGGATGGTGCCAGTGGCCAGGGCAGGCAGCACCTCAGGTAATCAGGTAATTGCAGGCAGATTTACCTCTGAATGAGGAGCGTCCTTAGAGGGAAGGCATTTTGGTTGAAAGAAAGCTGTTGCTAATAAGCAGAATTGGGATTTAATGGGGTTCATACAGATAGAACAGAAGTCAAATTGGATTCTAATTGGCGCGCGCAAAGTGGAAAGAGGAGCAGAAGGCCCAGAGCAGCAGCGGCTGCGTTTAGCCGCAAGTGCAACAACAGTGCCCACGCAGCCAGGCCCCATTAAGATCCTATCCATAATGCATGAGGTTTGGGACCCTGGGGACTGCGCAGTGAAAGGGGAATCCTCCAAACCGCCCTTGAGGCAGCAACGGCTTCGCTCTGCCCAGGCAGCCGGGCTCGCTCGGGCGCAGGGTACGGAGCGCGGAGGTGCTGCAGGGCCGGGCGGGCCGGGCTGCCTCCCCTGCCGTGTGCCCGTTCCCTGCTGCTCCAGGGCGCTCCGCAGAAACAAGGGGCTTTTATTCCTGAAGGAGGAGGTAATCCATGCAGGAGGTAATCCGTGCCTAAAATTGTTCTTTTTGCCTGGGGATGCCAGTGTCCTCACCATTATTTAGTTAAACTAGTTCAGTTTAGTAGTTTACTTAAACTAGCTTAGTTAAACTAGTTAAACTTCTTAAAAAAAAAAAACTTAAAAAGTTAAAAGGTAGCTATTTCAAATAATTTTTAAGTTTAGAATTCAGAGCAAGAAGTTCAATTCAAAGCATTGAAATACTCAGCAGGACAGAGTGACTCGTCTGAAGACATGGGCGTGTGTTGCACCCATATCTGTGATTTGCTTCTTGCAAATTTGTGTCTTTTTATCAGAAATTGTGGGCTACACTGGCCCTTAGTCACTACAGGCCTGTTTCTCCTTTCTGATTTGTGGGGCTTACAGTATTTGTGTTTCAGTTTCTTTTATATAAAAAAAAAAAAGTTCATATATTTAGCAGCATCTCTAACTTTGATTTCAGCAAGAAATCAGTATTGAAAAAGCAGAGTTGTTTACTGAAAAATCTTTTTTATTAGAGTTAGGAGTGCCAGACTGCAGCTGCAACAGCTTCAAGTCTGATTGAGTGGATCAGACTTGTAACTGCAGAGTTATTTCTCAACTGTCCGTGTTCTGCCTTCGCTGGGAACTTTACACCGTGCGGAACACAGGCCTGTGAGCAGCCCGCACAAGACCCGTGTCGTGTAACCTGCTCCATCTCACCAAGAGGGAGGGTTGCTCAGATTCCTCCATATTCAGTTTATTTTTAGCAAACCGCAGGGCCCTGGCGAATGTGAAGCCTCCTGTCCCAACCTCCACCAAGTTTCCAACCACCTTATGCTTTGGCAGGCAACTGAGAGAGCAGCTCCAGCAGTAGGAGATCAAAACTGCAGCCTCAGAAACAGCCTCAGCTCCTCGAAAATCAGCTTGGGGGGTCAGCAGGGTGGAGCAATGCAAGCTCCTTGCCAGCCCGTCCCCAGTACTGTGTCCTGCCTGGGGTCCAACCTGACCGGTAAGATTTGTAGGGGAGATCTTCGTGGTCTCTGCTGGAATTTGGTCCATAGTGAGACAAGAAGAAGACATCTTAATGTTCAGATTATAAGGGAAGATTTATAATTCGGTAACTTCCTTTTAGAGAATGAAAGAGGAGGATTTGCAAATGGTGTGGTCCTTTGAAACAAAGCAGAAAAAAAAATCTCTTTATCCAGCTTCTGGAGGGAAGCATTAGTCTTCAGGTTGATGTAAAGAGGAAGGGAATCCTTTTTTTTCTCCTGTTCCTGGTGGACAGAAAACCAGTCTTCAGTTGGACAAGGAAGCTCTAGAGAAGATTTTCTTTCTTAAAAGAAGTGTCGTGGAGCACTGCAATAGATTGCTTGGAAGAGTCGGAGGATTTCAGAAGAATTCGAACAGAGCAGTGCAGTGGACTAGGTGACTATCATGGCTTTTTCAGGCTAGAATTCCATGATTTCAGTCTACAAGTCCTGCACTGGAGTAGTGGTGCCACCACTGTCACTTGCATAATTTGTCCTGCACCAACTTTGGTCATGGGGGGAGTGGAAGGACATGGAAGACTTTTTCCTGTGCCTTGCTCTTGCTCATCCTCACGTGTGTGTATATTCGGTTGCCCTCACTCCAAGCTGGCAGTCTGGAAAGGGCCATGTCTGAGTTGCCCGGACGACAAAATGGGCTCGTGGCCGTTTTGTTGCGTTTCCGTGGAGCGCCCGTGAGGCCAGGGTGAGCGCTGAGCGCCGCGAGGCCAGCGCTGGCGCCCGCGCAGAGCCGGGCAGCGCGCCCAGAGCAGCGCGGTCCGCAGAGCCGCGCGGCCGCCCGGCGTGCCGGGGTTGGGCTGCAGCCTGCGTTCCCGAGGGAGCTTCATCCGCAAGGCAGCAGCTCGCCCAGCTGGGCTGGCTTTTAGGCTGGTGCTGTTTGCTTCCCAACGCAAGTTGGCAGTGTCCTGGGGCCTGGGTTTTGAACAGAATCTGTGACCTGCGGCCTGGCTGCCCCATGGAAGTGATAAACTCTCTCTACCTGTTTGCACCCGGAGAGTGTCCCACATGACATTTATTTTGTCTGGGAGTGCAATTTGACAGCTTTCTTAGCACAGGGGAGCTCAGCATTTTACAGGAGAAGCTCCTCAGCTCTTGGCAGTGGCAGTTCAAGCTCCCTAATGACTTCCTCTTCCGTGTTGTGCACCTTTGCAGAGGTTGTGTTCCTTCCTCTCAGCAGCCAGAAGAGCACAAAGTCACCTTGTAGGAGCAGCCATTGCAGTCAACTGAAGACATTGACCTGCTGGATGACATTAATAGGAGGAATATTAATAATGTTCCTACACCAGACTTTTATTTAATGCTTGATTATCTTACAAAGCCACTGAACCCAGGGATCAACGATAAGGACCATTTCCAAAATCTCCCAGGTACTTTCCAGAACTTGCTAAAATGGACGTCTACCAAAACCACGAGGAGACCCAGAGCGTGAGGAAGAGCGGGCTGCGTTAGGACAAGCGTTGCCAGCAGGCGGAGAGAGGTGACTCCCTGCTCAGCCCCGGTGAGGCCACATCTGCAGAGCTGTGTGCAGGCCTGGGCTCCCCGGGACAGGAGGGGCATGCAGCTCCTGGAGAGAGTCCAGCGCAGGGCTATGGAGGTGATCAGGGGACTGGAACATCAGATGATCCCCAGAGGTTCCTTTCAACCCTAATTATTCTGTGACCAGAAAAGCCTCCAAAAACCTGAGGAAAGGTGGCTTCTTCTGGTACCCGTTAAGGAGCTGAGAAAAAAAAAATCTTCACAGACTCCTTAAAATACTTTGCTTTTCATTATCTTCCAGCAGTACTTTGTGTCGTCCATGTGTGTGCGCCAGGCCTGGATTTTGCTTTGCTCTGAACTGAACACACGGGCTCTGTTTTTCGTTATCCCAACCCGTGTCCTTTGCCACCTCGGGACGGCACCCAGGCCTGCAGCCTCTTGCCTCTTCGCTGTTGTTCCTGATGGCTGTTCCTGGTGCTCACCATTTTTTCAGTGTTTCGACTTCAACAACTTTAGCTTTCACCATCTCTGCACAGTGGCATTTGGAGACAGACCACCTAGGAGGAGCAGCTGGGAACTTCAAATGATTAGGAGGTGTTAATTGCTTCTTTTGAGCTTTTCCCTATAGCCATCAGATTGCTTGTACATTTTGCCACAGAAACATTGTAACAGACTGGTGTTCAGCTGTCTTGATCTGAAGTCCTCTTTTTTGTGGAATTACTGGTCCTGACCTGGCAAGACTTTGAGGAGGCTGTGGGTGTCCTTAAGGTTTTGAAAGGCCAGTGCTTCCTGCATAGTCATCAGCAGAACCAGGTCCTCTCACAGGAGTAACCGGTCTCCCTGCAGGAGGTGGCAGGGAGTCATGAAGCATTTCAGAAACAGAAACAGACGGTTCCCAGCCGGACTCATCTGGCTGAATACAAAATCCCTTGATCGCTCCAGACATGGTTTCAGAAAGCGCAGTCTTCAGCTCGCTTTGAAGCCAGACAGAAACTTGTCAGCAGTCATTGCTGAGCTGAGGAGGCTGCTGCTAAGACAGATAAACTTGTCAGTGGTGTCAGCTGTGATGATGGAAGAGCAGAAGGGCTGGCTGTAAGGTCAAAAAAGACCTTTGTATTTTATATGCAGATAGTGAGATTGAACCTCTTGCATAATGCTACAAAACTGTTGAGAGTAACCTTCCTTTTATATGCACTGTATGTATATATGCATTTCCTTTTATATGCACTATATGCTGCGTAGTTACTACAGCAAAGGAGCCAGGACTGGTGAAGCCAGAGGAAACCTCGCTTGCTGAGGGCAGCGTTTTTGTAGGCCTGCACAGCTGCTCCTCTCAGTTTGACCTCTCATTGCTGCTCATGGGATTAATTGGTCATCCGCTGCATTCTGATGCCTTGTTCATCATCCAGCTTTTGCAAGTATCTCTTTAAAACCATAACCCTTGCTGATTTTGCCCAAAGGATCTTGTGTGTCTTGGTTATTGCCCTGTCAAGTGTATTCTCTTTGTAAAACTTGGATGGCATAAAGTGCCTGCCATGACATGAGGTTTGAGGCTGGCAATGAGGAGTTGAAATTGTTGACTCCTGCAGTGTACCTAGAACTGTTTCAATGTGTCAAGAATTTCCTTTAAATTATACCGTTATTTTTATATGGGAATAATCATAAACACATGTCGGTTTTGTAGGACCTAAGCAAAATAGTGTCTGTGCTCTGAAGCCTGAGAGCCAGCAGAGGGAGTGAAGGTTAAGTACCAAATGATCTTGCAAAATGTTGAACTGAGGCTCGTAAGGAAGAGGGTAGTTCATAAATGAATGCACATCATACTCCTTTCAAACCCCATTAGAAACCAAGACTAAATAATGAGTCTGCCAAACCGAAAAATATGATAGTAGTAACAAAAAAAAAAATCCAACATTAGCAACTGGCAACAATGACATTAAATAAACAACAAGAAGGTACTCAGGAATGTCTTGCTCATAGGAAGCATAGAGAACCTGGTGAGACTAGTGGTCTGGCCACTCCGTTACAGATGCTGCTGAAGGAAGTAAAATGCCTGCATGCTACTCTTGGCTTGTTCACACTCTTGTTATGTTTAGCTCTGCAGTGTTTCTCTCTTTCTCTCAATAACTTAGGGATTTCAAGCACTTCAGAAGAAGTAAGTGTTGGCAAAGTCTGGCTGATTTTGAGCATTTAGATTTCAATAGCATATAAAAGCTAGTTGTACTAAGGCCATGTAGTTCTCTATAGCCCGTAAGTAACAAATGATGAAGAATTAGAGCTTTTTTTTTTTTTCAAAAAGTTAGATTTTAGGGGCTATTAGCCAGCTTTTCATCAATTTAGTGTAGGTTGTGTTCATGTCACGATAGCTTCTTACTCAAAATTTTGTGCTATTGAAAATGAAATGTCTTCTGAAGACATGAAACTGGGGCAGTGGTGCTTTTGTTTGCTATGTGTTTGCATGACACACCACACTGTAGACATCAGTGAGTGAAATTCCCACGTATCCGTACATCAATAAGATAATGCAGGAAAAGCAAAATAATGGCATGTACACATGTATTATCAATCCTGTAAGTAATACAGTTCATGAACTGCTTGGACATTTCTAGACTTCCCTTGTGCTAAATAACAGGGGGAAAAATTGCTATCAAAATAAATCCTACTGTTTCCACCGCTCCAAACAGGAAGGTGGGTACCCCAGAAGGTTCCCTTTGAAGTTACAGCCATGAGTTAAAGATAAACTATCCAGTGAAATGAAAACATCTCGTGCAGTGGAACAGAGTTAGGAATCCCGACTTCTCCTGGGAAAGTTTGTGTTCTTTTCCACATGCCCTGGTCTGATCCTGCCCAGGATTTTCTCCCTAAAATGTGTGCACATTCCAGCACGAGGAAGTCTGTATGAAGCAGGAGAAACGCACATCAAAATGAGCACAAAGGAGGAATATCTGGAGGTTTGATTCATGCAGGCAAATCAAAGGAGTTTTTTTTAAGTACAGTTTGGAAGAGAAATACAAGACAGAAATGTTTCAGAAGGTCACAAACGCTGCGAGACTGCAAAATAAAACCTAGAACACGCAGCATAAAACCCTACGGAAAAACACCAGGGAAAAACTATTAAAGATGATACAAAGGAGTGTAATTTGGTGAGGTAAAATGAGATGATGAAATTTATTCTTGCCTGTGAGTCAGCGTACAGAGGAGCACATTTCTAAGAAATATGACAGAGGTACAGCCACTGACTAAGACTGAATAACGTTCCCAGAATATGTGAGCGGCTGCACTGACCAGGGTTATAGCCTAGATAGTCTTTTCCATTTCCAATTCTTGTAATTTCTCCATGCACAGCAGATAAGATTTCATATTCTTGCAGTCCCTTGCAGCAAATATTTTTAAATAGCTTTAATTAAAACTTAAAAAGCCGCTCTGAGNNNNGGCTCTGAGGTGAATCAGCCCTCTCACTCTTGCGCACAGGTTGCTAGGGAGGTGAGTGGAAATGCGCCCGTGACGATCGGCCTTCGGGAGACCAGCACCCTGCAGAGCCACCGCGGCCCGAAGGAGAATGGGAAACACGGGATCCCGGCAGCGCTGCGGCCCGGCCTCAGCTCTGCCTATGAACAGTTCAGCAGAAGGGCTGTCAGATCAAGAATTTTCCAGCCAAGAGGTTTGCAAGTTATTCTGATTCAGAATATACTCAAGAATTTGACATACAACATGCGAAGAAAGGTGAGGTAATTGGGTGCTTCTGCTGAGCCGTGGTGGGTACTTATTCAGCAGGGAGGACTCTTCACCAGTTCATCAGCAGGACTTGGGCCCCTCTTTGTACTTCCCAGCTGAAATCCAGAATAGTTTTGTGAAGAATTCTCTGATTTTAATATTGAAGTAGAGACTATGAGAATCTGAATCAATGTTTCAAAAGAATCAAAGACGCTTTTGTCTGTTTTGACACCTGATACGCTGCAGCAGAGGTTTCCACTTCCAGGGAATCAAAGTGCCGCGGGCCGTCTTCCCTACTTCAAATACCCAGGGATTGGAGCTCTCCCGCTCTTCCAGGCTGCATCGATAGATGTTATCAGGAGGAATGTGCAGCAGAATGGATATAATGTGAAAAATCCACAAGGCTGAAAATAAAAACTAAACACCCCTCTGATCTGCACGCATAATCCCATGGTGCAGCTGACCCAGAATTGTAATGCAAATATTGCAATTCAATCAGACTATTTTAAGACAGGATAGGAATGAGGCTTCTGCTTTCCCCAGAAGGAATGTACATCATTGCCTCGTCTTTAATTTCCTTTTGATTAAAAAAATATTAGACTGTCTGAAGTGCATGTGGTGTCTTTTCTCTGTGTTGAGGGAAGGGGAAAATCAAAAGGAATGAGGAATACAGGTGAACCTGTCAGTTCAGGTTCACTGGGAGAAGCTTAGAAGTTTTTGTTTGGTGCTTTTTGTATGGTTTAGTTCAGCTGACAAAGAAGTTCAAATTTTCTGCTTCTTTCTCTCTAAAATTCTAAAATGCACCACAGATTTGTGATAAGGGTGGGGGGAAAAGGGGATACAAGTTGAATTTCTGAGAATTTCTTCCTTCTCGCATTGTTTAAGGTTTATTTACGTAGTCATTAGTGAGTGAGGTGCGTGGGTCTGGTACCTGACGTACCCTGCAGCTGAGCTTTAGTGATGCCTCCCTTACTGCAGCCAGCCAAGATAACTAGTGGCAAAAACTTCATCTTTGAACTTCAGTAGTTTTTTTCATCTTTGAATAATATTTGAAAAAGGTCTTAGAAAAAAAAATCTAAATAATTCACTAACATTTTCTTTATTGAACTGATTACAATGGCAGTTTTCCATGTACTCGCCTGCTGAGCCCCGTTTAATAACTTATTGTGGTTGATGTACTGCACATTTTGAGCCATTTATCAATGGCTGAATCTATCCAGACCCTGGAGATTTAGCAGAAACCGTTTTTACTCCTTCAAATCTTCTGTACAAAGGATTTGGAAAATGTGATTTGCAGAAAGCATCCTCTAAATAATAATCCCGTGGACAGTGGCTTTTCCCAACAGCTTCATGAAGACACCAGCGAAGAGAATAATATTTTTACCAGAAATAGTGAACAGTTGCCTTCCTATGGCAAAAATAGTATTAAATAAGTTTGAGGAAAGAGAACTGCAGAAGTGGGGAGAACTACAGACTTCACTGGGGGCTTCCTTCAGCAGTCCAATGCTGAATAAGTTGAAGGCCTTTAATTTTTATTTGTATATGTAGTTTTACTATCGTACAACTAGTTTACATTGTGTAGTTGTAAAATAGGATTGGGAGTGAATATGCTTCCTGGGAAATCATTTTACACAAATATTTGGTTGTGCCAGATTGCGGAAATTCAGGCTCTGCCATCTATGAATATACACATACACACAATACGTGCATCTTTTTTAAATCCTGGCCTTTTGAGAGCCTTACTTTTTGGTGGCTGATTTTTCTTCTCTTTAGTATGTAACATTATTTAGCAGTTTGTATTTCTGCGTGCTGGTCTCACTTTCATGCTTCTCTAAAGTCTTCACATAAAATCTGAAAATGAAAATTTTCCGACTAGTCGTGGATTTGGGAAAGTGGTCTCCCCTCCCAAAGACAAGCACTCCGTTAGATGCAAACTGTAGGAGTTTCCAGGGTTTTTAAATCTTTGCAATAATAATTAGAGGCTGGAAGAAGGGCTTTGTGCGGTTCTGCAAGCTGATCTGCTGGATGGGAGGCAGAGCAGTATTTCCTGAAGTTGTGGCGTGCCTGGAAGCTGCAGGGCTGCCGCGTGGTGGGCAGGTTACGTCCAGTGACAACAACCTGGTGACATGGTGCTTGTAATTCCAAATGAATGGCCACAAACATGTGCCTTCCTCCCATTGTGTGTGTGGTATTTTTAAGGCATTTCCTTTGTTTGTTTTTTATCACTTTTTAGCTTTTTTTAGCTTCTTTTACTTTTCTCCTTTTTGAAACGCGTTAGTTACTATAGTAACTCTGCTGTGAACGGTATGGGAAGAGCTGAGTGCACCCTAGCAGGGAAGGGTAAGGCTGTTTTATGTAATGGTTTGAAATTTATACCATGGTTTGGAAAGATGGCCGTTTTGGTGGTGGTTTCCATGGCCACGTGGGTGGTACAGGTGTATTTCTCTCCATATGTAGCACTCTTGGATCATCACCAGTAATGATCCTCTTCTGCCGGCGTCCCAAGGCCGGCAGCAGCCCCGGCTGCTGCTGCGCTCCCCGGTGCGCCCTGCAGCCGTGTCCATGCGTGTCCCCGGCGCCGTTTGTCGTTTTAATAATTCTTCCTATCCTAAGAGGCATAAGAGACATTTCTTTGCAGAGGAAGCGCATTTACGTGCAGCCTCATACGGGTTCGTGCTCCAGTATTGGTGTTCTGCCTAGATCCCCCCTGGAGCCGTGAGTGGAAGTGTCCCCATTCATGCATCCTGTCCCGAGCACAGCAGCGCCAGCTCGCAGAACCTTATTGAGTCTCAGGATAGTTGTTGTATCTTCTAAATTCCAACTGCTATAGTGTGAAGATGTGAAATCTATTTTATTGTATAAGGAGTAGGCTTCTAGTTTTATCAGCTGAGGGAGGCTCTTGAACTGGAGCCTTGGTGTGCTCTTTAGGCTAAAAGAAGCCATTTAAAGGAGTTTTGAAAGTAAAGAGCTTAAAAATAGTCTCTTGAGTTAACAAATATCTTTCTAAGCCCTCACTCATAAATTTTGGACCTGACAGTGCAGTAGTATTTGTCCATTGCAGCTCTGTGCTCCAGAGCCTGCATGTGTCTCACAGGGAGACTCCTCTCTGCAATTCCTCACACAAGAGCAAACTCCAAGCTAGAAATCTGTCCTAAAATTTTCTGAGATCCTTGCGTGAAAACTGTGAAAAACACACGTGTGCTTTTAAATATACATGAACATAGAAAGGAAATTAAAGAAGAAATTCCTAAAACCGCATTCAGATGACCTGAAGGTCTGATGAAGTCTCTCTGCGACTAGTCTTGCTCCTTGGCAGGCTCTCCCTGGGCTTGCTAATTCATACCTTACTTAAACTCTATGAACTGCTTTGTAGATGCCTGGTTCTCTTGACAGGGCAGGCCTGAGGAGGATTTTATAACATCTGTATATGGTCCAGAGTTAACTACACGTGTTTCATTTTTGTCTGTGTTCCATAGGTTCTTAAGGTGCAGTCAGTAAGAGGCAATAGTTACCAGAGGGAAATGTTTGGGATCTGCTGAGATATGGAGAGGAGGAGAAAAGCCAAGCGTATTGCTGCGTGCACATGTGTGCATGTGCATGTGTGCACGTGTGTGCGTGTGTGCTGCATGCACACGTGTGTGTGTGCACGTGTGTGTGTGCCTGCTGCTCCAGGTCTTCACTAGGTCACTGGACAGGGAGCATCCGCTGCAGGGACACGGTCAGGGCTGCAGCTCGCGGGGCCACCTCGCCACTCGGCCTCCCTTTTAGCCCCCTGCAGCTCCTGGCCTGAGTTCTAAGGTTGGTTTTTATACAAAGTACAGCAGGACTTGGACAGTGCTGGCGTAAGGGGATGTAATGTGGCTGTAACACTTCTATCTCGAAAGCTAAGCTGGCAAACTTGGAGGCAGTTGTTTATGTCAAACCAATGTCCTACAGAAATCGTATGTGCTCCCAGTCCTGTGTTGGGGTATGGATATGAGGTAAGACTATATGTATTTTATAGATATTTTAACCAAGCAAATTGTAGGAGAGAAAAGCTTTGGGCTCTTCCATGGGTAAAGAGAGCTGGCATGTCCGGAGATGAGCACGGGTCGTGTCCCGCCACCGCCTCTGCCCTGCAGCCCGCGTGCAGCGTCGCCCCGCGGCCTCTCCTTGCAGAGCGGCTTGTTTAAAACCGGCCTCGCTGCGAGGTGCTCGGATGTTTATTTCAACAACATGAACTGTCCAATTCCCGGAACTCGGAGCCCAGAGGAGGGGGGAGGACTGGGAGAGAACCCAAACGTTGCTGCACAAACCCCTGCGTACGGAGCCTGGTCACCTCTCCAGAGCCTTGTCGTATCCCAGCCAAGTCCCAGGGAAACTTGGAAGCTTGCTTGGAGCTGGCCTAGGAGGGACTTGCATTGTTCGCAGTGTTGCTGGTATTCCCGCTCCCTGGACAAGAGCCAACAGGAAATTCCTGGGACAAATCTTTCCACTGTTCTTAAAAAAAAAAAAAAAAAAAAAAAAAAAAGAGAGTGAAACTAAGTCTAATAGCACAAAGAAGCGAATATTAACACTGCAGCCCAGATATATAAACTTTGGGCCTTCCTTTGTGGCTGTAGTCATTCCGCTGAAGGATTTATGACCTCACGCTCCTTGGTTCGGTGACATCAGACGGAGTTGCCATGGGGGCCGTTTTATTGTCAAAACAAAAGTATTTGGAAGAGCTTCTCAGCAGCACGGGACACATGGTGCAGAGCACAAAGAGCCTGTTGTTGTTGTTGTTGTTGTTGTTGTTTAATCTGATATTCTGGTTTATTAGCACGGTGACTTTCCAAGGTGTAGGTCAGCGCAGTCCCAGCGAAAGAAGGAATAAATCTGCCAGGAACGCCAGTTGTTGCACCTGTTCCTGCGGGCCTGCCCCGTACCAGCGTTCGGGATCTTGGGAATTTCCTTTCTTATCACTTCCCTCCAAATGACCGACCGTTTCCAAATCTTTTAACGTAACAGAATAAACCGCAATCTGCTCGTATTAGCCGTAGAGGAGCAAAGGCTGATAAATGTCAGGAAGTTTGCATTGCCCTGCTTTGCGTTATTTTAATTGGACAGTGTGCAGTATTGAATGCAAGTCGTGCAGAAAGAAGTATTGGAGATTCATATTTTGCATCCATAATGCCTCTAAAATCAGGGCCTGGGAGATTTGGTAACTCGTGTTATTAAATACAGAGGTGTCTCGTTACTGCTGGGGTATCAGGGTGGGATCTGCTGGAGCGACAGAGTAACCCAAATGCTGTGACTGAGCAGAGGTGAAATGCAGAAGAATGCTTATATCCTAAATAAAAAGAACTCGGGGGATAAACTACTAAAAACTATTAACATGTAGCAAGATGAGGGGTTATAATCCATAAAAACAGCAAATGTATATGATGTGCATATGTGCATACTAATAAGGTACCGATGAGTCTTGCAAGCAAATCTGTATGCGGGTCTGCACGCGGAGTTTATCAGATAGTAACAGGGGGACTGTGTCAGTTCCCTTAAAAAAATATCAACACGGATCCCCAAAGAAAGTTGTTAGAGGGAATTTTAACAATTCCTTGCACGTAGCTCGTCCTGCTCTAGTTAAGATTCTGCAGCTGCCGAATGTAGTGCCCCGAACTGCCGCAGTGTGCCGAAAGACAAGTGATCTCATTGCTGTGGATTTGCCAGAGTAAAAGCAATATACACAGGGGATAGGTAGGTTAAACGCCATATGGTTAACCCCGGCGGCTCTGTTTAAGTGATTCCCTGTGTCCGGGTGCTTATCGGCATTTTGCTCCGTTTTGCTGGTCTTTCCTTCTGTAAGAGGTAACACAGGGAGGGAGGGAGCGATAATAACTTTAATTACTGCCAGTTTCTATCTGTTCTCTGTCCACTCTCCCTCCACAAATGTGTTCCTGTAGACGTCAGCAGCTGAGAAGTGGGTCTGAGGGAATATCCAGGATGCAGAATCCCTCTTACAGGAGGAGAAGGAAAGCTCTGCCTTACGAATTGACACATTGCCAGATGTAGTGCTTCCTAACATTGGGGTGGGCTTGTTCACACTTGTCAAATCACACTGTGCTTGCTAATGTTGCATTTTCATCAAATGGATTAGCTCGCTCTCTTCCCACTCTTCAGCAACCCTTTTCCCTTCATTTCTCCTTTCTTCCCTCATTTCCTCGTTCTTTGCTCTTTGTTTTCCCTTTTTTCCCCGTATCTTATGAGCCTTTTCTGTCTTTCTGCCTGACTCACTATCACCTGAAGAAATCAGCATGGTCCAGCCTGCGTTTTTCAGGACACAGAGGTTAGGCAGATTCCTGCTTGGGGGAATTTACAGTCTCGTCCTGATCTACAGTGTGCTGGGAACAAATAGGTCGATATACAAGAGTGGGAGTAGTTACATGTTAATCAGCAATTGAAAAATTCAGGAAAGAAACAGGCTGAGAGTTTTCTTAGGGAAAAAAACAGTGTCTGACCCGAGGAGAAGGGAAACTTGGTTCAGGATACGGCCAGCAGTGTTAAGGAAAGAGAGTCCAGCCTGGAAAGCAGGATACTCCAGAAATAACAGGTTACAGAAGGAGGGAGTTTCCTCTGGGTGAAAAAGAGGCTCTTAAATGGGTTGTGGAATAATTAGATGAGGTTTATGAAGGGATTTAAAAAGATACACAGAGTAGCAGAACAACCCCTCTTCCCTCCCATTTTCAAATCCACCTGAGAGAAGAAAGTTTCTGGTTCCTCCACCCGCTCTGCTCCTCATCCTCGTTTCACTGCAGGCTGGGAGGGATGTGGAAGGACAGAAAAGAGAGAGAGCAGTGAACCCCGAGTGTCTGCTCGGTCGGAAAGGAGGAATCCTGAAAAGATCTTTCGGAGAGCGGATCTGGAGGTGAGTGTAAAGGAGCCGTCCTGAAAGGCTTTACTTAGGGTCTCCCTTTGTCTCAGTGGGGGATGTCTGATAAAAATAAAACCGGGCAGTTAAGCCAGGCCAGGGTTAAACCGGAGCGTTGCCCTCAAGGAGTGCGGGAGCAGTGCGGAGTCGGGAACATCCCGAGGGCGCCGGGACTGTCTGTGGCTGAGCCGTGGGCTCCCAGGTCAGCATCACACTGGGTTTGCTCTGGAGGCTGGCAGCGTGTTCGGAGAACTCTGCCCAAGAGTGCCAGCAGGACTACATCTGCACATAGGTATTAACTTGAAAAGGAGTTTTTGGCAAGGAAGGATTTTAGCTTGCGGGCCCTCAGTAATGTCTGTCCTGCAACATGAATCCAAAAACCAGCAAACTGTCTAGGAGGCAAAGCCAGAGAGGACTCAGCCCAGATCACAGCAGGTTCCTCGTGAACCAACATCTTCATGGTGGTGTTGGGCTTTGTCATGGGATAGTTAGTCCTCGTGTTCAGGGACTGAAGGTGGAGACCTGGATAGGACTCAAGGGGATGCTGCTGCCTTGGAAACCCAGGAAAGAAATCTAAGTAGGTCCCTGTGGATGCAGAGAAAGCTCCTTGCCCACCCGTGTCCTGGAGGAGTCACAGATCTCCTTTACATGTGGTTCTTGCGGTAATAGCTGCTTTTGTGTCGGCTTAGTCAGTCACGTGCACACTCAGTGCAAGAAAGATACCTGATTTTGATAGGTATCAACCACAACCTAGACTAATATTTTATGAGCCCTCATATCCTATGCACAGTGTGGGAACATAAACAAATAGCTTTAAAATATTTCTCTTTCTTCCCCTTGTTCAGGGCAGACATACGCTGTGTTTGGGAATGGGATGTGATTTGCTCGGATGTGAGCTTGCCAGGAGCCATCCGACTTTCCACTGTGGGTAGCCAGAGACTTGCCTGTGTTTGGGGAAAGCTTTGCCATAGATTTAAGTAAATTAAAGATAGTGATTTGTTAGGAGATGTAGAGCTGCTAGTGTTTGTTGCGAGAGCTGCAGGTACTGTAATGAAGCACTTGGGAGCGTCCCGTGGGGCTGAGAGCCGGTATTAGTGCCTGTTCCCACCTGAAAGAGGCTTTCCCTGGATTAGGGTTTAGCCGAGGCTAAACTTCAGGACTCTCTGTACTTCAGGACTATATGTAATGTTGGCTTTGATCTACTAATGTGAGGCTATTGGACAAAATTTCTTGCAAAATTTCTTCCAGAAGTGGCTGGGACTTAGCTGTCAAAATGAATATAAAGATGAGAAACACGAGAAACAAGAACTTTGCCCATCTGCAGAGTATCAGTCCAGTCCAGCAGTCCCATCCGTGCTCCTGACTTCATGTTGCGTTAGTAAATGCAGCAGGTTCTGGTCGCCTTTGCTGACTGACTCCCTAAAATGAAGCTGACCTCTCTTTCTCCAATGCAGTGTGACTGTGAGCGGGAGATTTCTGGAAGTTCATTTATAAGAGAAGCGAGGAAGAAGTGAGCAGAGTGAATCCGCAGGCTGGGAAGTCCACAGGATATGGTGGGAAGTCCATAGGTCCATCAGCACCTCCCAGATGCCCCTGCCTGGCACTGCGGTTCCATCTCCCTGGTCCCAGGGGACAGGGCTGCCTGAGTCAGCACAAGGAATTTTCCTTTTAAATCGCCTCCCTTCTCCACAAAGGTTCAATCTCGCGGAGAAGGAAACTGGAGAGAAGAGCTGCTGCCTCTCCCGTGCGGGAGGGCCGCTGCCAGCGTGGCCTCCTGCCATCCTTCTGCCACCGCTCCCAGGAGGGAAAGATCTGAAAATCTTCAGAGCTGGAGAACAGCTGGGCTGATTCAGACACTCGCTGCCCCGTGGCTGTCTGTAATTTCCTCTTTCTTTCTCCATGACCAGCACTAGCGTAATTGTTTGGTTCTTTTGAGAAGGGAAGGTTGGGTTTGCTTCTTTTTAGTCATTAATATTGCCTCCCTTGGAGCTTATATTGGATTTTTGGCTATCCAATATAGGAAGTGTCCAATACAGGACCAAGGGTCCTGTGTTAGATGTTGGATAGAAAAGAACCACTGTGACTGTGGGCACCAGAATAAATGGATAAGGCCTGATACAACCCTGAGATGTGGAAAGAAGAGGGACTCGATGGATTCATGGGCTGAAAGAGCTTTTGGAGACAGGAATGCTCTTAAAGGAGGGGGGTGCAAGATGCAATAGTTCATACGGGGTGAGGAGACAAAGGGCTTCTTGCCCAAAAGCAGCACTCACATTGTTTTCAGCCTGAGCTTTCTGTTTTATTGGTCCTATGAAATTTCATGGTGAAGCAGTCTAAGCTATTACCTCCTCATGCTATTGTTGCTTGGCTTGGTGTGATGGAGCTCTTGTAAATCTGAAATTTTATGGTGCTTTGTTTGCTAATGCATTGATGTTCCACCACATGGTTTCCAACATGACCTGGGGAGAGTGGCAGTACTATGTTACCTTTATCTTAAACATGTCAAACTAATTATAAAACATTAATATTGACCAAGTTTGGGTGTTTCTAGAGTGCAAAAGTTTGCATTCAGTGTGCAAAGAGGAAGAGAAGGGTTTATGCACCCTGTGTGCACCCAGGAATTATTTCTGGAGAGTGCTGTATGTTGTAGCTTAAAAGCTTCTGCAGACTCAGAGCACTGAAGTTTTGCCCCTTCGAACTGATTTATACTCCATTTTTTTAATGATGAAAATCCCCAAAGTTTTTTGATCTGAATAAGGACCATTCAGAGTGTACAACAGTCATAAATCAGACCCCTCAAACAAAAACATGGTCTGCTTACAGGATGTCCCCTGAGGTTCCCTTTTTCAGATCATTTCTACACATTTCAGAGCCAAGAAACTAACTTGTCCCTCCTTTTTCCAATGTTCTGTGCACTCTCCAGCCGTGCTGCGACGTCGCTGCAGCAGGTGGTTAACACTTACATGAAAGGCGGTTCTGTAGAAGGGCTAATTTGACTTGCCAGAGCTTGGTGTCCATCTGCTAACTATTTACTGTCTTCCTATGCTCTCTTCACTTTTCTGTGTGTGTTAAGAGGTTAAAGGAGAATTTATCTGGTGTTTATTCCATAACCAATACTGTTGCATCCCTGGGAAGCTGCTATAGTTGATGGCTACCTCTAGATGTTCTGAAAAAGCAGCATCCTCTTGTTATTTCATGCAGGCTCTCAAAACCATGGTGCTTTCCACATCGAGATGTGGCTGCAGCTGCTTGCATGAGATTAGGTTCAGCCAACGGGACAGTTTCAGGAATCTCACTTGATTTGCAACTCCCGCAAAAAATGAATCTTCCTCTTTGTGGCCATTGTCAAGGACTCTGCTGAAAGGCATTGCCGAGAGGGCAGTGTGTGCATGGAGAAAAGGTCACGGAATAACTTTGCATCGCTCCGGCAAAGGGGTGACGCTCACGTGAGATGGGCAGGGGGGTCCGTATTGTGCTAGCTGCTCCTCTTGCTCTGCAGGTGCTGGGTTTCCTGCGCAGGGGCTTGGTGCCGCGTGCCCCGCGCGCTCCGCCGCGCGATTCCCGCTGCCCCTTGGTGCCCGCCTCTGTGAGCAGCCCCACACGCCTGCTTGCTTGCAAGTCAGAGGCAGAAAAATGTCCCCTTTCTGTCAGTAAATGGCGCTTTTAGTGCTTCCCAGCTGGCAGCCGCAGTGCCCTCCAGCACTTTCATCGATTTTGCACAGCGCAAGGAGGGTAATTTCTACCTCGGGAAGTGCCAGAGCCCTGTGGTGTCCTGCAGCTTGGGCAGGGGCAGCTGCACTGCACATTGCTGCTACTCGCCGCTTTCCAGAGATGCTGTCAACTTCACTTGACTTCAAATCTGGGTTGTTTTAACAAGTCTGTACATTCAAATGGAAGTCTAGCTTTTCTGACGTGATTCTGCATCGTTATGTATCAGTGCAGCCTAGAAGCAGGAGCCGGAGAAGCAGGTGGGTTGCGTCTCTCGTCTGGGCCCCACAAGCCACCCGTGATGCCCATGGTCTTTTCTCCAGGCTCTCATTCACCTCCTCTGGACCCGTTCTGGAGATGACCTCTTTAAAAACTGCTTGTGCCTGAAGGCATCCTTAAGTATTGATGGAACAAGTGTTGAAACAAGAGGCTTCTTCCAAATGGTTTTGCTGAAACACTGGCAGCCAGTTCCTAACGCTGGTTATAGCGGAGGTTCAGACTGAGAAATGAAGTGTCAGTTTTACAGGAGATGCACAGAGGCAGCTCAGAGCAGCATCAGCTGGACTGATGTAAAGAAGGAAGTTTTGTTACTAAAGCCTCTGTCGTCCCCGCCACATGGGAGCCACTTCTGAATGGAGTCCAACAGAAGAGATGGACAGTGCAAGGATGATGTTTGTTCGGAAGGAGACTGGGCTGCAGTCCTGGGTGCAGGATGTCCATAGCAAGATGTCAGAAGTGCTCTAGGAATACGCTGGCAATCCTGGGAGGTCAACAGTTACCATCGTCCCTTCAGAAATGAAGCAACCGGGTCACAGAGGGGTTTCCCTGTGGCTGCAGGGCTCCCCGTGCCGGCTCACGAGCCCGTCCACAGCAGAGGTGAGAGGTGTCTGCGGACTCGCGCCGCTGTCCATCCCTCCGGAGGTGACTGACGGGTGCCTAAGAGCAGAGTCTCCCTGGAGAGAGATCCTGTCTCTTCTGAAGAGCAAGGTGAGGCTTTGCCGCGATGCTGGAGGTCGCTCTTGTGATGCCAATTTTACACTCTCACAACCAACCAGAGGAAGAATTTCCTCCCGCTGAGGACAGTAAAAGTCCTTAGATCAGCTGAGCTGCCACAGACTCGCTCCACGACCTGCACATCTTATTGAATAACCTGCTGCAGGTTTGTCGCTCCCGTAGGAGCCAATTCCCACTTTTGCATGTCTATCCCTGCAGTGATCTATGCCAGCAGCTTTCGGCATGTGGGCTGCTTTGTGAGACGTTAATTTGTTTTCATATTGCACTTTGTTTGGCCACCGAAATTGCATCATGTTATCTTTGCTTCCTGAGTGATACTGGATTATGCTGAATGTTGTAACTTGGGTAGAAATATCCATTAAAAACGTGTTTGTGGCAGACATGATCTAACATAAACTAACACCCGTATAACAAGGCCATGCATCCAAAAATTGTCAGTCAGGCTCTTTAAAATATTAATTAAAAATGTAGAAACAATGCAACTATTTTTTTTTTTTTTGTTTTACATTATTTATTTGTTCATTTATTTATTTCTACTGTTCTCCACAGCTGGAAAAAACAATAAACTTGCTTTTTTCAGTGGAAAAAAAGGGTTCTGGACAGCTACATGGCCCCAGAAAGTAGGGCCTGAAAAAACTTTATAAAACTGTGAGATTTATTACAAAGCTTCGCGCCTGGAGAAGGCTCCAGAGAAGATCTTGCTGTAAGTAACAAGAAAAGCAAAAAACAAATGCTGCACATCACGAGCAAATGATGCATGAGCAAAATGTGTGGTTTTTCACACACACAAACCCATCAAAATCATTTATTTGTATCACTGACCTCCAGTTGCTTTCTGGTTAGCCAATTTTTCTAAACTCCGTTGAGATCCTAGTGTAAAACACAAAATGAGGGGTAAAATGTAAAGAGTCTAGGGAGAGCGAACCTTTATCATATATGATAAAATCATATATCCTCAACTCATTGATTTACAATTCCTCTCATCCTCGTGCTCTTCCGTAAGCCCGTGCGCCCAGGCTGCTTCCCGTTTTGCCAACCCGCAGTTGAGGAGTCGCTCGGCAGCTTGAGTGACTGCGGCGCTGCCGTTGTTCCTCTCCCGTTGCACGGCGTTATCCACCCACTAATTGCTGTTATACGTTGAATTCACAGTCCTAAAACCCATTTGTGACTTGGGACAATTTCTTTTCCTATGACCACCTCAAGCTCCAATGAGTGTTAATACATGGAAAACTCCACTCCGTTTGAGGCAGCTGATTGTTGTCTCTTTCCTTCTCTTTCAGCCTTACTGCTTACAGCCTACTTAATTTTTTAGTATCTATTTTCTTGGTTTTGTATTTTGGGGAAATTTCCACTGCAGAGTTTTGCTACTGCCCCCAGCTCCTTAACGATAGTTTAAAATTTATGTCAGATCCGTGGGAATCCAGTATGTTTGGGAAGTCTCCTGCCTACACGACTTTTTTTTTTTTCTCTGTAACTTTATAAATAAGTTAATGACAAATGAATTCAGTTTTGTGCTGACCTTTCAGCCTTTGGGCGCCTCTCCAACCTAACATCTCTCTGCTGCCCTTGGACATCAAGGATGCAGGTGCCACCTGAGCTGCAGGACTGGGGTCTGCCCATCACCTGCTGCCTCTTTTCCCTCTTCGTATTTTTCAGACTTTTTTTGTGTGTTTTAGACTTTGACAGTGTTTAGATCATCCAGATCTGAAGGCAGCGGGGATGAGGGGCGCTCACTCTGAAATAAGATTTCCTGAGAATCCAAACTCGGATACGGAGCTCGCTGTGCTGAGCCCCGCTGGAGAGCTCTGCCGACACAGGATGTGACCGCGCGGGGTTCCCACGGCAGCTCGGCCGGTGGCGGCTCGCGGCGCTTCGTGCCTTTCAGAACGAGGTCCAAAACCAACATTTTCTTTTTCAGCCAACAAGCGGATTCCGCAGATTTGTTTGTTTATTCCAAGAAAAAGGAGGAAACCCCTATTGAAGCTGACTTTTTCCAGGATTCCTTACAAAAAAAAAGCCCTGCTCATTCAAGTTTTTCTGTGTGTGTCTGTGTGAGGGAGCAACAGTATCCGAGCCGCTCCGGTGCCATGTGATATGGAAGTTGCTCTGGCAACTGCCCATGGGCAGCCGAAGGCCAAGGTAAACAGCGGCAGAGGACATGCGTGCGCTGCTCTTCTCGTAATTTCCTGCTGCCCTCCGGCACGAATAGCTCACACGCCCTGTTTTCCAAATGTTTCTAATTTATTTCTCATGAGCCGAATTATCTCGTACGTAAAACTCCTCCCGTTCGCGGCCGCCCGTGCCTGCTCTCCAAAGCGCCGCGGTGAGTGGACAGGGGAAGAGATGAGGGTTATCCTGGTTCTCCTCCTTTTGTATCCGAACCTTCAACTGCCTCATCCGTATTATTCCAGTCCCACGTCTGTCTAGGGCACCTTTCCTTGCCACCTGCCTTTTGGCTCTGCCACTAAACCTTTCTTGAGAAAGAGCAGCATAGAGAGGAAGTAGCCAAAAAATAAAAACTTCTTTTTACATCAAGGCAGCAGCAGGGTTGCAGACGTTCAGCCCTCCCTGTGTTGAGGAATATCTTGGTTGATTTTTCAAACACTTTCCCCTCTTTTTGCCATCTTTGTTGACTTCTGTATTGGTTTGAGAGTGCCATAAAGAGCTGGTGGTGTTTGCCGAATACCTAGAAATGTTAGAGAACACCCACCTCAGAACTGGGCTTTGAAGACCGATGAAAATCAAGTTACCCAGAATCAACCTGTGTCCTAGTTAAAATGTGGCTGGAAGAGGATGTCCCTAATCTGCATTAAAAATTCCATGTTGAGTCTCGAGTCCTGCACTAACATCTTGCAGCAGGAAGGTCGCTGGAAACTGCCCAGCTCCTGAATGCAAGAACCTGCCTTAGGTGCCTCCTCTCCTCACAGGGTGTATTTGAATTTTGGACTTTCTTCATAATTTTGGGTAACTCAAAGAATAAACTGCTTTCAGAATAGCAATGGATACAGGGATAAAGACCTAAAAAATGTCTAGCTCTGCTGCAGATATTTGCACAAGTTCATAGCTACATACTGCTTATTTCTAGTTCGTAACCGTGTAGTTTAGCCGAGCAACTGGTTAAGGGAACTGGACAGCAGAGCTGGTCTTTTATTTTCTTAGCGTGTTTTCACTCTCTTGGTCCTGCACACTAACATAGTATTATGGTGCTTGGGTTGCAAAACACATCCGAGATGCTACTTCTCTCAAGAGTAGATGAAGAAAACAGGTTTTATTAATGCACTGGAAGGTAATTGTGAAAAATTAATTTGTTTTTTTTTTCCTCTATGCTGTTTCTAACGTACCCTGCCCCATCCTCGCACCGTCAACTCCCTGCAGTGAGACCTTCCACTGCGCGGCCGCGGCAGCACAAGGGGCACAGACCACCAGGGCTGCATCCAACACACACAACTGTGGAAATGAAGGACGTTTTCATATGTTTGGAAAAAAAAGCCGTTTTTCCCATTCTGCTCGGTTTAGGCTTTTATGGAACTTTTTCCTCTCGTGACAGTGTTTTTATCTCACGTTCTTGAGTGGCTCTTTTCAGAGCACCCATTTTACACAAGGATTTAATCTTGATTTACGATGGTTCCTTCTGTGCTAAATAAAACAGCAATTAATTATTAAACACATACCTTTGGTGGCTGAGCAGTCTCTCTCATAGCTGTTAAACTCCGAGACATGTTTTGCTTTTTAATAATTAATATTTTTATATGAGTCTCCAGTAAGTGCCTTGTGGGAAGCTGGGGATGGGCTTCGGGCTGCTGCTCGAGGTTGTTGGGCCCAGGAGCAGCTCCCAGCTCTGGTAGTGCTCAGGGCCTGGCAACATATCCAAATATTTTGGGAATTTGGGGGATATTTGGAATTTGGAAAATTTGGAATAATTTAGGAAATCAAAAATAAATAGGAAAAAATATTTTACACAGAAGATAATAAATTACCAAGGAAGGCATTGGAGCAGAGAGAGTGAGTTTCTTCAGGAAATGGTTGTGTTTTTTCTTTCAACAAATGGAATTCAGATGAGCTGCTCCAAAAGCAGGGACCAGGATTAAGAGCCATCCAGCTGGGCAGATCCATCAGGTGGGGTGGCCCTTTGCTCTTCCTGCCTTGCTAATACCTTTGGTAAGAGGTTTCTGGAAGTGGATCAAAGGTAGGAAAATGTGGTGAAAAGGAGAGGAAAGCAGAGACCAGCATGAAATGAGCTGTAAACACTGAACACGTGTATGTGAAAAGAGTGCAGCGTGGGGCGGTCTCAGTCCGCTCTAGAAAACCCTGCGTCAGCCTGTCCTGCTCTGCTTCCATTTCTCCATAGGGATAATTCCTTCCTTCTCGGTAGGTAGGAATGTGGTATGGCTCATCGTGCAGTTTGATTTTGCTCTCTGATCTGGGGCAATGGGGACTTTGCTAAAATGGTCCTGCGTTTGTGCCCTCATCTCCAAGTCGGCTCTTCTCGCACCCTGGCTTAGCAGAGGGCCTTTGCTTGAGGTAATTCATTGCATAAATCCTCTTCTTGTGCCAATATTCATCAGCCTTGTGCTCTGACTAAAGAGTATCTCAACAAGGGCAGCAGGAACACATGGGCGGTCTGAAGAAAAATCAGGAGTTCTTTATTACCTCCTGGCTGAATCGAGGTCGTTCTCTCTCTCTCTCTGTATATACAATAGAAATGGGTGTATATCTCTGGGTATGTGTAACATATATATAATGTATAATATATAATAATATATAATATATATATAATGAATATATATATCTGTATATATAATAGAAATTTAATAGAGATGGCAGGGTGGCGCTGGCATTGGCGGTCCCCAGGAGGAGCTGCCTGTAAGGCTGGCAGTGCCATCGCGCTCCAGCTCCTCCGCCGCGTCCTGCTCTCCAACACGGACTCATCGGGAGCAGGACGGTGCCGCTCACCGCAGCACTGGGCGCTCCCGGTGCTCACGCAGGAGCCAGGGTGAGGCTGCTGGATCCGTTTTTCAGTCCACAAATGTGTGCTTGGAGCTGTGTCTTCCAGTGCTGAAAAGCTGATGAATTAATGCACAGGGATGTGGCAGCGCCGGTGGTGGTGACGTTGTTGTTTCTGTGCTGGGTGCTTTCCAAGCAGCAGGACGGACCATCCGTCTTGGTGGCCGTGTGATGTGAAGGACGCAGTCCCCAGCAGAGGAGGGGACACGGGCAGGAGCCGGGGGCTGCAGGGCTCTGCGTTGCCCGGGGCAGACACGGTGCGAGGTGGACGCGGTGCTGGGGCCGCTGGAACTGCACAGCGAGGTGCTCAGCTCTGCGCTGCGGCTTTGGGCTCATTCCGTAAGTAACTATTAGATTGTGGGAAAGTCTTGGGAACTGAATCTCATTGCGCTACAGGAGGACTCTTGGTTAGCTGAGCTTGCTTTTATCCTGGAAAATAATAATCTGCCACCTCCTAGGTCTGCCGGGACACGGGTATTGTGTTCCAGGTGTCTGTTTAGGAGAGCAGTTAATTATCAGCATGACTTTTCCCAGTGCTGGTGCTGCCTTCTGGGGCTGGATGCTTTCTGTCCCGCTCTGCTCTTCTGGGTGTGCTGGAGTCCCTCCCAGGCCCTGCTTGGTTGTCCTCGCATCCTCTCTGCCGCTCAGACTTCCCGATGCCAGCGGAGCTTGGAGAGTGCCAGGGCTCCCTGCTGCCAGCTCTTCCCACGCGTCATGTGATGACAGAATCACAGAATCCTCCTGATTTCCAGGTCAGCATCACAACATGACATAACACCCCTCCCCTCCCTTCTTCTTAAGATGAAATGTTCAATATTCGCTCAAGTTCCTCTCCACACTCCAGTGGAGCCTCATCGTGGCACCGAATTTCCATATGTAGGATCCCTTTGGCAGAGGGCTCCTTCTGTTTCCCTGCTCCCGCTTCTCTCCTGTGCGTGCGCGGTTTTTAACAGCTTTGTCCTTGAGAAGACACGAGACATTCCTGACACGAGCTGTGAATACATCTTGCAGAAAGCAGCCTGCCCCTCGCAGTGACGGGGATGCTCCCTGTCCCAAAGCAGTGGCACTCGCTGTTGTGCTGACGGGTTCAGTTACAGCAGCGCAGAGGGGTTGGCAGGGAAGCAGCGCAGGGCTCTGCAAGGCACAGGTGGAGCTTGCGACAAGGGTCCTTTTGGCTCCCCTCAGCCCATATTAACCAGCATTATGTAAGTGAAGGGGAAAAATTTTAAAGACGGGGGAGACATCTGCCTTGTCTCTGAGTTTCCACGCTGCAAATACAGGTCTATGGGAAAGACCGAAGTGTCGCTCTGCTTTTGAAATAGCAGTTTCAGTGGAAAGAGGGAAGTAAGTGATGAGGAGCCACTGGCCAAACTCCAGTAGTCTGGTTATTGCTAATCCTGGCTCGCTCTTGCAATTCTGTGTGATTCTGTGTGATTATATCACAATGATGATTAGATAGCAGCAAAACACAAGGATAAACTGCAACCTCGCAGTGCTCTGTAAACAAATACAAACAAATTGGCCATGCGCCTCAGAATGATGGATAAAATTCCCAAGCTCTGATCTATAGAATAAGGAAACTTCCTGGGATATGTGAGTGTTCCTACTGAGGAATGTGTTCTGCCTGCTCCGGAGTTGCTGCTGGCAAAGGCAGGGGCTCGGGAACACTCTGCTCGGAGTGCCAGGCGAAGAGCCGGTTACAGTGCCAAGGTGGGAGGTGATGTTCCAGCAATTTGGAAATTGCTGTTGGGCGCTCGAATGTTTAGCTAAGGAAACACTTCCCTGAAATAAGACGTTAAGGCAGACGGACCGCGTCGTCCCCCACTGCTTTGCTCCGGGTGGGTTCTATTAAAGTCTGTTGGGAGGGATAAAAGGAGCGAGGTCGGGTCAGACTGCAGGGCAGAGAGGGTCAGACAGGGTTAAGCAGGTCGGGTCACGTTTCTATTTCTTCTGTGGTTCCCCAAGAATTTGGGATGGCTGCTTAGAAACTGCGCTATTTGATCAGCTGTTGGTAATCTGAGCATTGCACGAGAGCAAGTGGAATCAAAGATGATACTCAAAGGCGAAGGGCTGGGAAGAAGGAATGCCTGGAACCCTGATACACTAAAACTTAGATGCACCAACCCCTCGTTTCAGCTCCATGTGAAATCAGCTATCGTGGTTGGCTCATCCAGTAACAAGAACTATCTGGCTTCGCAGCCACAAGCGTGTATTTCCTCGCCCTCCAAGAAAGAAGCCTGGAAAAGGCTGCGTATCTGGGAAAGGAGGATACGGAGCTGAGACTTGTCTGCAAGGTGCTCTGCGAGGAACATTAACTTGTCACTTCAAAAGTGTCTGGCATCAAACTCGTACAATAGCTGCTTTGAATATCTTGTGAGAGACGGAGTCGTGTTGAAGGGCTAAAAATAATCTTTATCCAGTAATTGCGAACTATTTAACAACCCTTTTTTTTTTTAGTATATCATCGAGAAATAGTTTTCAGCACCATTCATCGGGCTGGCAAATTGAGACGTTCAGAGGTTAAATAACTTGTCTAAGGTCACAGCAGACCAATAGCAGGGCTGCGAGTAGTAGCTGGGGCTGAGCTGTGCCTGCTGCATCATCTCTAAAAGAGAGTAAATTCGGGATAGATAAATTAGCTTTTCTTGAATGATGAAAATGGCAGTAGAATCAAGTAAAGGGAGAAGAAATACGGTGTTAATAGCTTAGGGAAGATAATTTCAAGGTGGCTTTCCTGTTCCCAAGGGGAAAGATGATGATTAAGGAAAACTCTGTTGTTTTGTTTCTTATTTCCAGGTTGTGGTGTCTGGGTCCTGGACAAGAATTTGGCACAGATGTCTCCAGATCTCATGGACTTTGTAGGTCGATCTCCTCGAGAAATAATGTCTCCAGGCACAAGGAGAGGCACTCCAGGCACAGCTTACCAGCAGGGTAGGTGCCTCTGAGGTGGTTCGTTAGCGGCTTCAGCTTTGGTGCTTGCTCAGCCCGTGTAGCTGCAGTAGAAGAAAGCCCGGGAGAGCCGTGGGTTTATTAAGGAGCTCAAGGAGGCTCTAGTTTAAGATATCTCTGCATTAAAAAAAGGAAAAGAAAAAAAATTGCCTATGATAATTTAAATATTACAGTAGTTTTAGAGGGAGGTAGTGTTTTACTATCATTTTAGCCTAAAGACATTTAACTCATGGCAGGTTTTGCAGTTTCTCAGTCCTGACTATGCTACTAGAGTTATGGAGGGCAAATAATCATGAAGATGACAATCTGAAAACCATTTTTTAACACTTCATCACTTTTCACAAATGAGAGAGCAGCGTATGGAAAGTGTATGGGAATTGGATGTTGTGTAAAAAGAGGGGCTCGAAGCGTTTGAAAATTTAGGTAAGGCTTTTCAAGTCCATCAATCCACCATCTCGCACTTTGCCGTAGAGCTACCAAACACTTGTCTGCCCCAAGGTAACGCGTCCACTCTCTCACATTTTGAAGTCCTTGGGGCCTGTGCTCAGTCCACACTGAGCTTTGCCAATAGCCGTGCAGATTCTCTCCTCTGACCTGTTTGAGGAAGAACAACCCAAGTCAAAACTTGGGGACCACGTCTGACTTCTACTGCATGGCAATAGAGTATTTTTAGTGTTTCCCCTTGGACTATAAAAAGCCTGAAATACGGACACTCCTGACGCACTGCCTGGTTTTTCAATGGCTGTTAATAATGTGTGCATATATCCTGCTTGACACTATTAAAAATAAAAACACCAAGCAGGCAAATACATATTTTCAATGGGAAGGAGAAGGATGAGTGTCCCTCATTCCAGACGGGCTGCAAACGCGTCTCCAGCCAGAGTCCCGCAGACTGAGCGAGCTTGGCCGGGTGCCACCCGGCGCGCTGGGGCCACGGCTCTTTAAAGCCTGTTTGTTATGGATTTCTACAGTGCAGATATTTACCCTGGGAGAACAAACAGATCCCGCTACTGTGTTTCCTTGTGCTTTGTAGAAGTGCTCTAAACTGTTTACAGTCTTGCCTAATACTGTTTAAATTAGTTTCACTCTCTGAGTGCTGTTCCGGCCTGCCCGGCTGAGTGCTCGTGTGGCTGCAGTTTGGCTGCGGTGCCCCGTGCCCGCCGGGATTCCCGCACAATCCCCCCCGCGCTCCCGGGGCAGGGGACCTGATGCCAGCGGTTCCATTTCCTGCTCCACACAGAGCTGGGGAAACTTGGGTTCAGCGCACAACCACCCTGATACATTCCATGCTTGTCCCTTGGAATAACTGTTTTAGGATTTCGTTTCACCTCCGGAAGGTGCTGTGAATTCCCTGTCCCCATGCTTGAATGATGCAGGAAGGAATGATGCATTTTTTTCACTCATCGTCTCACGTTTTCGTGTTATGGTAACCCCAAGGTATTTGCCTTATCCAGAGCTTTCTTGTAAAATTGTTCATTGCTTCTTTTTAAAAAGTTGTTCACTTTTTTCAACAATCAACATCTTTTTTCAACTTTTACGCAATACCGTAGTGCTCCAGGAAATTATCCAGTGTACAACAGGAAGGGGAAAAAGTTGCTGCCCCTGGACAAAGCAAATGTTTTAATCATACATAGTACTATTGTGAATGTACGGTAATAATTGCTATGTACATGTAATTATTCTTTCGAGGATTTCCCCATGACGTTTTTAAAGATAGTGCAATGATTTATTTTTGTATGAAAAACAACTTGGAGCTCCTTTTCAATTTGGGGGATACAAGATGAAGCGCAGCCTGTGGCAGCAATGGGAATTGCGGGGAGAATGGGAATTGCGGGGAGCGAACGGGAATGGTGTCAGCAACAGGGAGGGTGCATGGGCTGCAGGAGGGTCTATGGACAGAGGGGCCACCAAAAACCGACAGTTTTAGCTGGAAATGCAGAAACTCAAGAGACTTCTGGGGAAGAAAGAGGCATGAGAACATGAGGTAAGAACCATGTGAGGGGAAGAGACCTGCAATGAGACCTCCCCACGCCAGGGCGCCTCCGGCCCGGCCTGCTGCTCGCTGCTTGTTTTTCTTTCCCCTGCTTGTTAATTATTGAAGCCAGTGGCCATTAGCGCAGTGGACCTCCTGCTATCGGGTTTATCTCTACTTTTACAGCCCTGTCAAGCAGCAGTAACGTAGATAAGCTGCTGCGTGGAGGCTGGTCAGGCAGTAATTAAAACTATCCTGAGGACGACAAGCAAAAAGTCAGCTATCCTGGTACCAGAAAGAAATATAAAATGAAGAGATGTCGATTCAATCCTGGCAGTGAAGTGGCAGGGCCGGCTACTGCCTGATGCCCTTGCAGGGTTAGACAGACCCGTTTCAATGTGTAATGAAGATGGGGCTTTGCTGGGAAGAATCCACTCGCTGCACGTGGCAATTGAAGCAAGTCGTCGTGCAGAACAGCAGGGCCCGGGATTCCTTCCTGTTTCTATCCGTGTGCTTCCCTGGACTGCAGCAGGGATGCTGTTGGCCCACGGGCTTGTGTAGCTGCACGGATATAGGCTCTCTGCTTTACAACCTGGCTTGTGTTCAGCTCTTCAATGGGAGGAAAAGCCAATGGATTATGCTGCAAAATGTCTAGTCTTTGAACCAGAAGAAGCTCCTGTAATCTCTCGCTTGGACTTTGACATGATCTCTTATTTACAGCCTGGTTTGTGAAGGGATTTCAGGAGTTGGGACCAGAAATAAAGCAAATCAAACAGGTGAAAATACTTCCTTTCTTACCGTGTGCCCTACAGCCTGAGTTCAGTCTTATGAAGGGCAAATAGAGCAGCTTCCCAGATGCCAGAGTATGTAGTGTCTCTAAAGTGGCTTCTAGGACAGTGTGAGGAAAGCTTAAATGTAAAAAGAGGCATTAGCAGACGAAGCGAAGGACGAGACCTCGTGTCTGAAGAGGGCAGGAGGGAGGATGCAGAAGCAGGCGCCGCTCCGGGATACAGACACCCACAACTGGACGTAAGGCAACGTGTTGCTCTGGACCAGGGCACATCAGACAAGGGAAGGACAGACCCATGCCAAACCCTCAGCACAGCTGCTTGATTAATTGAGCCACAAGGAAAATGCCCCTTGGCCCTATCTCTTCATTTTTCTAACTTTTCTACTGCAGTGTTTTGGAACTCTCCAGGATCAGAGTATCCCTTCAGGGAAGCTGCTCTGTTGGAAACAATAACCCTGGATGTGCGCAGAGTGCAGGATCCCCACTCCACTCCACACAGGTTTGAATGGGACACGTGGACAGTCCTGGCACATGAAAATCGCAGCATCAAGTGGTACGTGGGCCGCATCACTGTGCAGCAGCAAGAAGTACTCGGAAGTAGGTGGTGGCCATAATCCTGCTGCTTCCCGAATCCTGCTGGTTCCCGTAATCAGAATATACAGAAGTTGAAGTTCAGCCTGCGCCGGGGAATGCAGCCGCAAAGCCGCGCTGCCGGAGCGCCGGCGCGATCCCTTCTCTCGGGGGATCCTGGAAGGAGGCTCCTCTGTGCTGCAGCCAGCAGTGGGGCTCAATGGAAATGCATTTTTTTCTTTTATGTGAAAGTGATTAAATTGTTATCTTGGAATATCGGGCGGATGCTCTGCGCATCCCTGGCTCCTCCTGCTGCAGGACCAGAATACAGAGCCTGGTGCCAAGTTCTGGGCTTGTTTCCGAATCCAGAGCCCCTTCCAAGCTTTTGATGCGAGTATCCCGGATTCCCTCTCCAAGTCAACATAGAAATGTCAGGGATGCTCACCTGGCTTTTACACACATATATATAAAGCAGCTAAATAGCATAAAAGCAATAACTGTCATGCTGAGTAAACTACGGCTGCAGACATTCAGGATAAAATCTTCCTTTCAAACGCTCCTGGCTCCTTGCAGTCGGTGGTGTGACGTGTATCTTTGTGAGGGATGATGCATCCAAATCGTCATGTTTAGTGGCTGCCGCTGGATCGGTGCTCCATGAAATATTTCAATCCCTTTCCAGTCCTGTTGCCTCCACATGATCCTGCATTGAAGATTTCCACAATTTCAATTGTGAAACGTCTAAAACAGTCTTCGTTCTCTGTCTATTTTGAACTAATTTATCAGATTTCTTCACTGCAGACACTAAAGGAAGGAACGCTAAATAGCAATATTTCATCCAGAACATTCATGATTTACAGCTCCCTGTTTCCATTATCTCCTCTCTCAGCTGAAGGCAACGAGTTAATACAACTTTTGTCTACTACAAAGCCCTTGTGCGGCTCCGCACCTCGACTCCTGTGCATGAGAAACGAGCACAATGCCGCCCCGCACCATAGGGTATGTGGTGCTTGTAAAGAACTTAAGAACCATTATATAGGAAGGGCATTATCATAGCCTTCAAAATGCTGCATATAAATTAATTCACAAGTATGCGTGCAGCTGACATGAGTATAAATTAGGTCATTCTCATTCACAAATGACTTTTCATACAAAGTACAGGAATCAATTACAGGCATCAGTTTTTGCAAATGTGGCCATTATTTATTAGAAAGCACTCCCAAAATTATCTTGGTGCTAAAATATGAATATTGTTATGCCAGAAAGGTATACAGCGAATCCATTCAAAGCATTAATTGAGAGAGAAGTCCCCTCACCCCTTATTCATTGCCGGCCTCGCATACAGTTCATATACTGTATTTAACTCTCTCGCACCAAATGAAAGGTAACACAGAATCCTTCGTATTTCTTAAGTCATTTGACCATGATTAAATTTTGATTTGTCTCCTTCAGAGCTTTTTTTCCCTTGCTAGGTCTTTGAAAGAGAATTACTCACAGTGAACGGTTTATATAGCAACTTTTCAAATTCTACCGTGTTCTTTCCTTACACGTTTAGTTGTAGTTGCTTGCTCAGTCTTCAGAACTTATTTTGCCCTTTCAGGTTGTCTGTTCAGATCACTTTGTTTTACTTAATGTAAATATTCTGGCAAGTTTCAGAACCCAATAATGATGGATGTGATTAGAATCGGAGCTTTGTTAAGTATCCTGAAAAGCTCCTTTATTTCAGCACGGGAGATATATCACCTCTGTTGCAAATTATATCATGCTGACAGGGTGAAATGTACTGTAACCTGATGAGAAAAAGAACATGATCTAACTGTATTGATACAGGGGGAGAAAGTAATGAGCACCGTGTTCAAAACAAGTTTGTAAGTAAGAGTTGGGATTTTTTTTTCTGGTTTTCCTTTTCTGCAGGAGAGGGTGAGGTAACAGGGTCTCTGGATAGAAAAATACAGCCAGGGCCAGCGTGGCTGCTAGGTGGCTCCTCTTCCTTTCCTTTGCACTAAACAGGGGCAATCCCAGTGAGGAACCACTTCTAACATGGACAAGATGCCCTCCTGTGAGATTATACACTGAGAACCTTCAAAAATCCTTTGTCAGGGTGGCAGATGAACTGTTTGCAGACAATAATAATAGAGACTGTGTCCCTTCCCTAAAATACTTTTGATTCCAGGGCCACATTTCATCTGTGATTACCTCCGATCTCAGTTTAAGTCATTATATCAATTTCCTCCAAGCCAAAAGAGATGGTCTGGGTTAGTGCAGGGGTTGTTCAGAGCTGCTTTCAGGACACATCTGCAAATAGAGGAAGAAAAGCTACACGCTGCACAGCGGTACCACCAGGCAGGAATACAAAGCAAAATTATTTGGTTCTGTGGTCTCGTTTGCTCCTTTGCTGCAAACGTGGGTTTGCTGAATAGGTGCCAGAATGAGTCACAATTCACGTCTTCGCTGCCGCCTGCAAAGCTATGGAAATTTCTGGAGGTCAGGGAAGGGGTCAGTGTTCAGAGTGCTGCTCCCGGAACGCATTTACCAGTAGTGTAAATAGCATCAGCTGCTCTTAATGCAGGTGTCTTTCTAAGGCATCAGCTGATGAAAAAGGAACAGCAGGGCTGCTCGAGGCACGGGCTTGGGCACCCAGAAAGACACCGTCCTTTACCTTAGGTGTGCAGGTTGAGATTCTTGAATGGATTTCTACATTGATCTTAAAAAAAATAGGAATTTATCTGCCAAAGGAAGCTCTCTTGCAGGCCCACAGCTGTTGACAGGCAGAACCCGTCTGCGCCGCCGCTGCAGTCGTCATTTGAAGGCAGCGCTATCGAACACCCTTCCGATGAGAGCAGCAGTTTCCAGCTCCCACAGTGCTCCCTGGGCCTAAGGCTGGGTTTCCAGGGCGTTGGGTGTATCAGTAGATGCAGCCACTCTTTGGAAGCGCGTGTTAAACCTGTGCTTAAACGGGGCTTTGAAACGGCAGGAAGTTCTGTGCTGGGTTTACCATTAAATGGTGAGGGGGGTGGGAAGAGAAAGAAGAAACATTGTCCAGCCCACGAAGAAAAGAACAAGGAGGCTTTTCATTTCCCTGTCACTCATTTCTCAAACACTGGAGGTCGCAAATAAAATGGGATGAACTATCCTATAGTCTCTATGATAGCCATGAGCAAATGTGCTTAACCAGAATTTTTTCCCAAAATCTAAATGGGGAGGAAGGTGCTTACCCATGTCTAGTTTTTGCCTTTAATATCTGCATTGAAGTGTTCACCTGATGCTCTTCTCTTCTTGTTCTAATCTAACATGAAATACTGCTACACTGATAAAAGAATAGCCTGTTCCTATCAAAATACAATATCTCCACTGTCTTTGCTGGGGTGTGATTTATTCCTTTATGGTGCTGTCCATCACCATGTCCGAAGTGAAGACAGTTATCCCAGCCCATCAGCTTAAGCTGCCAAAGTTATTTTAAATATTTGCAATTAAATAAGTACAAAAGCATTGCTTCTGTCAGGAGCTGCTTTTTTACGGAAGTTTAAAAACATGTTTGGGAACAAAAATGTTTTAAAGAGCAATCCAAAAAATTACATTAGGTATTTGTAAAAAATGTTGCCCAATGACAGGAAGGTTGCGTTTTTTTCTTTTAATTGACTGTTCAGTATTACCCAAATGATCATTTTCTGCGCTCGTATAAAACAAAAATAGTTTTGCTTTTAAAAAACGAGATTTGGCACTTAGGGCAAAACTTTCCTCTCCAATCTGCAGTGCAGATGCCGGAGCCGCAGCGCAGATTTCAGCTGCCTCTCTGCATTCGCTCCGTGCGTTAAACTTTCCCTGACGTCCCTGGGAGCTCCCCGCGCGGCCGCGGCGCAGACCAGGCTGCACAGAGCAGGCCACGGGGAGCCGTTCACCCTGCTTTACCTCCATCGTCCTGCACAAGCATCTAGACGGAGGTTGAAATCACCCTGGTGGCCACCATCTGACTACAGTTCCTGCACGGCACGAACAATTCCTGGGAAAAATTGTTATCCGGCTGCTGTCGGCTGGGAAGGTTGGTGTTTTGGCTACCTCTGCAATGAGCTTCTCTGCATGGAACAAGGTGAGGTGCAAACGTAACCAGCTACTAATTGCCATTAAAACAAGTTGCTGTCACCCTCCCTTGCGTGCGCACGAGCCCTGCAAAACTTCATCAGAAAGGGGGCCCTCGGGATCGAGCGGATCCGCATCCGTTGGGTGTTCGTACAGGGGAAGGCAGCTCCTGCTTCCCTCGTGCGAGGAGGACGTGCTAGAGCCCAAGCCAATCGCTGCTTCTGTGTGCCTTGAGGCCACGCGAGTAGGATTTTCTCTTCAAATCGCTGCTAATTAGAGTGAATAAATCCAACAAAATACCAGCAGTGAATATTAATTGAAATAAAGCCCTAAATCTCACCTAGATGTATTTTGAATTTTCCTGTTTTATTTTCTCTCCTGCAAAGTGTCATGTTTGTCTTGGTTTGTCTGTGCCTGGAAAGTGTGAAAAAGCAAGTGAAAAATCACACAAAAAAACAGTGCAAATGTATTTTGATAAAAATTTCTAGCAGAAATATTTAACCAGTGTTTGGAAGTCGCTCTTGTTTCTCCTTCTCCTCCCTAAAACATTGTATTTGATAAAGAGTGGGGCAACAAGGTATCTAATGCAGATTTCCACACCAGGCTTCGCAAATAATTGCAGATACAGGATGAGAAATACTTTTTTCCTTACAATGAGACCTGGGCACTCAACCAGTCCTAATGAAAAGGAGTGAGCCTCGGACACAATAGTCATTTTTTAGAATACTAGATAAGTAGTTTGAAAATGTAGTTTCTCTTGATGCAGGTACAAACAGGAGAAGGGGCTAAATCCATGTAGGACGAGTGCTGGAAATGGCTCGTTGAGCGCGGGTTGCTTAAATGTTTTCAGTAACAGGGACTAACCCTATTGCCAGTCTCAGGTTTGTTGGTCTCCTTTGCTCTTGCTAAGGTCGTGCACATGAATTCACTGCCTTGGAGGATCAAATTGCTGTAGCTGATCTGACAAAAGGGAAAATATAACTAACAAAATCAGAAGTGATCCATTTAACTGCGTTTTAAAGGTGCAGTATAAAGCTCTTTCACCTAATTGCTACAAAAAGAGATTCCCACAGTAATTGCATTGAATCAGATGCATTGAATGAGAAAAAGTCTTTTGGGGAAAAAGGAAAGATATGATGCAAACTGATAGCATTTGAGGTGTTTACTAGGAAGATCTTCTTTACATCGGCCTTACTCCTTAGAATGATTTTCTTGCACAAAACAGAAAATTCAGAACATAACATTGCGTGCCCCTTTGTGTGGACTTCTGATCTTTCTAGAGATGTTACTGCTGAACTTTCAGAAGGAAAGTGAAATATTAATGAATATTCCTTGTTCTGGCATTAATCGTCCACTCCAAAAATCAGATAGAAGTTACAATTGGATTAAAAGATTGAGGTTATTTAACTATCTGCAGTGACTGAGCTCCTGTGGACCTAGGAGCGTGGTGGGCAAGTGCCACCTCTGCGTGTTCAGTGCTGCGAGAGGCCGTGTGGCAGCTTCCCGGAGCCCTCGTGATCCACGGCCTGCGGCTGCGTGACGCTCCCTCCAGCCCGTCGCTGCGTTGCACAAGAAACCTCCGGTCCAGCCCGTGCTCCTGGCAGGCGTTTCTTGGACCCTGTCGCTCGCTTTCACATCGGCCAAGCTGAAAGCGGGAGAAGGAGGAGCAGCTGCTTTTAAAACCATCAGCGCAAAGAGCGTTTACCGAGATGCGGGATAGAGACACGTTTCTTTTGCTGTCTTTTGGATAAGGCCTGTGTTACGTTACGGAGGTCACATTTGCTCGCACTTTGTGTCCTGTGGCTGGGGTTATTGTTTAGAGACTACGAGGAATAATCTGCTGCTCCAGAGGAAGTTGGCAGTAAAGTTGACTCTATAAAAAGCAACACGCAGTTAGGATACAGTTTCCTATTCCGAGCCGGAGCAGAGCGGTAAGTCAGAATTTCCGACCCAGAGGCTCAGGAAGGATTCCAGGACTTCTTGAATCACAACCGGAATGTGCAGCCACCCTCCAACTCCCTTCCTCTCACCCTTTTGGTCCCGGTCCCGCTGGGATTCCTAGCCGGGATTATTTTGTTCAGTTTACGGTCTGACCGGTGCTTAGGATGAGTCCGTACCGTGTTTGCTCCACGCTGAGTCTCCTCTTCGCACCTTCGCTGAGCGCTGTCATTTCTTTTCTACATGCTGGGTGCGCAGTCCAGCGTTCCCCACAATTTAGGAGGCTTTTTCATACCTAAAATGCCAGAGAAACTGAACGCTACCCTGAACCGATAGAGCTAACAGCTCTTGAAGCCTCTGGTGTCTTTGCTCGTGGTCTTTCTTTTTTAAAATAAAAACAATAATCAACTTTTACAAGCTATATGCCTAGTGATTTCAGCCCATGCTTACTTTTTCATTAAAATTATTTTGCGAAGAACACACAGCTTTTTCCACAATTTTTTTTTTCTTCTCTGAAAATGTTTGAGTATTTAAACAAAAGCATGTACTCTGTTTCCATATGGTCATGATTAGAATAAAGACAGTGCACATTGTGACATCATATAATGTATGGATTTTTTTTTTCTGTATCGCCTGTGCGTTTGTAGACATGTTTATATTAGGAACTTTCTGCACTTCTCCTTTCTCCTTCTGTATTTGCACATACACTGACTAGGGAATAGGAAATATTTCAGGTTTCATTCCCAAGTAGTGCTGGCTCCTGAATATAAGGTCACAAAAACAGCTAGGAGACCATAAAGAATGCATACTGTTAAAACATAGTAAATACTTTATAATGCAGTGAAAATTTCTAATCGGCTTGGAAAGAAGGCAAAAATGCAAAACGAACAAATCGCTTGGAACACAGGGCAGCTTGCCCTGTGATGAAGTGCAGCCAGGAGGGCTTGCTTCCCTGGATAGCTGTAGTGAATTTGATCGTTTATTATATCCTGTCCTTCCTGGTTTTCTTCATCCCAAGGGGGCACTCCATGAACTTAAGAGAAAATTTGCTTTCTCTCCAGCTTTATGCGCGCAGCATGCAAAGAATGAAGTGTTCCAATGTAAAGATAATGCAGTAATTAGTAAAGACAATGAGCGCTGGGAAAAAAAGGAGAAAAAAATCTAAAAGGCGCAATAACAAAGCTGGGAGGGTGATTAGCATGGAGGTAAGTGAAATTCCCGAGAAGAGGCAATTCACCGAAGGATTAGTGATTCCGTGGATCAAAGAGCTGCTTTTGCAGAGCGGAGCCATTAGGTAAAGCAGTAAGTGGTAAAACAAGACAAAATAAGTCTGGGCCTTAATGATTAGGCTTTAATAATTCTCCTCTTTTACCCAATGTATCTTTGCCCTCCTACCCAGTGGCCTGTCATCAAAGGCTGGGTGGAGAATTCCTCCCCTGGAACACCCTGTAATTTAGGAGTTGGGTCATTTGCAGGAGCTGTGAAGCTCCTTAGGCAGGTGTCTCCCGTTTCCTCGATATGCGCTAAGAGGGGACGATACCGCACATCTTAAGTGAGTATATTCCTGCAGGAAAACTAGGTGCTTGAATTTGCGGGTAACAGTCTTGGCTGGGGATCCAGTTGTGTCAGAGGTGAGTGCAGGTGGCCATGGGGTATTTAGTGTTTGAGAGCCTAGAGGTGCGCGGCTGCTGCAGGGACTCCGTACGCACAGCTCCAACAGCATTTCCCCCTGGATTCCTCCCTCAGTGGCCTGTTGTGAAATCCCTTCTGAGGCACCAAACTTCCTTCCCAGCTGTGTGCGTTGAACACAGGGTTGTGGGCACCGTTCTAGACTGGTGTCTTCTGCTAGACGGAATGATGTGTCAGCCTGTGTCCACCGTAAATGTATCCCTCGATATTTTCTCTTTCAGATTAACACCTCTGATAGCGCTCTGGCTTAGACCAGACCAGCTAAGCACGATGCTGAATTCCTGTCATCACCTCAAGCTTTTGATCCTTCTCTGCTTTGTACCAGGAAGGTATGAAGTGGTCATGAATCAGAGGGATTTCGTGTTGACTTGGCCCCTGTGTAAAGGACAGAGGGTGAAAGGTAACGGAGGATCTAGCTCTTTTTTTTCTCCCAACATGAAAAAACCTGGGTCACAAATAGAGCTGAAAAGACTCTCCCGTGCCTTCCCCATGCAATACAGTGGCCCTTGTTGTTCTGTCTTGCTTAGTCCTCCTGCTCTGTGCAGTCTTTTGCAGGAGTCCCGACTGCGAGGGCAAGCAAGGAGCGGCAGTCCTGCCCTCACTGCTTCTGCTCATGCACGTGCAGGGCCTTTTTGAGGATGTTCCTGTGCAGGACAAATGACATGCACCAATCAAGACATTTCGTGGCAGCTGGAAGCCCTGGCTTGACTGTTTGGCAGCGGGAAAACATTAAAGACAACGTAGTAACAACACGCAGGGAAGAAGGAGAGAGAGAGGGTAGAGGGTAACAGATTTGATAGGGTGCACGAGCTAATCGGGAAAACCTAGGGGAGGAAAAGAATGTGAAAAATGGGGGAGGTAAAGACGGAGAAATCCAGCCTGGCAGGTGAGCCGGCTGCTCCCTGCTGTGGCTCACCTTGGGCAAAGGGGAGCTCGGAGCTGTCGCCTGCCCTCTGATGAAATGCAGTATGTTTTTTCATATCATCTTAATAGCAGCAGCGGCTTAATTAGGTTGCATAATGGGCTGTGAAATGGATACTCCTCACGGTGACTCTGGGCGCTCTGACTCGCTGCTGTAACAGCCCGGATTGGCAGGACCTGCCCCGCGTGCAGGCATCTCCCAGGAGGTCGCTCCATATTTTTAGGTGCTTTTTATGTCCTTAAAGTGCGTATTTCTTTTATCTGAGCACTCTCACAGAGATGATGGAAAAGGGTGTTTAGCAAACAGAGCTGTTTGAGGGTATAAGTGAAATTTCATGGCTGGAGGTTTCTATAACTTGTTCTTAAGGCTTGTGGCCAAACACGCAGTGGATCTGTGTTTTGGTCGTGCCAGCGTCCCTGTGTTGAAACCTGAAGGGGTTATTTTTCCTCTTTTTAGCCCAGAAACTGCTCTTAAATCTGCCCAACGTGCAGTGCGATGGCCCCTGCACGTGCCAGGCTTGCAGCTGCTCGGGGGCTGCAGTGACCGGGCTGCAAACACCGAGCCCGTCGCCTCCTTCCCCGAGTCGGACCGCAGTGTGCGGGCCCGTTCCTGTGACCTGCTGCCTTGGGCAGCATCAGACGGGTGGTATTTTCTCCACGAGGGACAGCAGTGCACACTCCTGTGTCCTTTCTCTCCCTCCGAGTGCTGCTTTCCTCCTCTATATCACATCCTTTATCCCTCCTTTATATCACATTTGTCTTTTCTTTGTTGTTTGCTTGGGCACAAAGTCTCCTCTATGTGCAGGCACTTCATAAACCCTGCAGAGAGGAGGGTTTTTTCCTGCTTGGGACATAACACAGCCCATTTCCCAGCTGCGTCCTCACCAAGCCGGAAACCTGCTAGGGATGGATACTCATGGGATGTTTCCCCTTGGCAGAATTAACCCGAGGATCCCAGAGAAAATGACAGACTTTGAGCTCCTCTGCATTCCCCTTAGTCCGCACCTAAGTCGCTTGAAAACATGGTAATTTGTAACGTGTGGCATCATCTCCCCGGCTCTGCCAGTGAATGTAAATGGCAGAAAGAGCCCGGGGAACAGATGGAATGAGACATGCACGTAAAGAATTAAAGTATTTGTGAGGGAATTTGGCAGGGATGTAGGAATGCTTCAAGGACTGTGCACGGGGGTGGAGGGAGGCACTAAGCAATGTGGGGCCGTATTCTGGTGCTCCGTTTCTTCGAGAAAAAATGTGTGACCTATTTCTCTAGTCAAGCACGACAACAACAAAAATTGCTTTTATTTCTCCCCCAGTTTCTGGAAAAAAAAAAGATAAAGATACCTTTTCCGGAAGCCTTGCAATGTCTTTTAATTGGAGAAGAGGTGGAGGCATTTGCTTTTTCATTGCAAAGATTAGAGCGAATGAGGGATAACAAAGAAAAAGCATCAGTGGGAATGGGAGGATTTGGTGCAAAGTCGGAAGCTGGTTTGTGAGCACGACGCAGGACCAAGCGACTGCAGCAGGGAAGGGAGTTTTGCACTAATGGGAAATGCCTTAGGTTTTAACGTCCAAGACCATTTTGAAGTTGACTTCGCCTAACCATTTCACAGGTGACTTTTTAAGGAGATTTTGTACACATAGGAGGGACTTTTTCTGAGTTGGTTTACTAGACCAAAAAGGAAAAAGAAGAGGAATCTGCAGCCTCCCTTTCTCGGTGAGGGCTCGCAGGAGGTCTCAGCCTGGGCATCAATGTTCTTGCTGCCCAGGCCGGGCACCTGAACTCAGGCATGAGAAAAGGCAGTTTCCTCCCACCACAGGAAAAGCTGCCGCATTAGCTGAAAAGGTTTATTAAAATAACAAAAAAAGTGTCATTTATTCTAGCAATGCAGTCTAGCGGTCCTAGGAAAAGGTAACACCTGATGGTTTTCATTAAATCATTAACGCAGCTTCTGGTAGAGCTGCTGGGCTTGAAAGGAAGGCTGCATCCAGCCAGCTTGCCCAGAAGAAGCCCTGAAACAATGATGTGAATAGAAGAGACAACTCAGGTTTCCCCTGATAATCATAAAAGGCTCAAATTACCTTCCTTTCCAACCCCAAAGGGGGCATAAATACTTCATTTATGAGACTGTTTGCGCATGACTAATCTATTTCTACTCGCTAATTGTAATGACTAATGCATCTTACAAGACAAATATTAGCTTGTAATAACACCTGAACAAGTAGATTTATAAGTGTTAAGCAAAAATACAAATAATTAGCAGGAGTTGACTGGTATTATCTTCTAATTAACTGCAAGGCATTGTGTTTGGAAGAGAGAAACAAAACAAAACAGGAAGATTGCTCGGGAACCTGTAGAAATTACTAGGGCAAGTTCCTGTGCTCTTGAAAATACAGAAGGCAGAAGTGAGGTAGCATTTAACTTTCACGGGCGCTGAATTCAGTCAGACTTGCCCTGCTGACGTCAGTGCAGGAGAAGCACTTGGGCCTGTTCCTGCCTGCGGAGCCCGCGTGTCCGCGGTGCGAGCTTGGCAGGGAACGGCAGGAGACGGATCGGGCGGCGAGGGAGCCCCGGCGGCACCGCGGCCGCGGGCCCTGCACGGGCTGGGGACCCTGCACGGGGCTGCTGGGGACCACGCGGGTCCCACCTGGGCGACGCGGCCGCCTCAGGCTGCACCTGTGTCTGAAATGAGACTGGAAAACTCTGGATTCAGAGCGTTCAAAGTGGGGCTCTCGGGATGATGTGGAGCATCGGAAGCCCTATCACATATAACTCCCCCCCCCCTTTTTTTTTTCCTTACAGTATTTTGACAAATATAATAACAAAGTGACTTTCCAGCTGTTCAGGTGTAAAGCTGGCCTGCAGATTGACACACCACAGCTCACATCATGTTTGAAAAGCTGGACTTACCCTGACTCTGTGTTGCCTTTGAAAGCTTCCCCTGAGTGCAGGCTCGACCCGCGGCCCAGGGAGTTGTGCCCCGTTGCCAGGAGAGGCTGAGGTTGATTAGGAGCGACTTGCACCCTGTGCCTGGACATCCCTGGTAAGTGGATACCTGGGGCACCCCAACCTCGAGCTGGAGCACACGGCAGCACCCAGGCACTTGGGTCAGCTCAAGCAGCAGCTTGTTGCTGAGCGAGAGTGATGCTCTACACACAGCCCACGAAAATCAATGCAAGTTGCCTCCTAAGCTGCCAATTAGATTTTGGCTCCCAAGCAGTATCATTACTTCAAAAATAGTACTGTAGAATAATGTGTTTTATAAGAATAATGTAACTCCCAGCGTAAAATCTGCAAGCAGTACCTAAAAATATTTGACCTATGTTACAGACAGTCATCCAGAAACCAACTGGCTTGCCTAAAACCACAAAATGATTCGAGGATAACGTTAGAAATACTGCTCAGTGCTCCTGCTCCCAATTCCTTTCTTCACTTTTGATACTCTCCATGTTTTCAATATTCTGATAGGCAACCACAGCATTTTACCTTGAGAAATAGGTCCCCTTTCAGCAGGTGTCACAAGAGTGCGACTGGTGTGCCTAATTTTTCCATTGCAAATAATTATGAAGCCAAACTGTAGCTTGGGAATACGCTTGGGCTGCAGTTGAATGCTCTGCATCCTGTCGAATCTCAGTGCAGATTTAGTGCATTTGCAGTGCCAAACAACAGCAAAATGGTTTATGTGCACTTGTGCAGTTCATTGTCCTGGGCTGACATTGAGTCCAAAACAGATACTCAGTGACATCGCTGCATGTAGCAGTTTCTCATTTTCCTTAAACAAAACAGCTCTACTTTTAGTTGGACTTTATACAAAAATATTTCTTCCAAATATGAGTTTGGAGCACCGTGTTTTGTCAAATACTGTGTTAACCTGCAGAGTTTGGCACTGCTGTGGCCTGCAGCTCTGTCAATCATTGACAGGATTGCCCTTAGCAATACCGGGATACTTCTAGCTGGACAACAGATCAGAATAAGGTTGTGTCCAAAAAGCCCCAACAAACGTGAGATAATCAGCAAGTACAAACACTCCGTGTTTCCTAATACAGGCAGAAGGGTTTGTTTAAATCAGCGGGGTTGATCTTTGCCCAAGTCAGGTCCACGTGCCAGAAAGCTGAAGGTCATCCCGGATTAGCCTAGACCAGAAACCACTGCAGCCTTCAGCAAGTGGAGTTCCTGATGGGAAGCGCTGCCGCGGGAAGCACGAGGCAGCGGGTTTTCCATGTCTCTGCCTGGGAAAACACCCGCCTGTTGTATGGAGCCGTGGAAGGGTTGTGCTCTCGCCATCTGCCTCTGCAAATCCATTTGAATTTTGCTCTGCGTAGGATCTCAAAGGCTTTTAAACAAAAACTACTGTTTGGTTGATACATAGGCGTTAGATTTGTTCTATGTCATAAATGCATAAATGAGACCTTCATAAATGTGGAGGTTTCAGTCTCCGCATCCGAGAAGAATAAATCTGACTGTGCAGATCCTTCCATCATAGACCAAGCAAGCCCAACCATTCCACTTGCTTCCTGCCATGAGTGGCTTCTCTCTGGAAAATCCAGGAAAGGTTCCACTGATCTGCAGCAAACCAGAAGGATGAACAGGCACCTCTCAGCTTGCCCAGCAGGGTGGAAGATAGGATCCTTTACACCAATATTTCAAGGCACGGCTGGTTTCTTCAATAATTAAATCGAAAGCAATTGAAATATCTTATTATATATGAGTACAATTTCCATAAGGTCAATACTTTACATTACTAATATTAGGAGTGGTAGTAAAAGAATTTCCTATATACTTCCTTTTCAAGGTTAGTTCTTCTGAAACCTTAAAATCGCACTGGAATGAGCTGTTTCATTTATTGGGGCTGGGATGTCAACACAAGGAGTCTATGGGAGTCCCATGTCTCTAATTCTGTTTTCCATTCTCATAATTCCAGCCAAAGCTCTCAGCACAACATTTATCCACAGCTGATGGCCCACTGAGTGCTTGCAACTGAAGAAAACGCACATCAAAGATATCCAGTAAATTATTTTAATAGTTGAGTCTTTCACAGAGCAAGCATCACCTTCCGTACGTTTTGTTTTCTATAAAAACACAGTTTATATGTGCTTTCAAGAGAGAGTTTAGCTATGGCTTACTGTTTGTTTTGATTTATGTTTCCTATAATTGAGCCATAAGTGAACCTGACAGCTTTGTGACCAAAGGCAAGTCCTGATACTCAGGCTCCAGAAGAAAGCGGCCTTAATGAGGCCAGAGCGGTAACAGAATATAAACCAGAACGGTTCTTATTCCGTGTCCTTCCCAATGGGCCTCGAGTGGGCCCTTGCACACGGTCCGGTTTGGAGCAGGGTTGGGGACGGAAGGGTCGTTGTCCGGAGTCTACAAACTGTGGGTGATATCGAAATTATTGGAGATCCCGAGAAGAGCGCGCGTGCCCAGCGCGAGGCACGGCCACAGCCTTGACGCTTCTGTCGCACCCCAGCCCTGGCTCCTAGGTTAGTTTTTCAATGAGTTTATTTTCAGCGATAGAAGGTTGAACCTTAATCTCTCTTCAGATGATGATGCCCAAGACAACGGTATCTATTTCAAGTATTTCGAACGTGTTTCTCTCCATCTCATAAACACTCGCTGACTGCTTGTTTTGCTCAGGATGTAGAGGAACAGCTGCGCACTCCTTTTCGGATACCAAGCTTGTTGTTTATTCTGTTCCCACACCAGTTTGCAACATAAGCCCTTCACCCGCAGAAACTGAGAAGTGCAAAATGCCAGAGTGCTGCGTTAAGATAGACTTTTAATGGTAAGAAAAACAAGTCTAGACAAAAGAGGAGGGAATACATTAAGCAGTGCCCCTAACAACTTCAATACAAGTGGTATAAATAATCTAAATAATAATTATATATAAATGTAAGATATATATATAAATGCAAGATATATATATTTATGTAAATGAAATCTTAGGTTTTTTTGCTTTCTTATGAAGAATCTGCACATTGGTTGCTAAAGGCCTGATGTTTTAGAGCTATTTGGGATGAACTGATCATACATTTTCAGACTGTGGTAGCTATTTCCATATATCTATATATAAGTGCTCTAGACAAGCCTTTGAGAGAGTGGATACTCTTTTCTGTCTTCTAAAGGACACTATTTTTCTTTCTTTCAATAAATACAATCAAAATAGCCAAACAAGGGTTATAAGAGTGTATTAAACTCAACTCTCACTGAGCTTTTATTCGCTTATAGCTGAAGAAGGGGGGCCCCAGTGTAATTCTCTGTCATTACTCTAAGAGCAAAATAACCTGTAACTGAGAGTTATCTCCTCCTTTTCCTAGATCATAATGGTAGCAAAACCTTTTCTATTCAAATCTGTTCGAGTGTTCTTAGTTCCTTCATAGTGCTTCACTTTGCAGAGGGATTTTGGTATCCATTAGATGAATTTAAAACAACAACTTGGAAATTACACATTTTGCAGCAAGAAAAACATAACAACTTTAGAAAAAAAAAAGAATAAAAATTTGAAGGGTAGAGTAAGAAGGTAGATGCAGAAGACAAAGAGAAATCAGAAACCCATTGTAGAAGCATTAGTCCAGACTCTGCTGTGGTCAGTGATCACACACAATAAGCCACATTTTATATTTATCTTTGTTATAACAGGGCTAGTGTCTATGGCACAAAAATGGTGTAAAAAACAACCAGGATTTCTTAGAACTTCCTACCAAATCTTTAAATTCTCTTGTTCTGCCACATTTAACCAACATGACTTTTAGAATTAACAAGTCCTTTTCAATTCACAAAATTAATTTACCACTTGGCTGTGATTTTTCCTCACTTTGTTAAAAGGCCATATTAACTTTAGCAGTTTTTTATTTCTTTCTTAATTCTGAGGTGCAGAGTAAATCTCACGAGCTTGGAGGTACGTCCACATACATCTGAGGGCAATATTTTGCGGTTCTTTTTTTTGACAGCCATAAACACCTTCTGATGCCAGCGGGGAAGAGGACTTTAATCCAGCTGAAATCAGATTCTTCAACACTAAAAACTGCGCTCAGATTTATGAGGCAATTTCAATATTTGAGCTCCCATGCCCAGAGCTGCACGTTCCCCATGCAGAGCCAGGGTTGCCTGGTTGGCTGCTCCCAAGGTCGCGGTGCACCGAGCTGCATCACCCATCCCCAGCTCCCCTCTCTTTATCCCAATAAATAACCCTGGGGTTTTGTTCTCAAAATGTGCTCACCAAATGTTATTTCTATATTTACTTTGCCTTTTACCCTTCAATCTTTTAATTTTTTTCTCCCTTTGTAATATTTTTATCCTGCCTCTTATTTAACACCTTTTAATAAGCTGAATTCTTACCGAGCGAGCACAACAACATCTGAAAGATGAAATCTCTCTCTTTGATGGTATGAAACCATGACCCAACAGGCCCACCTTCTGCCTAGAGGGCTAGTAGGAGCTTCATATTAGATTATTAAATCATTTAGAAACTCAGGTATGTTTATTCATAATGCAGGGTATCTCACAGCCATCTCAATTCTTTCCTCTCCTGAGTGAAGAAATAATTCACTATTAAATTGATATTTGCCATTTTGCTCTGCTAAACCACTCTTTTATCCTGAGTAGTTTCACTTGTCCTTTTCTGCTTTCTCCCGTTCTTTTTTTTTTTCCACAGGGGTCATTTCCTTCAGCTCTATGGCTTATTTGAATGGGAATTCACACCGTGTCTCACGCAAGCCAACAGGGCACGCGGGTGCCCCAACCCGATCCTCGCCTCCCCTTTGCCTCTGCCGGATCCTGCTGGCCACTTCACTCCCGTAAGGAATTTCTGCTCCGTGCACGGTAAGTTCTCAAACACACGTAGGTGACGCACAGCTCTCATTCTTTATTTTTAAAAAACAAGTGGAAACTTGCTGCCAAAGACGTGCTGTTTGGTCAAATGAGACATCATACAGAGGCCTGCTTGAAGCTTTCATTTTTAAACTTGCTTATTGCTGTTTTGGACAACTTTTATTTTTAGCTTTACTTTCTCTTGAGAGCAACTGTTTGTGTTTTGCTCTGGTTTTCTTCATCCCTTCCAGTTATACCTGAAATATCATCTAAATATTACCATAGTGTGGGAAACAAATCACTCTCCTCCTGAGCTACTCGTATCCTTCCATTCAAGGACACGTTTTTTGAGAGGTTCCTTGTCTTTTCTTGAATTGCTTGCAAACGCTTTAAACTTCACATGGCCGAATATAGCCACGCTTTTTCCTGCCTCCCTCCCATTTCTCTCTAGCACCAGCGCCATCCTGTTAATATTGCTCTTTATAAGCAGACAGGCACCTTTGACTCCTTCCTCTCCTCGGTGGGTTGTACCTCCTTTGGTATCGCTCTTTGCTGCTCCTGCTCAGCACCCGCTGCTGCTTCATCCCGAGCAGTAAGAGATGACCTTTTCTCTTTGCAGGCTGTAAAATCCCTTATCTTGGCTCCTCTCGCCTGCAACACCTTTCTTTCCTGCCTCTCTTGTATCTCTTATAATCCGGAAAACAAGGAGCTGCTAAGATAATTTCTCTGTTTTTCTGATATAAGGATATGAGCCCTGTCCTTTAACTCCGTGTGCAGATTCACTTCTGTTTCACCATGGTGAGTTTCAATGTCTCCTTCTTGCCCATATGACTCGCATATTTATTTAACTCCCCTGTCCTTTTGCTTTGCTAATGATACCAACTCGAGGTGATCTCCTGCCCCAGCCTGCAGATTTCTTTCCACGCTGTCTTGAAGGTGTGGAAAGCTGCCTTCAAATTGGGTTTCCAGGGCATTAACGTTTCCTCAGAGAACCCGCTCCCTGAGGGGTGCTGTTGGTGCAGCCCTCGTAGGAACAGGGGTTGTTCTGGGGGGAGTTTTCATGTATATGGTTCTTTCAAGACCTGCACTGAAACATTCCCCTCTGCCGTGTGCTTTTCTGAGCCCCACCAAACCCTGAGCTGGTCACAGCTGGGGCTTGGCGTGAATTTGTTCCCTGAGTAGTCTCAGGGACAGCGGGATTTGCTTGAATGAAGCTGTTTATTTGTGAAGGCCCTAGGAGGAGTCCTGTGCTGTGCTTGCCCTGGGGTTGGTCTGCTGGGATTCTGACACTGGCCTTGTCTTTGTCCTAGAAAGGAGGGAAAACCCAGTTCCATGCGGTCCACAAAGGCTATCGCTGCTGCCGCCACTGACTGTACAGGGAGACTGCCGAAATACTGAGGAGGGTAACGCAAAACATCTCGGGTGCTGTCAGCTGGGAAGGTTTGGGATCGCGTACACTGCACTCGACTTCCTTTTGTGTCCTATGAAATAACGTGAGTTATTTGTTTTGCTTAAAAATGTACCTAGCCGTGGTAGGGAGGTAGAGATGGTTAGAAATGGGCTATGTGGGTCCACCTTGTAATGCCTGTAGCTGGTGATGGTGAGAGGCACCTGTGCCTCGCACACCTCCAGCTAGTCATTAGCAGGATGTTCAGCTGTGGGGCTGCTGAATAGCTTCGTTGCAAGCAAATTTTTACTATTTATTAAGCATGAGAACTATCACTTCAGAAATATGGTATCTTGTGTTGAATCTTAGGTAACTTTTTCTATTAGAAATGTAGTCAGTTCTGTATCTTCTGTATCTTAATAAAGTGTTCATTTACAGGCAATCTGTAGGTTATCAGAGCTGTCCTTTATATATATATATATATATATATATATGTAAAAGTGAACATATTATTTGGTATGGCATGCATATATGAAGATTTTTTATTTTGAATTTTATGATTAAACTAAATTCTGTTAATTTCTTTTTAAGTCAGTGGTGGTGAGTGTTTTCCATTTAAAAGCAAAATCATTATAAGTTCTTATTCGTAAACATTGGAAGAAAAAACAATAATTACATGTCGGATTAAAAAGCACTTAAGAAATGTGTGCAACCTCATAAAAAGCAGAAAACTAGACTACTGGAAGCATTTCTGAAATGAGCTGGTTCAGGTGCTTTCTAGTCCAAAAACAAGCAATAACAACTTACATAAATCATGGGCAAGGACCTTTTTTTTTTCCCCAGTTTTTAATAATCCCCAGTGAAATTATTCATTAGAAGAAGTTTATTTAAGAGGAGTTTTTAAATAAAGAGAGAAAACAAGCAGGCTTTCTCCATTCCCTTTTGACACATAAGTTACTTAAGGGCCACTTGCTTCTGTTACGTTTGTAATTTGGGTCTCTATTCTTCTCCCTCATCCCATCCTTCCCACTATGGGACACAGAGGTGTCTGAAGAGGAAAACTTAGAAAACAGTTGGAGTGAGAGAGAAGACAAACAGAATTTGTGTTAGTGAGTAATCATAATATGTAACTCAAATGCCATAAAAATTTGGAATTTTCTATTTTTTCTTCTTTTTTTTAAAGCATCTCCTTCATCAATAGAATAAAAATGACTAGAGTTTATCAGAAACTTTCAATGAGTCTTTCGGTTATACTGAGCAAGCTCCAACATTTATGTTCCTAGAGGATAAAAACCAACAATAACAAATATAAATAGGATGAAAATGAACCTTTTATCTTTCATATGAAAAGCTCACATTTCATATATTATTGTAGGTGTGACTTAGGTTAGTAGAGACCTTCATTTTATACATTAATAAAAATAAACTTAAAAAACAAAACGTGATGAGGGCAATGCAAGATTAATTTTGTTTTATTACTCTAATTGCAGTACTCCTTGAAGGAATTTGTAGTGACTGTGCCTTTGTAAAACCTGCATGTTAAAGGTGAGTCAAATTTCTCTGAAGTTTGGAAAACCTCTTGGAGAAATAAATTGAGATGTAAAACTATGCAAAATCAGCAGTATAGATACCGATGTTTTATTTCGTCTTGGTTTTGGCCATTCCTGTAGCTGGAAACGAACTATCCTTGACAGGAAATTCAACACTGCAGCTTTTGGCACCTGCCAAAGTTGGCCCAACTCTGGTTCTGCTCGTGGTGTTGGAAGGGCCAAACTTGGCCCCGCCAGAGCTGGGAGAGCCCCTCTGAAGCCGGCCCTGAAGCAGATGTGTCCTCCAGTAAATATCCTTGTTCATTTGTGGTGCTTGGAAATACTGCCGCGTTGATGCGCTTTAAGGTAAAATAAACCCAAGCAATTGCTGGCCATTTTAGCTTTGCTTTAGCCTCCGACAGCTTCACTTCTTCCTCCACGATCAGTTTGAAGCGTAAGCAGCACCTGCTGGTGAGAACAAGGTCTGTGAACTCGCCGAGCCATCCCTGGAAGAACAGGTTCCAGCAGTGCTGTAAGCTCTGGCTAAGCCATTCTAGAATAAAATGATCTTGAAAACCAGCCTCTGGGCTCCGAGTTTGGAAGGGGGCTGAAAGGGCAGGTAACCGGCTGCTTTGCAGAGGGGTCTCCAGTGGGGAAGACCAGGTGTGAAACAGTTTCCAGGAGCCTGGAAGCTACGTGGGGCTTCTGCGAGTCTGGGTTTGCAGCTAGCAGGTTCCTCTATTGTCAAAACTACCTTAGAAGTTCACATATGTCGCTATTATAGCAAAATAGCTGCTTGGTTAAAGTAGAAAATCCAACGTCAATATGTTCATTGATCGTTTTCTAAAGAGCAGCAAAAGAAAACAGAGAATAAAACGCAAATAGCCCGAGCTGGGGAACACGTTCCACCACATACCTCGCGGGGTAATTACGCACGGGCCGGTGTCACTCGGGTTTCTGTGTGATATCTGTTGAGTGCAACGATTTCTGCTTCGGGTCACGCTGTTGTCAAGGGACAGCGAGGGACCTTTCAGGTTGGGCAGAGTAGGGTGAAGAGGCTGCAGTGTTCCCTGCCGCTGTGCTAACCAGAGCACAGGGTGGAATCAAGTAACTGCAAAGTGTTTTTGTTGAGAATCCCTCAAAATGACCGCAGCAGCGACACGTGGGTACCGATTCATCCCGGAAAGATGAGTGTGAATGAGCTGGTCAGGTCCAGTCTGGGAATAGCAGGGACACCTTTTATAAAGCCTGTGATGCCCCACAGCATCACTTAATGCCAGGATGGGTACCCAGTGCTGCGGTACATTTGGGAAGAACTGTATCCTTTTGATAGGAAAAGATGTGTTTTTAGACTCTGTGGGTTATTACATGTTTCTTGACACATTTACAAGTGCCAGGTTGTGCTCTGTGGTTTTAAGACCTGGAGCCAAAGGAAAGTAGAGGGATAGGGTCCTAGGTGCCCCAATCTCCTGATTCGGAGCGGCTTCCTGATCATGAAGCGAACTCAACTCTACCCCTTGGTGCTTAAAAAGAGAGGGAGGAAAAAACCCACTAAAACTAGAAGTGTTTTTGGACACGGTGGAGCTCTCCTCCGTCCCAAAGGCTGCGGCTCTGCCCGTCGGGTGGCTGCGCAGCCGCGAGGCCTTGGAGACCTTGTCCCCGTGGCGGGGGTCCCCCGGGGCCCTATTCAGGCCTCGGCAGCAATGCTAATCGCTCTGATTTATTGCACAGAAAATTGCCCCTGCAGATGCCTGAGCAAGATAAGAGCCGCGAGGGCAGGCGCCGAGCGCCGAGGGAGACGGTTTTCCGCCCATCGGAGTGGACGCGTCACGCTCCGCGTTGGCGTCCCAGACGGTTTTGGTCCTTCGGGCAGCACCTTGGCTGAGGGCGCGGGGGCCTGGGAGCGAGCGCAGAGCCGGACGGAGCATCTGAGCGGCGGCAGTGTGGAAACCCCGCTCAGAATTGTGTGTCGGAGCCCGGCTTGGGCTGCTCATCCTTCGCTGTTTGTACCTAAGAAAACACTTCGGGGGCTTTTAGCGCGCTTCTACGAAACTCTTACGAGGAACCATACCCAGCGACCGGTGTCGCCGAGGCGCTTTGCAGAGGAACAAACGTGCGGGAACGTGCTGGGGCTGCAGACGGAGGGTTAATCCGCGCGTCGGAGCGGAGGCGGCGGCGCTGCCCCCCGCGCGGGCCGGGGAGGAGGCGGCGGCGGCCCCGC